>JAPMOQ010022051.1:498566-559226 GCA_026543055.1 Argiope trifasciata
GTGTGTGTGTGTGTGTGTGTGTGTGTGTGTGTTTGTGTGTGTGTGTGTGTGTTGGCGCTCTACAGGCAAGATTGTTGTACCCACAGCTTCCAAATTCGGTACATGTATACTTTGGGGATCGGGAATGTGTACCTCGGAGCACTATTTTTGAATTTTTGATTAGAGTTTGAATTAATAAAAAATTAAGCGAAATTTCGAAGTTTTTCCGCTATAACTTCCGAAAATATGATTTTTGCATCAATTTAAAGATTAAAAAATTAGCTTTCTAATGGTATCAGTGTTTTAATGTGTAACTTAAGCTTCTATTTTTAACGGATTTTTAAAGAAATATTTTAACCATGTTTTTTTTTAGCACGTGGCCGGATAAAATAAAACAATGACGGAAGTTCAGATTAACAAAAGAAACTATAATCGCAAATCAAATCTAAAGAACTACAACTTTCAACACGTGACTGGATAAAATAACATAAATATAAAAAGAGATATTTTCTAAAAAAATAAATGCAAGGCAAAGGATTCTATGATCGTTTCCAATATTTCAATCATTAATTCAATAAATTATCTTTATTTATACAGGATATGCATTCAAATTCCAGTCCAATGGCTAATTTGTAGAATATTATTAATAGGCATATATATTGTTTAATACTATTAATTTGATCTAAATGAAGTAAATAATTACATTTTATGAAGCTTGAGTCAAACAATGCATCGATGCTTAATGAGTTTTAGATTTTTTCATACTTTGCTCTGTGAGCCATATTTTAAAAAATATTTTTATTTATATTTTAAATAAAAGTTGCTACATTAATCAGTCTTCTAAATCAATCATAAAAACTGACTGATTTATAAAAATAAAAGAATATTATTAAGAAAACGTGTTCTTTTAGAACTTTCCGTCCATCATCTTAAAGAAAATATTAATTTCAGGCCAATTAATGCCCGGAATTACTTCAAGGCTAAAGAATATGTGATTTAATTGAAAATTTTAGAACGCATTACTCATGGCGAACCAGCTGGTCGCCAAAGGCGGCTAGTAGATAATATAGAAATAGCTATTTGATCTAAGTAAAAATATGTATTATATGTCTAACAATATTAGCAGTATATATTAATATATTATTTTAAAATCTCATTTATTACAATCGCAGTGGATATTATATTAAAAAAGCAATCCGAAAAAAATAGATTTCTATTTAAAAGCAAGCACTACTATTTGTTTCTGTTATCAATGATGAAAAGGAAATATATTTTCACAAATTAAAAAAGCAACTACAAAATAAATAGATACTGACTTTGATTCCAATAGTCCAAGATTTTGATTTCAATGGTCCAAAATTTTTAATTATTAATTTCATTTATTAAAATAGAAACATTTTTAGAAATAAAAATATTTTTTATTCCTTTAAAAATTTTCTTTTTTTTTCCATTTTTATGGAACTAAATTCATCATTAAAATTAATAAAAGCCTTTTGAATCAATATGTAATTTATTATCAATGCCTACATTATTTAAACCAATTTGTTATCAAATTTTTGCATTAATTATTATTATTTATAAATTACTGTTAGCTGCGTAACATAATTTCTTAAAATCGCAGCAGAAAAAATGAATCTATGAAAATTAATAGCGCACAACTTTTAGACTAATTTTTATTTAAGGGGAAAAAAAAAAAAAAAAAAAAAAAAAAAATGGAAAAAAAAATATTTTTTAAAGAAAAAAAAAAAAAAAAAAAAAAAAAAACACGATGGAATCAAAACGATTTTTTATCGTAATTTGAAGAGACAGAAAAAACAATTTGGATTAGTAAGAATTGGTGAAGTAGGCAAAATCAACTGAACAAAAAGAGATAATATTATGAATTATATTTAAGAATCATCTTTGAATTATATTGAAAGTAAATAATTAAATAATAATCATTAAGTAAAAGTTTGTTAAAAAAAAAAAAAGAAAGAAAGAAAAATTTATAATCAAAATAAAAGTTTCAATAGTAAAAATTTCATCGATTTTTTTTTCTTCAAAATTTTTAAAAACGATTTTTAAAATTTTTTTGATAAACTTACACAAAACAATATTAATATTATTGAAAATGAAATTTTATCAAATTTTAAAAAATTGCAAAAATTATTTCTGTGCATATTTTTAAAAATAACTGCTGAGAAATGCAAAAAAATTACTACCTAATCTTTCCTTAAATAAATAACAAATTTGAACTGCAGAGCATATTCAACTCCTCTAAATAAACTTCGTTTGATCATATTGGTGGATAGCTAATAATAATTTGTTAACAGAAGCTTCTTAATCATCCTAAGAAAATGAAAAGGTTTACTCTTTAAATTATGCTATTTATCCCTATTAAATACTAGTGCATAATTTTTCTATTTTAATCAAAGTCAGATTTGTGTGAGACTAAATAAAAAAATTATTACTTCCAAAAATTTACTTTTGCGATAGTTACCAAACGGTAACCATATCTATGGCATGTTCACTTTCCTTTTATAACAAAATTTTAGGTAAATGAAAAAAATAATAAATAATAATAAATGATTTCAAAAATGAGTAAATCTTTAATGAAATTAACACTGTTATTTTGTCATTTCATGATTATAGCAACTAAACTAATTTAATTTTCATCAGTATTGTAATCTTTTTTGCATTTTTCATGACTTTTTAATACTCATTATGAGTTAAAAGTAAAAATAAGCAATATTTAAAAAATTTAGTCAATTCCTGCTTAAATCATCAATGAAAATTTTTATTTTAGTTTCTTTTTATTAAATAGATACAATTAATATAAATATGTATAAACATATGACAGAATCACAATATTAAGAGGCAAAAGAAGAAAAAAAATTGTCAACGATCTACACGCTTCAGTATTTACTCCTAAACTGACAGTATTTATTCCTAAACTACACTGACAGTATTTATTCCTAAACTACACTGACAGTATTTATTCCTAAATTTATATACCGCTAAATATTTCATATAAGAAAAAAAAATCCTTCCAAATAAAACTAAAATTAATGTATTTGTAAAAAAAATAATTGATTTTCACAAAAATGGAACTATCATTCTTCACCTTCACGTGAAAAATACTGAAATCCTAGCCTTTTGCCGATTGAAATACTGTCTGTTGATTTCAATTTTCATTACAACCTGCGAAAACTCTATTTAAAGTTTAAAAAAATTTTCAAATTTAATTAATGAATTAATATTTAAAAAAAACTGTCTTAATATCAGTATCATTCACTACAAGTTTTAAAAAATGTATTTGATCTTCAGTGAATGAATAAAAAGTATTTTATTAACTATAGAAAATTTGAACAAAATATATAAATAAATCTATACTTATAATAAAGTTCAATGTGTGTGTGTGTGTGTGTGTGTTGGCGCTCTACAGGCCAGACCGTTGTACCCACAGCTTCCAAATTCGGTACATGTATACTTTGGGATCGGGAATGTGTACCTCTGAGCCCTGTTTTCGAATTTTTGATTAGAGTTTGAATTAATTAAAAATTGAGCGAAATTTCGAAATTTTTCCGCTATAACTTCCGAAAATATAATAGCACAAAGATTATTTTTACATCAATTTAAAGATAAAAAAAAATTGTTTTCTTATGTTATCAGAGTTTTAAGATATAGCTTAAGCTTCTATTTTTTACAAATGTTTAAATAAATATTTTAACTATCTTTATCAACAATATATTTCGGACAAAACAATAAAATTTTAGATGCACGAGCATGTTACGAATGAAAAGGAAAAAATTATCTTTTATCAATATGTTACCAGCAGACTGAAAAAAAACTCAAATTAAAAAATAAATATTTACTGCAAATTAAACATATGAAAGGTGTAATTTTCACCATGTGTCTGCAATGAAATGAATATGAAATATGTTTTTTCTAAAAAAAAATCTAAAGGAAAAAAATTTTACTTTTACAATATTATAAATTAAATAAATCAGCTTTATTTGAAGCTAACAGGGTTTATATATATATATTTTCAATTTAAGGTTCAACGGCTAATTTGTAAAACATTAATAATAGAAATGCATCTATAAAAATGGTTAAAATGAAGTAAATAACTACATAATAACATGAGTCTATAAATGCTTTGAAAAATGAAGAATGTTTAACTTTTAAATAGAAAGAGATAAACTTTAATCAAATCAATCTTTAAAACTGACTGCTTTATGAATATTTGAAGATCATTATTCAATAAAAACGGGTAATTTTAAACTATTTCATTGATCATTCCAAAGATGATACCTCAATCAACGCCCAGGATTTCTCAACATTGACTGGCCTAAGAATGAAAATGTTGAATGTTCCAAACATTTCTATTCAAAACTTCATAAGTCGATCAAATTTGATATCAGAAGGATGAAACCGTCATTTATTTATTTGAAAGTTGAAATATCAGGAATATTTCGTAGAATATGATTCCTTATAACTAAAAGATGTATAGAATTTAGACAAGATTTTTTATTTTTATATCAATTTGCTGTTTAAGCATTTCCACTTTAATTTAAAGTTGAAATTTGCGAGAGCTGATCAGATAATTAGAGAGGAATATAGAGCATAAAGGGTTGAATTCATAAATGGATGAGTGAATTATATGACTATCAAAATTTGATCCTAAAAAATATTTTGATGAAGTAGCTATTAAAAGGCAAGTCACATAAAGTATTTAATAGACAATGACGTTACATGAAGTACTTAATTTATAATTTTAAACACATTAAAATTGGCGAACCAGCTAGTCGCCCAAGGTGGCTAGTATTTATATAAGGAGATTGTGAAATAATAGTAGGAATTGAAAAAGGATGATTGAGGAAACAGCAAAAAACTTATTTTGTGAATCCCATCTATATCTCTCTTTTTTCGAATTTTCTTTTAATAACTATCGTTTGTTTAATAATCTATTTTTTATTCCTTTTTCTAAATACTTTTATGGATATTTATTCTACATTTTATCTAGATAAAGGGTATATCCCATAAAAACTTAAACACATTAATCAGCTTTTTCAAAAAAAAAAAAATTATTTTTTTGATATATTTGAAATATAGCCCTTTCTATTAATAAAAGTAAGATTTCTTTACGATGTATTTAATAAGGATATTTAATCGATGATCGATTGGTTGCTTGATAATTATTACCTTGAATAAATAATATAATATAATATAAAACAAATGAAAATAAATGATAAATTCTGAATATTGATATTTTATTTCATACTAATAACTGTTCAGCAGTTAACCAACAAAAACAATTTAACATATCCAATTTCGATGCTTTTCCTTCTGATTGGAATAATTATAATATTACGTCACAATAATTTTTCCAAGTCAAGGAACTCAAATATGACAAAGTGTATTCTTCCAGTAAAAACAAATTAATCAATAAGAAAATTTTCAAATTATATTACTGAAAAAAGAGCGTTGAAAGTAAATTAATTTAGATCTCTTAAGTTTCATCAATTTAATTTTATACTAACGGCAACTTCAATTTTTACACTTCATTTTCTTCTTTAATAAAAAAAACAATAGCAAAAACAGAAGCAAAAAGTCTAATTTTCTATAGCAGAAACAAAGGAAAAAAATTCTGAGCAGCCAATTTAATAAATTTTATTGACATGTTCTAGATTTTTACTAAATAGAATTCTATTTATTATCATAAGATATCATTTATATCTTCTATTATTATCTATTCTATTTATTATCTAAAATTATCACATTCAGTTATTATTTGTTCTTATTGATCAAATAATTACATTTTACTAGATTGCTTCTAAATTTCTAAGTCGGAAATAGTAATTTACCTTCTACCGGCTTCTGAGTGGGTCGTTGGGATGCCATGTCTTCTTTTGAATTGCTCATGGAGAACTGTGTTCCAAATGTTTTCGGAAATGTATATTAACCTAGATAAGGGACTTCCCCTTCTACTTGAGGTGGGAGATGAACTTAATTTTTAGTTTCACTTTCAGAGTTCTCCTTTTCATCCGTGCATCTCGTTTGACGGGATAAACCGCAAACGATAAGTTTCCGCTGTTAATTTTGCAAATTGTTCTGTTCCTCTTTTTCAATAGCGCCTTATCGCATTTTAAGAAAAGCGAAAGAACGTTGCAACTGACAGAGAAACTCGTATTTGCATTCAATCATTCCAAGTAGATAAATAGTTTTACCTTAACGGCACATCTTAAGTTTGGTAGTTGCATTTTTCCTTTATTATTACTGAGAATCGCATTTTATCATCTCTTAAAAAATAGAATAAAATGAGAGTAACGAAATTTTTCATTGGAATGATAACAATTTTGAGTGATGAAAACATTACAAGTAGATCCACTTTGTAGCATTTATTTTCACTTACATTATAATTTAAAAAGACCCTATTTTGTAAAACTATATGATATTAAATTATATAAAATAAATAATCTATTAAATATATCTATACTTATAATAAAGCTCAATGTGTGTGTGTGTGTGCGTGTGTGTGTGTGTGTGTTGGCGCTCTACAGGCCAGACCGTTGGACCTACAGCTACCAAATTTGGTACACGTATACCTTGGAGGTCGGGAATGTGCACCTCGGAGCCCTTTTTTCGAATTTTTAATTAGAATTTGGATTAATTAAAATTTAAGCGAAATTTCGACGTTTTTCCGCTATAACTTCCGAAAATATTATTGCACAAACATGATTTTTATATTAATTTAAAGATTAAAAAATTAGCTTTCTAATGGTATCAGTTTTTTTAATTTATAATGTAAACTTCTATTTTTAATGAATTTTTAAAGAAATATTTTAACCATGTTTTTATCACGTGACTGGATAAAATAAAAGAATGCCGGAAGTTCAAATAAAAAAAAATATCATCGCAAAATAAATCTAAAGAAATGCAACTTTCAGGACGTGACAGGATAAAATAAAATAAATATAAAATGTGATATTTTCTTTGAAAAATAAATGCAAAGCATAGGTTTCTACAATCGTTTGCAATATCTATATCATTAACTCAATAAATCTTTATTTACGGTAAACTTGATTGAATTTAGACAGGATATGCATTGAAATCCCGACTTAATGGCATATTTATGTAATCGTTTGCAATATCTGTATCATTAATTTAATATTTTTCCCCCTTTCTCGCTTTCTTTAAAAAAACATATTTAATATTTTGGCAACATCATCGAAATTTTTTTTAATATTTTGGAAGCATAACCGATGGTTAAAACTGACTGATTTATAAAATTAAAGAATATTATTAGGAAAAGGTGTACTTTTAGAACTTTCCGTCCATCATCTTAAAGAAAATACTAATTTCAGGTCAATCAATGCCCGGAATGACTTCAAGGCTAATGAATATGTGATTTAATTGAAAGTTTTAGAACGCTTTACTCATGGCGAACCAGCTGGTCGCCAAAGGCGGCTAGTATGTATATATAACTGAGCTAGGAAAACAATTGAAAATATTTTAATAGTGAATAATATGAAATAAATAAGGTAGCAACCTTCAGCGAATAGCTTGTCACCCACAATATTAATCGCATTTAGTTTTATCAGCGTATTCGAAGACATCCTAATAATATTGTTTATTATATCCTAAAATATTATTTTAAATTGTGCTTGCATAATAATGATAATGTATTGTTATTACAATCCTTAATACTTTTTCTCTGCCATGTGATTGCAAAAACTGAAAACATTAATTTACGGGTATTCTTAATACATGCCGGATAGAGAAAAACATACTTTAATTTCGAACTTCTTGTACGAAACAGTGTGGCAAGATAATATTTCAGATTTGATTAATGTGTCTTGTCTTCGTCTGACTTGATTGCTTCAAGCGGTCACATTCCATCCCTAACGATTTTTAATACAAACAGGGTCGGCCAAAAGGGGGAGGATGTGGTTTTGGGGTCCCCAACATGATCAAGAACTATTTTTAACACTGTAATTTTAACGCTATAGATCTATTTTTAACTGTAATTGATACTGTTGTTGTACGGATAGAAGTTAGATTTAAAGTATTTCAAGTTAATCACTGATATAATTTTTTTTAATAAACATGAATAAGAAAAATTCTTTGAAAACTTTGTAACGTTTTAAAGCAAGGATGTACATGAAAACCACATCCAAGAAATCGATTTGTTACAGGGTATGATTTCGGGTAAAATGGATGTAAATAGCGCTGAGCATGTACTGCATTATGCATTAGTTAATAATTATGAGGATTTATTTCTAAATGTATTAATAATGCTGAAATTTCTCTTTATATTGCCAATTACTACAGACCTACTTTCTGACTGCTCTTACAGCAAATTAAAATTATTAATACAGAATTGCCTTTGATGTAGAATCGGTGCCTAACACTTAAATGCTCAAATTCTTCTGAAGTAATACATAGCAAAAAGAAAATGCATTAAATAAGCATGCAATAGTAAAATAGTTCAAGTTTCTAATATTTTTTTTTACTTTACAAAAAAAGTTAGAGTCCCAAATGGTGTCTTGCATCCAGGTCCCTTTATAGAGAAGGCCAGCTCTGGACGAAGGCAGCCTAAAATCTTTTATTTATACTAATAATGACAAATGATGAGTGTGTTTGTGCGAGAGTATGTTGGCACTCTATAGACCAAATTGTTAGACAAGCTTCGGCACATGTATATCTTATAGGTCGGCAATATGCACCTCAGAGCGTTTCTAATATTATTATTATTATTTTAATTCAAATTTTAATCAATAAAAAATGAGCTAAATCTTTACGTTTACCCGGGATAACTTCAAAAATATTATCACAAAAAAAAGTAATTTTTCGTGATAGTATTTTTAGAAGCTATCCCATTTCAAATTTTTAAAATTATGTTTTTCATGATACTAATTTAACAATTGAGCAAATCTTTGTTGAATTTCGAAAATTTTTAAAAATAATTCATTAATTGATTGCCAACAATAGATTACATTATTGCCCTGAAGTTCAGGCTGTTTTCATTGTTTCATCAATTATCAAAAAGCTTACTTCGTTGATTTTGTTAAGACTCCGGTAACCTGGGGGTAAGATCTCTACTTCAGAACCGGTGAGTTTCAGGTCCGTGACCCGCTTCCACCCAAGAACCATTGTGTAAGTGGTTCTAATGTGGTGCGGAAAGCGAGGGTGCCAGTTGAGGTGTCGTCCTCATGATCCGACAGAGGTTCAAAATTACGAGGTCCTTCCCCAAATAGCCCTGTTGTTACTTTAAATCGAGACGCTAATATAATTGAACTAAACCTTACGACTTTTGAAAACAATAGAACAAGATTTCTGTTTCAAATTTGTATAGTTTACAATGTACGTATCTGAAAAAGTGAAGTTACAGTAGCGCGAAATCAGTAAGATAGAAGATGCGAAAGTTTACATTTTTTTTAATAGGACTGATTTTTTTTTGTCTTGTCCGTGTTTCCACGGAAAGGGGGTGCAGTAGCTTCTGAGGGACCCCTGAGTACCCAGAGGGCAGAAGTCTGACTTGTAGCTCAAATGAAGATGACACACCCATTCGCTTGCACAACCCTTTTTTACAGGGGGGCACATTCACACGCCTCAGACAGAACACAGAGTAACAACCATGCCCGAACCGGGACTCGAACCCGGGTCACCCAGATCACGGGGAAGACACGCTACCCCTGTGCCAGGACGCCGGCAATAGGACTGATCGCTGTTCAGAATGCTAATATCTGACAGTTTGGCAGAATCATGGACACAATTTATTACTCAATTTAAAGAAAATTAAATATAACCAATATTCTCAGAAACCCAGATGATCATAATCATCAAAAGCAAGTAGGCTAAAATAAGAAGAGGGATCTATTCTTTTGCGATTAAAACTGGGTTAATTAAGAATTTTTGAATATTATTCTCAGAAAAATACACACTTTAAGAACACTCCGTCATCCTTCCTAAAGATACAGCATTCAGCGCCCACAGATTCCAAAAAGGTAATAGGCCTAAAATTGTAAAAATGTAGATAAGTCGAAATTATAATGTTCAAAACTTACAATTCGGTCAGTTGGATGACAAATGATTGAAACCTTTTTGTTTGGTTTTTAATTTATTTATTTTAACAGTGGAGTCTCAAGAACTTTAAGCGAAATATGAGTAGAATCAAAGAACCCTAAAAATCGAGACTTCATAATTTTTTTAAGTATATTTATTGACCGAAACAAAGTAGTATATTAATATTAATGTCATTCAAATTCTTTTGAAAATAAAATTTAAAACATATTTTTATATTTAATCAGAGAAATTTTTATTAAATAATTCTTACAGGTATTGCATAAACTATGAAAATTATTCTGTAATGCATATAGGTCTTTAATACCAAACGATGCGTTTTCTGTACCCACAGTTTTAAAAGACATGCTTGGTTCCAGCATATTTTTTTTTTTTGGTATTTATTATTTATTTTTAATATTTTTCTTTGTATTTATTTAATCTCTGCCCTTTTAATTTAAAGTTCAAACAGAAGATGACAAAAAAATTGAAAAGATAAATAGGACAATTAAAATAATGGTTTAAAGCTTCTATAATAGTTGGAGCTATATAACTATCAAAATTTAAAGCTTAAAAATATTTTCTGAAGAAATTATTAAAATACATAAAATATTTAATTGATAATTTTGGTGAGCATTAATCCTAGGGAATCAGCTGGTCAGTTTTGTTAATAAAAAAGTGAAAATTCTGATTTGAAGTTAATATTAGAAAAATTTTTAATTAGTATTATAACAATAATGTTATAATACTAATAATTATAATAATACTAATTATAACTGGTGCTCAAAATGTATGCCAGAAAAATATTTTTTGAACTTCATTACAACAATAAAAAGCATCGTAGTAAATGGTTTAAGATCTAATTTTGAAAACTCAATGAAAGTTAAAGAGAGATAATCGATATATAAAAATTTCACTAAGATAATCGATATACCTGAATAAACATTTTTAATTAATACAAAAATAGTTTTTTAGTCATTTTTTTTTAGTAAAAGATAAATCAAGTCCAGAGGTCTTCAGTGCATAGATAGTTGGTAGAGTATTTCAGTTTGTATCTAAAGAACTCGATTTCATTTCGAAATCTACAACAAAATTTAATCTTCTTGTAAATTTATCTTTCATCCTTTCAACTTTTATTTTGTTAAAATACTCGGAACATTTCATCTTCTTTAATAATTTTGTTTGGAAAAAAAAATTAAAAAACATAAAAGTAATAAATTAATTTTCTTAAATATTCTTAAATACCTTAAAAAGTACTATAAATGTTATAATTACTTAAAACACTTCACTATAAAGTATTTATTCATTAGTAATACCTCTACTAGAGATATCTTCAAACTTTAGGTCTAACAGAGCTGAAAACGCTGGTCTAATTTTATAGTAACTTCTTAAAATGGCCATTCATATACAATTGAGAACAAACAAATATTTTAGTAATTTCCAGTTCAGTATTTAAATCAGAATCCAAATGATATAGATTTGCTCTAAATAGGGTCCAGGCTAATTATTTATTAATTCATAACTTTTTCATACATTTCAAAGATTATTTTTCATGTAAATAAAAATGGCATGAAATTTAAAATATTCTTTTTTATATATATGAATTTAAGATCAAACTAAACGTGTAATTTTAAAAAAAATATTTCTAAGCAAAAGCAAAGCGAAATGATGTATTAGAGATGTTAAAGCAATACATCATCATAGTAATGTATTGCAAGTAAATTTGCTTGAAGTGGAATTGTTTTGTTGTTGTTTTATTTATATATTAGAAGCTTGAACTAAAAAAAAAATTCTTTGCATGGAAAAACAAACTATAATGAATGTATTTGTTTAAAAAAAATCTTTAAAAATGTACACGTGTTGAATCTTTTAAAATGTACAAAAAAGTTATGGAATTTAAAAACTTAAAGTTTTACATAAAATTACAGATTCTTATTTTTGATGTTTAAATTACAATTTATTTAAAGTTAATAGAACTTTAATCTTTCATAATACTATTGACATATATATGACAAGTTGCCAATAATTTCTACCTATTCATAAAATACATGATTATTACATATGCCACGAAAGTTTATACATTACCAATTTTTTTTTTCTATAATTAATTCATAGATACATTTCAAATAAATATTGCAGTGAATACTGCATTATTTAATTGATAATATGGAATGATACAAATTATTTGTTATTTCAGAACAAATATTCTTGAATTCTATTTAATTAAATCCATGAAAACTTGCCATGGTATTCTTCCCAACAATAATAACAAAAATTGGAGTTTTATTTCTTGTTAATTTCTAATCACCTAAGACAGAATAATTTTTTTTATCAAGAATCAAGTTTAAATATTGTTTTTAAAAATGAATAGCAAAAAAGAAAAAATTTAATGCTCTTTTGTCCTTTGATAATTTAATTAATAGAGATTATTTAATTAAAGGACATTAAGCCTTTAATGTCCTTTTGAGAACAAACAAGCTTGACCAAGATTTTATAAATTCTCACTCCATAATTTTATTAATCAAAATATTCATAAATGAATAGCCTGCAAGAGCTATACCAAAACCAAAGTATAAACTGTAAAATTGAATAGGGTAAATTACAGTGGTGTAAATAAATTTTGCAAAAAAAAAGTGTAAAACAATAAACAATGTATAAATTCATATCAATTCAACCCCTAATTTGAATTTGAATCCAGGAAGTCCTTAAAATGATAAGATTGCAGTAATTTTTATTCTTGATAATGCAATGCTTTTAATAATAAATTAATTTCAGAATGCCTCCCCCTCCAAAAAAAATTACACCATTGCAACTGTAACTTGTTTATTTTTAAAAAAATCAAGAATACATTAAGAAATGAATATTTAATTTTTTTTTTTTTCTGGATTGAATAATTTCTGAAAAGATTAGGAATATTCTTTTTTGGTACATGATCCAGTATAGAGAATGCTGTATATAATCCTAATAATTTTTAGAAAGCATTATATAAAGACTATTTTCTTTTCTTGATTATTTTCCTCCTAGTTTCTTATTTTTTTTTATCTTGGATGAGTTAATAGACTACAGACAAGCTTAATTAATAATGTACAAGAAAAAAATCATTGAATCTCTAAAGATCAAACTATAAATACATTAAAAGAATGAGCAATTGATATACTTTGCAGCATCAGATATTTTTAATATTCAAAAGGATTGAAATCCAACTTACTCCTCACTTAAACTTCTCCAGAATCAATAAAATTTAAAAAAAAAAAAATCTGTACTGTTGCAATTTCAGAAAAAACACAAGAATACAAATATAAGTCAGTATTTATTTAACATTTTTATGATCCATGTAAAAAATAAAAAGAATATTCTACAGTATATACAAAAACTAAAGAAATGGTACAATTTTAACATAAAAGGATTACATTTATCTTCTATAACGATAACGTTTAAAATGAAAGTATAACTGAAATATATTGTTGTGGAACTGGCATCGAAATCCTCGTTTGTATGAATATTCCCATTCTCTATTAACAATTTTAAAAGCAATCGTTTCATATGGAGGACCAGCTTTGAATTTTAGTATGGCAAAGTCCTTATTATCTTCACAGGGACTTAAACTGTACTCAGGTGTTTTGGTTTTGTCAATGAGGTCTGGATAAAAAATCTGAAAGAAAACAAAAGTTTATCATAAACAATAAAACATCATTAAATTACACTTTTCATCAGAATTATTAAATTTCATATTTCATAAAATACATGAAAATTATAATGCCTATTTTCAGTAATTCACTTTAAATATTACTGAAAATATGCATTCTTTTAAGATTATTAATTGCTGTAATGCAGTCAAAAGAATTAATGATAAGAATTTAAAGTAACATAAAATATCTAAAACTCCTATGGCATTCTACATTTAAGAAATATGTCTTTAAATAAAGTTATTCAAAGTAATTAACACAAGCATTAAAATTACAAAATATTTTGTATTAATTTCCTCACAAAATAGAAATATAAAAAAATTCAAGATGCTCACCACTTTTTAAATAAACTTCAAAAAATTTACATTTCATTTAAAATGTTAATTTATGAAACAAAATATGCAGTCCTGGATGTATATTTAAAAGAAAAAGAAAAAGGCTTAAAAACATTTACACTCTAATGAGAAAAAAAGGACATGTTTTTTTAAAATGTAAATCAATAAACTTACATTAAATTTATATCCTTGCACAATCTTTGGTGGAGGATTTTCTATATCATAATGAGTCTGATTATATTTATTCCATTCAAAACCCTGTAATTACAAAACACCAGATTAGAAACATTTCATAACACATAATTCATATGCACATATAATTAAATTAATACATTGCATGCAATCATCAAAAATGAGTTTTGCAGGACAAAATTTAAATTACAGAAAACATTAAAAAACTAAATTTAAAAAAACAGAAAATCAACCCTTAAAATTAATAAATAACAGAAAACTGTATGCAATACACAAATTATTATTGGTATTGCAAACTAATGCATGTCAGTACAGAAATGTATTAAAAAATATTATTTGTTTCTCAAATAATCAGACCTATGATGAGCATATTTTCATTATTTCTAGTAATTTATTTATTTTAAAATGGTAACATACGAAAATATAAAAATATAAAGTCATGAACTGGAAGTTAAAATAGGCAGCATACCGTATGAACGCGATTGAAATATCTTGGCTTTCTCGGTCGATATTTATCAGCCCAGATATAACTCTTCTCTAAAGCATGCTCAACACTGAATACAGCTTCATCTGAATCCATTCCTTTTCGAGCTATTTGCTCAAAAGCCTTTTCTTCAGGTGTTGCAAAATCCTATAACAAAACAAAATTAATATAGATTTAAAATATTAAGAGAATTTTTTAATGAAAGAGAAAATTTAAATAGATAAGTTAATTTTTAAAAAAACCAAGTAAGAATCAAAACACAAACTTTTTACTTATTTTTTTATGTGCATTTCCTAAAAAATTTAAGTAATTTTAAAATTATAATTTAAAAAATGGTCTGAAAAGAAAACCAACAGCACAAAATAAAATACATTTTTCATGAATTTAAAATCAGATAAGCTTTATTTTTAAATTCAAAGAAGTAATTGAACAGTATTTATTTGAGGTTCATGAAAATTAACATTTGATGAGTGAATCATTATTACTTTTAACTAGAAATAAAATTTTGATGTTACTTTCCAAAAACATAAAGTTGTCCAAAAATGGGGCAAAAAAACCATTAACTTTTATCAAGAAATGAAAATATTACTTGGACTCTTTTCCAAAAAAAAGACCTTCAATTAAAGGAAGAAAAAAAAAAAGTGTATTAAAAATATAAATATTTCAATGCTTTTCATGATACTTTTATGAATTATTGGCAAGATTATTGAAAAATTTTCTTCAATGATTATATTTAAGATTGAAACTTTAAAAAATTGTATACTTTTCAGGATTAAACTATTTACAACAGTTATAAAAATAAAAAAAACAGCATAAAACATTACAGTAGTTTGTCTTTTCGTCAAGCTCTGTTGCATATACTCTAGCTTTGCACTATCTTCAAGAGGATCTGTGAGGATTATTCCAGGTTCAATCTTACTGTACTTTATTAAAACAGGACTGTATCTTCCAGAATCATAAACTTCCACTATATGTTTAACAGTCTCTGCTCTGAAATGAAATAAAAATAACTTGTAGATTACAATGGGGGGAAAAAAAAGAACATTTAAGATAAGCAAAGTTTTGCTAAAAATCATTTTGCACAGTATAAAGAAATATGAAATATTTATTTTACGCAATTTTTTTGCAATCGAATTTCAATATTCAATTGCAGTTTCGAAAAAAAAGAATGAATGTCGAAAATAGCTCAATAATGCATATACCATTTGAAGCATCATATTTCCATATATCCTCAATTCCTTTAAGTAATGGGTTCAAAATTTGATACAAATATCAGTAACTTATATTTCCATTAAGAACATACACCAAATATCATTAATCTAGCATTTGGTATTTTTCAGTTATTATATTTCCATACATATGAATCGATATACTGATACACAGTTAAATAAAAGATTTTACCTAAAATATGAAATAGATCTAAAATTTTACTGTAAAAAATACATACTAAATCAATTTGTGCTTGTTCTATATTTATGTTCCGAACAGACAAGAACATGAATGGAGAACAGAAGACTTCTCTGTAATGGATTTCGTCAAAAAGGTCACAGAAATTACAAATTTTTGTATAAAAACATAATAAACTTCATTAGTAACTGATTTAAATATTCACAAGTATTTTTTGAGTTATGGTTCTCATATACAATGATACAGACATTATTTCAACAGTGATTTTATGTGCTCAAGGTGACCTAAGCCATGATGAAGATACATCAAAGATTTGCAATCACTTTCTTAATGATTGCAATACTTTTTTTTTTTTTTTGTATAAAATGCAAATAAAAATGCTCCAATTTTTCACTAAGAAATGCATTGCATCTCAAATTCTTCATAAAGTCAATATGAATTAAGGTATATTTGCTAGAATGAAACTACCATCAGCCCTGCACTATCAACACATGCAAGACTGTGCAGTGAACAGTGATGCACATTAAAAAAAGACATTTATTTTTCATTTTATTTTATGTCAATAAAAATCCATTTCAAGTGTTAACCAAATGCAATTTTCTCCCTAATATTACCATTGTATAAAGATATTTACTAAGCGTATGAATAACAATGATGATTAGATTTGCCACAGGCCTGATTAGCACGGGGGTTAGGTTGAACAAATGTGATTAAACGGGCAAGATCTAATGGACAATAATTCATAACAATTTAAATAGACAATATAAAGTTCCATTGACAGAGAAAAAAATATTTAATGTATCAGAATACATATATTTTACAGACATAGATTAAATTTTATGAAATTTATCTTTTTTTTACATAAAATATTAAATAGAAGTTTTTAATTCAATTCTGCTTCAGCATTCTAATTCTTTTAAAACATCAGAATCATTACTAAAAATATTTAATGCATAATGAGACATTATACAATATCCATACTGTCAAAAACAGATAATATAGAATACTTTTTATTTTGTTTTTTTACTTCTACGGAGTTAATTAAAAGTTTTTTTTCCCCTTTCAGTAAAAATAATAGATACCAAAAAGATGGTACTCACGGTTTTTCAGATGGTGTTACTTCTGTCGCATTTTGACTATTTTCAGAATTTAAGCTTGATGGTCCAGGTTCACTGGCATCTGATGTTGTCTCATCAGCAGGCTCTTGTTTAATAGTAATTTCATTAGAATTACTATTAAGCATGCATTCTGATGAAGTAGAAGGAGTATTAGTAGAGGATTTATTGCCTGAGGATGTAGAGGGAGTGTCAGATGATAACTGATTGTCTGCTGATGTAGAAGGAGTGTCAGAAGATAACTTGTTGCCTGACACACAAGGAAACAGAGGAGCTGCCTGCTGTACTCCTTGCTAAGAAGCAAAATAAAACTTTTTTTAAAAAATCACATTAAGACACTATTTAATTATTAAAACAATTTCAAAAGGATAAAAGTAAAGTACAGAGAATTAAAACAAGCTTTTTTTAATGTTCATTGTGTTGAAAAGACCTTATAAAAAATGTCAGCAAGTATGAAAGATTATATAACATCACTAAATACAAATTTTAAAAATACAGGAATAATTAAGAGGACAATTTTAATATGTTGTATGAAATTATTTAACAAGCAGAATATTCGGCTAAGAATGAGTAATTCTTCATCTAAAATGAAACTAGAAATATTTAAATTTTAAAACAAAATAATAAAATATCTTTCAAATATATAATTTTAAAAACATACAACAAAATTCTGTGAATGATATTTGAAGAAAAAAAGACTAGTACTCAGGTCTAAAATTTGAGATATAAATAATGAGAATGATGAAAAGCTGATAATTTACAAAAGTTTCTGATTCAGTTTATTAATGCTTGACTTCAAGCTATATTTTCAAACTAACCACTGAATTTTCAAACAGATTTAAAAAAAAAATGTCCTTATGAAGAACAAACGATAAAGGAAGAAGCTAAGGTATAGTTCTTTGAATAAAATTTAATGAAAATTAAATACTTAAAATTTAAAACACGAAGATGGAGCTAATGAAAATGGACAGCAATCCAAGGTCACCATTTGCAAGAATTTCTGATCCAATTTATTAGATTAATGTCCAATTTAGTAAAAGAGGCGGCAAACAATATTCTTATAGAAATAGCATCAACAGTTATTAAATGATAATCGTCATTCCATAGATCTCAGGAAAAGCAAATGAATAGCTGAAGAAATGATTTTGTTTAAAACTTTTAAATGGTTTGGTAAAATAAAACTTTCAACTACTTATTCAATATCCACTCAAGCATTTTTACTCTGAATTTTCAGAGCCATTATCATAACAGCAAAAAAACTCTTTGTAGCATTTATTTTATCACCTCATCAAACATAACTGAAAGAAGTGTTTATGTACTTATTATATAGAATATATATATTGTCTAAAAATCGAATTTATAAAAATATATCAGAAAAAATAAATAAAAGAATCATTCAAAATTCTTTAAAAGTTAATTACATAATCTTCAGAACAGAAATACATTCCAGTTGCTTATAAATAATTCCATTTGACAAATAACTTACAGTGCATCAAAACATTTGAAAATTTTTGAAGACTAATAAAATTAATGCATTAATATCAAATTTTTTTTTCTTAGCAAATTTAAGTTAGCAAAACATAAGATGAATGCTACACATAAAACTGTAAAAGAAATGAAAGCCTCTTATTAAATATTTGATGTGCGATACATTTACATAAAAATACTGTAAGTTTCTATATTTAATTAAAATCTGCTTTCCCCTATTAAATGCATGCTTGAAAATATACAGTTTCATTTACATAATAATAAACCTTACATAATTACATTGGATGCTTTCACTTTTAGTGTATGGTAAAATTATAATATATTCAAAAAGAAAAGGTTTCATTCAGCACAGACTTTAAAATTTGATTGACTGATATTAAATTTAATGAAAGCAAAATATCATTATTACACACTTTAAAATAAATGAAACAACCAAAAAAAATGATTATCCTTTGCCATTGAAATTTAAGTAATCGTCAAAATGCTTTTAATTTTTAATTTCATAGCTCAATGTTTCAAACTTGTTAAAAGTTTAATAAAATTATTTTAGAAATTTTACAATACAACTAAAATTGCAAATCTTAAAACTTATTTTTAAAAGTAGAACAAAGTATTATTTTAAAAATTAGTCTACAAAAAAATAAAACTTATTACATAAGCATACTTCTTTGACTTTTAAAAGCATTATCAAAACTTTTTAAAAGGCAAATATAATTTTTATGTTTCTTTTTAGTTTTGGAATCATCACAAATGAGCATATATCACAGATATTTCTGTTTTAAGGAATATACTTACTTCCTCTTTCAGTTTAAATAATTTATTCCTTAGGTTTTCTTCATGACGTTCTGCCAATCTTGCTCTAGCCATATATGCATTTAACCTTGATAATAAAGTCTCCCAGTAACCTGGAAAAAATTATATACATCAACATAAATTCAAAATAAATAAAAAAAATTGATTTGCAATTTCCTTTATTGTTACTGAAAATTTAATTATAATAATCTAGCTAAACCTTTACCTGTATCAACTCCTTCCTCTGTTGTTTTCTTTTTTATTTGACGATACATGGCCTCTAACTGCTTGGGAGTTTTGCCTTTGAATATACTAACTATTTCTGTACTAACTGCTGCATTGATGCTATCTCTATGACCTAAAAAAAAGAATAAATGTTTTACTTCATATTTAACTTAATTTACATTATCTGTGAATAGTTTTTAAATACATTGCTATCTTCATTCATATCTTATAGAAATAGCTTTGACAGAATTGGAGATACTTTTAAAATGTAAGCAATGTAATTCTAAAAAGAAAAGAAAAAATTATATCAATAACCAAGCCTACCATCTATACTTATAATAAAGCTCAATGTGTGTGTGTGTGTGCGTGTGTGTGTGTGTGTGTTGGCGCTCTACAGGCCAGACCGTTGGACCTACAGCTACCAAATTTGGTACATGCATACCTTGGAGGTCCGGAATGTGCACCTCGGATCCCTTTTTTCGAATTTTTAATTAGAATTTGAATTAATTAAAATTTAAGCGAAATTTCGACGTTTTTCTGCTATAACTTCCGAAAATAGTATTGCACAAACATGATTTTTACATCAATTTAAAGATAAAAAAATTAGCTTTCTAACGGTGTCAGTTTTTTTAATTTATAACGTAAGCTTCTATTTTTAACGAATTTTTAAAGAAATATTTTAACCATGTTTTTATCACGTGATTGGATAAAATAAAAGAATGCCGGAAGTTCAAATAAAAAAAAATTATCATCGCAAAATAAATCTACAGAAATGCAACTTTCAGCATGTGACAGGATAAAATAAAATAAATATAAAATGTGATATTTTCTTTAAAAAATAAATGAAAGGCAAAGGATTCTAAGAAATCGTTTGCAATATTTATATCATTAATTCCATAAATTATCTTTATTTACGGTAAACCTGATTGAATTTAGACAGGATATGCATTGAAATCTCGACTTAATGGCATATTTATGTAATCGTTTGCAAAATCTGTATCATTAATTCAATACTTTTTTCCCTTTCTCGCTTTCTTTGAAAAAAAAAACATATTTCATATTTTGGCAACATCATCGAAAAAAACTTTTTTAATATTTTGGAAGCATAACCGATAGTTAAAACTGATTGATTTATAAAATTAAAGAATATTTTTAGGAAAAGGTGTTCTTTTAGAACTTTTCGTCTATCACCTTAAAGAAAATATTGCTTTCAGGTCAATCAATTCCCGGAATTACTTCTAGGCTAATGAATATGTGATTTAATTGAAAATTTTAGAACGCATTACTCATGGCGAACCAGCTGGTCGCCAAAGGCGGCTAGTATTTAATAAATTAACAGGTGTTAATATTAAATTCCCACAAAAGTTTCTATGAGCCATTTTAGTCCAACATCCTATTTACAATCAGGAAGTTAAACTAATAGTATCCAACTTTTTCTTTATCCAACAAATCAATATGCATTCTCAAATTTTTCAATATGCTACAATTGACATATATCATACATTCACCAGATGTTATGGTCAAAATGCCAACATTCTACAGCAATTTTAAAATTTATTTTCAGATAATAAAGAGAATTTGAGAGTGATCTTCATTTTATACAGATATTATGCAATATTGTAAAAATATTGTATCACATATTTTTTTATAAATATAAAAATTTGAAAATAAGTTATTTTTAACTCAGAGAAATTAACTGAAATGAAATTTATTTCATACTTTTATATTTTTATTTTTCTTGATACTTTTAACATAATTTGAAAACATTTTACTAAAATTTAATAAAGCTGAATATAACCAAGTCAATAGAGAACTTTTCTTATAATATTTTCCATATTAAAAGATTTTAAAAATTTCACTTTTTTTTAATATTTAACTATATATATATATATATATTGTGTGTGTGTGAAATCGTTGTATTAATTTATTTTATATTAGTCACAAACTCAAAAAATAGCAAAATTATAAACTCGCATTTTAAATAGTTAAAAATAAAATTTTCATAATTAAATCAGCAATTTTAGTATTATACAAAACTTACTATCAGAGTTATCAGAAAGCTTGCGAATTTCATCATCAACTATGATTTCCAAGTCTTTCCAATAATCATAATTTTTGCCATTTTCAATGCTTTTATAAACCTTTATATCTTCTTGCAAATCTTCTAAATCTTCTCTCTTTAGACCCTATCGAGAGAAAAAAAACAATTTTTTAAAACCTGTCAAATTTGCAATCATATAAAACAATTTCATGTATATTATTTTGAAGCTTTCAAAATGCAATAAACTTTTTCACACTATAAATAAATTAGTTATATATTTGTGATAAATTATGACATTAATTGGTGTATTTCATGACCATAAATGTAATGAGAAAATGTTTTACATACAACATTTCAATTATTACAATTTAAAAATAATGAATTTAAATATTAACATAAACAAGAAGAATGGTAACACAATCCAATGAGCACATTAGATAAAAGAGTTTTAAGAAGAGCAAGAGTTAAAGTTATTAAAATAAAACATAAATACTTTTTTTTCAAATAAAGGATATAAAAGTATAAACTAACTACAGGAAGTTGTTTTTATTCACAAAGACATTTATCCTACTTTTTCTTTCTACCAATTTATTCAAAAGTGAAATTTTTATGGTCTGAAATATTTTATTACCATTTTACATTTTCATATTAATTCTGTCCATCTGATTTTTTCTCTGGTCATGAAAGAAATGAGCACAACTATCAAAGTAAAAAATTAATAAAGTTCTAATAACTTTAAATGAACAAATTTTCTTTCTGCATAAACAAATTTTATTTCCCTTAAAGTATAGCAGCAGAATTATTTTTAAAACTGTTTCTATTTTTTTTTAATTCTTTTTTAGAATTATACAAAATATGGAACTACTAAAATCCATTAACATTATTCAACAATATTCCTACAAAATAAAAAAATATTTTGAAAAGGGCAATAACATTTTTAATAATCAATAACATAACTTTAAATACATTTTTGATAAACACATTCTCTTCATCTTTGAATAATGGAAACATTCTTTTTATAATAGGAACAAACATTTTTAAAAATGCATAAATTTTCTATATTCAAACATGTAATGATTCGAAATTTTTAATGCAAGTCATGCATGATTGCAAACAATTTTTTTAAATTTGTAGGATTTCAGAATTTGGAATATGACTATAGAATTTTAATTTCAAAAAAGTTTGCTATCACAATTATGATAATTTTATGCTACAATCTATTACATCAAAGAGTAATATTTATCCCCCAAAAAAATAATGTTAAACATTTTTAAAATATGTGTTACAGTCTAGATGGATTGAACATCATAAAAGTATTGAAGTTACAGAGAGCAAATGTTATACTATTCGAAACAATAGTTTCAAATAAGTCTATTTTAAAGTATTTATAATTCAAAGAGTATGTATAAGTTGATGGGTTGTCAATATTCATTGCATATATTCCCAAAAACAATCATATCTAAATAAATATCATTTAAAAAACAAGATATCGGTATGAAATGTTATGAGTTATTAATAAGGTGAATTTTTAAAATGGAATGTTAAATAAATTCTCTACAATGTATTTTAAAGCAGACTACATAATTTCAATATTTAAAATAACACCATTAAAGTACAAATATTCTTTTGTGTGTAATGATGCATGTAAAATATGCTTAGATATTAACACCAAAGAAACATCAGTTTACATACATTGCAAAAAATTATTATGATGCAAACAGAATATACTTGAAAAATATATTTGAAAAGATACTTTACATTTAAGTATTTATATGGCTCATGCATTTCAATATTGAAATCCTCTTCTTCTGAACTAATATATCTTGCTAATAAATCAATTGGTTTAGCTAAAAAAAGAAAAGAAAAACACAAAGAATTATCCAGTATGTTGTTGAAAACATTCAAAATAAAAAAGAACAGCTTTGATGAACCCAAATAAACATAAAACATTATTTGATTTAAGGAGAAGAAAGTAATGAGTTATTTTCAACAATATTTTTTATTCTTCAAGGTGTTACAATTATTATTATCCATTATTAAGATTTATTTATAAGAGTATGATAAAAAAAATACCCCGAGCCAAATAAGAAAACAGAAAATTTGAAAATGAAGCCATGTGAAAGTACTTTGGAATTTTTATGCTTTGGAATTCAATTTTGTAGATACCATTTTCGACTTTAGTAAGTGGAATGTCATCATGGGAAAAGAAGCATCCTTAAAACTCAGAAATTAAAATGGAGTCCAAATTCATGAAAATAGGATGCAGTTATTTTTAGAATTTGAATAAATTAAAATTATTACATGACTGCTGGTATTTTTATAAATTAGGTTTAATCAATATTTATAAATTTTTTTTTTCAGATCAAAATTTGCATATTATTGTACAGAAAAATCATGAAGAAAATATTTAGACTTGCATTTTATATGCATTTTTCTAAATTCAGCTTATTAATAATTATAATCCAGAACTATAAATTCTTCCAGTTAAAATTTGTATAATTATTATACAAAAAAAAATTATTCTTACAAAATATTAAGTAATAAATTAGTAAATGGGATCTTAAATCAACTACTCTAGGTGCACAAATACATGATTTTGAGGATTTTTTCTCTGATTTACGAAAAGCAGCATAATCTTCAGATATTAAAAATTAGAAAAGAATTCAATGATATGTCTTTTGTTTTGTTGTGTTTCACATTAGATTGAAATCATTTGAAGAAAATAATGTTAAATTGACAATAAATTTAAATATTAAAAATCAATTAGTTTAAAAATCAATTAAATCAATTAGTGATTTATATACTGTAGAAAGTTTATGACATTGTAATACCTTAGTTCCTATAAATGAATTGTTCTTGATTATAATATTGATTTAACTGACATTTTGTTACTAGGAAAACATGAGTTTAGTTTAAACAATACAGAATTTAATAAACTGAATAATCAAAAATAAATTCAAATCAACTTAATTTTACTTACCTCTACCTTCCTCTATTCGAATTTTGGATCTTAATTTTGCTTGTTGCAAATGGAACTAAAAGAAAATTTCATAAAATCAAAAACATCTTGTGAATAAAGACTATATATATATATTCAACTTTTTAAAATTATTACTTAAACTAAATATTAATTCTTATGCTTTAAGGCGTACTAGTTATTTTAAAATTAAAAATTTGCTACTAAACATGAAAATAATACTTTTTAAAAAAATAAACAATGCTTTTTTTTTTAAATAAATATATTTAACCTAAATCTTCTTGAATTAGAAGCCAATTTTATAGATGTTTCTTTACTTTACAGACATATTCCTAAAAAATGTTCACTGTGCCCATCAACTTGTTACATTTAAATTTCATAACACATAATTGCAAAAAATAGTTATTTAATTACATAAATGTTATTGAAATTTTTTATAATTATTTAATGATGAGAATATGAATCAGAAGTGAGAATATTACTGAATATTTTGAAGTAAAAAACATATATTTATAGTTCATGAAATTGCACAATTGATTAAATAAATTTTAAGGGGAAAAACATGATAATTTAGCATTTAAGGAATTTTTTAAACACATGTATTTTGCTTTGTTAAGACTAAAAAAATTATTTCTGAAGTATACTTACACTATCTTCCTGCTTTTCCCACTCACTGAATTGTGCAGCTTCTTTTTGACGCTGGATCCTAGTCTGGATTTATTTATAAGAAAAGACAGCATTAAAAATAAATTAATACTTTTTTTTTTTTTGGTAAATCAATTATTACCTATTTTGAAATTTTTTCAAAGTAAAAAAATGACAATAAATAATCAACATATTTAACAAAAAAAAAAATGAAATATTTTCTGAGAAAATTTATATACAAACACTTTCTCTCAAATTGTATATGTCAATAACAAATAAAACTTATCTCTATACAAGACTGCATAATTTATTGTTATAGTAAAAACATATTTACCAAGGAATAAAAATGACACTACTAATTAACTTATTACTATGAAACAATTTGCAATTTAAGAGCAGCAGTTAGTCATAATTAAAAAGTAAAACTATATTTAAACCTGAGATAAGTCATTATTTAGTAAACAGTCCTGTTATTTAATAATGCTAACTTTTGTTTGAAATATTTATAATCAACTTTGAATAACTATTCTGATTATCAGAAACTAAATAGCCTAACAGATAAAAAATAAATAAATAAATATAGTAAGTTTATGAAAATGGAAACTTATTTCTCTTAATATTATACTGAAAAATAGATTATACATCTTAAAATTTAGGCTTATTTTTCAAATGAATTATCCTTCCAATATTCAAACAGTATTTTATAACAATTTCTTATTAAAGGAATTAGCTTCAATACTGTATGCTTATAAGACTTGATGAATAGACAACTCTTTAATTGTAATTTGTAAAGCAGCATTTATATATAAACAATTAAATAATTAAGAAATGTCTAGTGAATTATATGTAAATACACAACATTAAGAATATAAACTTGTTTAAAATATAATTTAGACACTTTTCTACTACATAAAAGAAGACTTTAGACTTTCTTACCAGTTCTTCTTCTCTCATTTCACGTTCTCTTTCACGTTGCATCCTCCTTAATTTCACTTTTTCCAGCTCATTCTGCATTTAAAAATAAAAACAAAATTATAATTATATGAATTATATAAAAACAAGTATTTTGTGGATTTTAGTGACACTATTTTAAAATAAATATCAACATTTTCGATGAACAGAGAAAAAGTTGGGGAATGGATTTTAAGTTGCCAATAGAATAAATTACATGAAAGAGAATTTATTATTTAACTAAATACTAAAGCCAAAAAAAAATCATTATTTTATAAATTATTTAAAGAATTTGAGATTGTTCAATAAATTATTATTACAATACTAACTTTCTTAGAAAATATAAAATATTAATATTTCAATATAAATATTGTTGAAAGAAAAACCTTTTTTAGTTATTGTTTGATATACTTTTAGAAGTTAAACATTTTTTTTAATTAAGAAGTTTTAATTTGAAGAAATTTACATTTCACATTATATTTAATAAACAATCTTAAAATAATACTGACTGTAAAATAAATTTACTTTAAAACAGAAGAACACAAAATAGTTTTCATTACATAAAAAAATAAAAATAAAAACATTCTAAAAAATTCAATAATCTTAAAAATCTTATATTAATCATAAGTTCAGTTGTTTTTAAATAAATGATCATTTTCAAATCAAAGATTGCAAAAAAAATCTACAATATAAAAGAAAAATAACTTTTCTCTTTTTTAACAAAATAATTTTAAAAAAATAACTTTTTCACAGTCATCAGGCTGTAAGATAAGATTTAAATTTTCTAATTATAACTATTTAACTAACTATGTGTAACTAATAATCTTTATATAATTTAAAACATTTCCTGGAAGTATGAATGGAGATGGAATATAAATCAGGAAGACTTTCAAATTATAGTACTTTGATTTAGTTTACAAAACATTAATTGCGATTAACTAAATATATTTTGAAGTGAAATAGATCTCAAAATTTTAAATATGTACAATCAAACAATAAATTTCAGGATTGGAAGTTATAATATAAGTAATTACTTAATACAAAAGAGTTTTTAAAAAACTGTGTCAAAAAGTACTTTTCATAATTATAAGTTCCATATATTTCATTAAATACTAATTAAAAAATTAACTTTATAAAATACTGAATATTAAATTTTATAACAAAAAATGATTTAATAAGATTTTAACCTGCAATATCTTATGCTTTTAATTAATTGGTCATAGGCAGATAATTGACTAGCCATTGAAAAATGATCAATAAATTATATATATTAAAAAAGAAGCGAGCTACTTTAACATCTTCAAGAATTTCAGCAAAAATTAACACTGTTATTTTTTTTAATTAAAAATTTTTAAAGGTAAAAAAAAAGTAAAAAACACAGAAAAATTAATTCGGCTTTCTTTTTTATTAATATTACTGGACTGCAGGCAACATAATATAATGAAATATAAAAAAGATCCCATATATTATTATTCAAAAAAAATGCTCTATGAAAAGTTAAATATGACATTACTTCACTTAAGATTCTTTATATAAAATTTGCAAAGAGTTTAATTTTGTTTTAACTCACATATTTAAACTATTCAATGATTAATGCTAGCTTAATAACATAATGCTACATAAAGGAGATTTATATTTTTTCACTTTATGCATATTTTACAATATAAAAAAGAATTTTATAAATAAAAATAATGATCTTCAACTTGTTTGTAAAATAAAATCATTAATCAAAACTATATCATGCCTTGTTTTGTTCCAGTTTCAATCTGTTTCTCCTCTCCATCTCTTCCTTAGATATTTTGTGCAGGCCTTCTTTCTCAAGTTTCTTTTTCCATACAAAACCATTTAATAAATTTGTGTCACCAAAAGGATTATCTGTATTAGTATATCCCTACAAAATAAATATATGTTTTGTGAATCAATGCAAATATATTTTTTTTAAAATCCAGAAAAAGAAAAACAGAGCAATTTTAGAACATCAAATGTAATAATGTCAAATTCGATTTACCGATTATTATTAACTTATCATTAATTTTAAATAAAAATACAAACATTGTAAATATGCTTAACATGATTCATTTGTAATTATTTTAATTCAATGGATTATTAGTCAATAGTAAGGGAAATTACAGAATAAAGTTGTTGTTGTGTGCATGTGTTTTAACTCCAACTTAATATGGTGCAAACAAGACCCAGAGTATGATATTTTCGCATTATTTCAACAAATCTTACTCATGATATTTTTGTATTCTTTCAACAAATCTTACTTTTAGTTGCATAAATGTACTAATGATTTATATCCAAGATAGGAGGAAGCCTAAAGGGCACCTTAGGGAATTATACTAAACATTTATAATTCCATCCGACCACAATTATCATTCATTATGTTACTCACCAGTTAGATTAAGATGTCAAACTACATTAATGCTGTACCTTATAACACATACATAGGAAATTCGACATATTGTAAGCAAGTGCAAAATCTTCAAAACTACTAATAAAGCATCTAGCTTGCTTTAATTCATAATAATTCTCAAAAAAAGTTTCATAACTTTTAAAATTAAGAAACTACCCTCATTTGATATGACGAGCAGAAATGTCAATAAAAAAATAGAAATAATTAAATATATACTTTATATATATATATATATATATATAAAACATTTTTAATTACACACTTTCTGGAATTTTAACAAATTGATTGGTTTATAATATATATCAAAATTGCTATCAAAGCTAAAGCAAAAAAAGTTATTAAACATGAAATAATTACAAATTATATAATAACACCAGCATAAATGATGATAAATAACAGCAATACAGTTTCATAGGTATTTTATGCTTACATAACAGTTTCACACTTGAAAGATAATGGGCAATTGTGCATGTCTGGGTAATAAATATGAATAAAACTGTACAAAATTCAATGTAAAAAATTCAACTGTACAAAGCAATCAGAATACAAAATTCAAAACTGTACAACAACAATAGAATAAGTTAATAAATTAATAGCGGCTATATATTTCATGTATATCAGCAAAATCCTTGAAAGCTATATATCAAAAGAAATTACATACAGAAATAAAGATAATAATTAAAAGGAGAAGATTTTATTACATATTACATAAAACATGAAATGTTGAAAAACACAGTTATATTACTTACCATATATTCATCATCCCAACCCATTTCTTCTTTTAACTTCCTCTGTTTTTGCTCCTAAAAGAACAAAGGAAAACAATCAAAATTTATTTTTAGAAACTATCTGAATTTTATCTTTTTTTTTAACCAAAATTATAACTTAGAAGATTAAAAAACTGAAAAGTTAATTTATAAGTAAACTTATAATTTCTGTTTCCAATTGTAAAAATCAGTTAGAATTTTTAAAAATTAATTTAAAATGATTTAATTTATTGAGACATTTAAAAAAATTAAAAAATTAACAGAGGCACCTCATTTATTTTACAAAATTAAGCTAATTTAGATACTTTAAAAAAAATAAAATAAAACAATAACATCTATGTAAAAGATTTAAGAAAAGTTTTTTCTTTATTTGTTCATTGCAATCGAAAAACCGTGATGCCATATCAGTCTCCAAAAAATAAATAAATACAAATCTTTTACAATATTAATAAAGATATTATGCATGGCAATATTCAACAAATACACTTTTTACATAGATTTACATAATTTGTAAAAGTCTTTTTTAAGACTACAAAATCAATTTCACCAGGGTTAAAAGTTGATAATAATTTCTAATATCAACTGAAGTACGGGAGGGGTGGGGAACTCCTTTAAAATGCAAATCAGTTTCAAGAAACAATTTTATTTTTTGGTTGCAAGTCTCAAATCTTGCCTAATCCAAATAAAAGCAATATTTTTCTTTTCACTCTTAACATAATTATATTAGTTAAACAAACATTAAAGTCTAATTTCACTATAAGTGAAATTTTGAAATATACTTCATTTTTTATATGGTCTTTTATCCACTACAAAAAATAAAGCCTAAATATTTGTACCAAGAAAATTCTTACAATAAGATACAAAATTCATTTGAAACTTTAAGACAAAAATAATTTTTTTTTAAAAAGAAAATTATGGATTTTTTTTATTTTTATAAATAAAAAAATAACTACAAAAAAGTTTTACACACCTTTTTCATGAAACGTCTCAAACGTTTTTCTTCAGGAGTCTCCAAAGATTTCAACAGCTTTTTATCGTGTCTGAAATTTAAAAAAAAAAAGTAAATATATTTGCATTGCTATATACGAAAGATTAAATAACCCAGATTAAAATGGAAAAAACCAAAGCCATCTTTCCCTAATATTATAATTTTTCTATAGATTTTGAGATAATAAGCCTACAGCAGACATTTTTTTTTTTCTTCTTTTAAATGGTAAGTTTTTAAAGAGACAACAGAAAGAAGCATTTAAGAATAACTAAAATGAATGGATACGAAACTCAAGATTTACCTCAAGATTATTTTAATTCCTATCCTAAAAAAATACAAGAAAGAAATGTTTCTCTATACTTAATTATAGCTATAGAAAGACAGGGGAGGGGGAACTAAGAATGCCAATCAAAACACAGAAATGTGGATTTTCTTCTTGTGAAATAAATAAATTATCTAAAATTTCTATCAAATATAACAGAAACTGCTATTCTTGTTTCCTCACATTAGCAATCAGAATACAAATCATGTATAAGGACAAAGAAAAAGACACTGAAATAAATCCATCAATCTCATAATCCAAGTGAAGACAGATTAATTAAATTGAGAAATAATTGCCAGCGAAATTTCAATCATATATTGGCATAGCTGTTATATTAGCTCGCAGACGATGGTAAAAAATTATGCTGATACACAAGGATGGGGGGAAAAGTAACTTTGGTTTAGAAACCATTATCATTGATTAACCTAATTCATTACTATAATTCACAAACTATCATAAATGTCGATTTAGCTTTTTATTCTAGTTTATTTAATAGAAGTGATCATCTAATTTAATCAGGTTTTTAACTTTCAGTGTAAACGTTTAAACTTAGAGGTTAAAACAAAGTGACAGCAAAGAAATAACAAATAAAAGAATTTTGAAAAAACAGTTTTTTTTGTCCTCACGTAGAAATGCATCATATAACTTCTAAAATTATGCTGGAATATGAAAACAAAAGGAATTGAAATAGCGTTTAGTATAACAAAGAATGAAAAGATCAATATTAAAAATATGTTTGCAAAACATTCTGTAAAATATACTTACTTCTTTTCATGATGACTATCTTTATCGTGGCTATGTTTTTTGTGCGACATTTTTAAATAATTATAGAACACAAAATTAAACCTTTTTTTATTATATATTTTAAGATATAAAATAAATTTCACAACGCCAACAATAAACAAAGTGATTTCATTTCATTTCTAGAAAAGTAACTTGGTTCATTTCATTTCTGATTTGTTGATGATTTAATTTGCCCAAAAATTTATCTTCAATAGCAACGCAGCGCTGAAAGGTCAAATAGTGAACAGTGCTGGATTACATTACATATTTTCATCCATTTCTTGACATATTTGTTAAATTAAACCTAAAAAAAACAACAGTGGCCTCATAAAATTAAGTGATGAAATAATCGTTTGGTGAAGAACAGATGGATGGCTTGCCTTTTGTAGTTTTGTAACGTAGGGTTTCCAACTGGATTTAATAAAACTTTATTTGCTATTCTTATTTTTGAAATTCCTCGAACCGATTTTTTGCCGAATAAGATTTTCTTTCTTATTACACCACCCTCGCGAGCCTCCATTTCAAGATTTATTTGATACATAATGTGGTATTAACTTATGTATAAACCTGACAATTTTATTCAGGAGTGGCCCGAATTTATCTGTGATGTAACGAAGAGTGAAGAAGATATAAATATCCCTGATACTTTTCACGGGGAGGATCTTTTAGGCAAGTTTTTAATTTACTTGAGATAATTTCAACAGCTAATGTGACATGGTGGTGAAAAATGTTATCAAGTTTGTTAAGGCCTTATCACACTTTTCCGCTTCTACCCTCAAGAACCGGTCAAGCAAGTTTTTCGTCATCAACAACTTTTTTTCACCAGCTTGGAAATGCCGACGACAGTGACAGATATATTGTCTGCAAACGAAATTCAACCACTTATGTGAAACTTTGAGGTTGTGTCACTTTCGTAGTCGTTTGCTGCCGAAAAGTGCGGACGATATTTTGTTGTGTGATAAGGCCTTTACATTTACTAAAATCTAGAGAATCAATAAGTGAGAATCTTTCGCGATAGAATTGACTAGAATTGTGTTGATGTGGAGGTTGAATTTGTCCAAGGATCGAATTCACAACCTTCAACGATTTGTAACGGCGTAACATATCCCATATACAAAATGATCACCGATGTTTAGTGACAGTTACTGGTTTATTAGGATGTCACCTCAAATCAATGTATTCTTTCCCCTTATCTTTGATGTCAAATTGATTAACAAAAGACGGATTGCTTGAGTAAGATCATTGCATTTATTCATTTATTGAAACTCCGATATGTCTCTGTGCTCAAAATAAAACTAGAATTTGACAGTAGTTATTGCATTTTGTATTTTATTATAATCTAATTGTATTTTCGACTCATTTTTTCCAACCAATTGAAAACAAAATCTGACATAGAGCTAAATTTGTAGTCCTAAAATCACAAATCGAATTCCGTACATTTAAGTCATTGTATTTTTGACGCAAACGTACAGAACAACAAAATTCAATCCTATACAGGATTTGATTCCAAATTTGATTGGTATCAATAATTTAGATATTAAATCTGCACATCAAATTTTATCTATATATTTTTATCGTTTTTGTGTCATCGTGTGAACTTATATTCGAACAATCGGATAGACAAAATTCCTCTAATTGGATTTCATTCAAAAATTAATAGAAATTTACAAATTTGGTGTAAAAAGTTTTAAAATGTTCATCCAACATTCCAAAAATATTTTAGAATTATTTTTGTCATAGACAAACAAACATCATTAAAAAAAAAAAAACTTTTTTTTTTTTCAGGGAAGTTTGGAAAGTCGAAATTCATCAAAATCTCGAGTATCAATCTTTTCTTTACTTTGTATACAAGAAAATAAAAAAATGTTACCTTCAAGCGATTGATATCTTTTCCATTCTATTCTACTTCATACCTCATTTTGATGATTCGCCAAGGTGATTATTTTTATAAAACTGATGTATATTAAATTCTGTTTAAATAATCTGTATGTTATAGTCGTAGTCGAAATGAATCTGTAATTTACAGGAAAATTATTTCCATTCTTCAAAGTAAAATGTTGCTTTCGTAAGAAAAGGCTTGCAGTTGGGAGCATAGTTTAATTGCAAATTTGTGAATTTTTTTCCTTGATAACTGGGCTACATTTTCTAAGATCTAACATCCCTACTTCACTGAATTTTGCCTTCGAATCAAATAAATGAATCTTTCATTACTTGTATTTACAAATGATTAGACACATTTTTTTTTTTTTAATACAGAGAATTGGAAAACAAAAAGAGCACATTTTATTACAATGAATATAGATCTAATCTTTCGAAGTTAAAAGCACAGACTACATTTCATCTGTCTAACTTGTGTTTTTGGGTTTACATGCTTACATACAGAAAAACAAATAATTCTGCTCGTTTTAAGTTTAAATTGTTGACTTGTATCTACTTCAAGGTTTCAAATTTAACTCACGTTTGTAATTCTCACAAGTTTACAATTTTGATACAAGGACCACATAAAAGAGATTCGTGTTCTTTCAAGAACACAAATAGACAAATGCATAAAGAATTAACAAAAGTGGCTCAAAATTTGATTCGGATCTATTGATATAGTGATAAAAGTATATCTATATAGTTCTTTATGTTTTTGAGTTATTGTGGTCGCATGAACATGGATAGATAGTTAAGATAGCTTTAAAAGATTTCAATCCAAAAAATTTTATAAAAAATGCGAGAAATAAGGTTTGATATTATTGAAATTCGTAAATTCAGACCGACAGAGAGGCATAAATCTAAAAACGTTTTCGTTTCTTCGGATTTGAAGTAATCTAAAACTTGAGGATATTCTAAAATCTCAAAATCGATTTTTATAAAACAATTAAAACTTTTTTTTCTTTTAATTAACGTACAAGTAAACTTTTTTGGGAGCTTAATTTTATAGCTTAAAATGTTATTCATATGGTTTTGATACTATGCAATGTAAGCAAAATCTATTAGTCTTCTCTTGTCCAAATTATTAAATATTAATTAAACCGGCAAAAGAGAGGTGTCATCAAATTTCACGAATATTTGGACAGTGTAACACCTTTTCGGTTCTTTATATAAGAATCTGTATATACTGAATACATCGCAGGAGTTGAGTCAACAAACCATCGAGGAACACAACTAAGATAGCGAAAAGGTGAGCACCCACCACAGCTAGAATTGGGCATTTCATAGTATAAGAAGTGAGCAGGATTCTTCTTCCTGAAACTTTCTCTCACTCTCCCTAATAAAAGCCTGAATCCATTTTCTCTGTTTAAAGCTGTGAACCTTGGATGGCGAAGAATAACTTGCATGACATTAGTGAATGATATTTAAGAAATGTAGATCTTTGTCATGAATATTTCAATTTTACAGAATCTGTCTTGAGAATATGTCTGTCTTGTATTTTGCAAGCCTTTTATCAAAATAATTGATAAAGTTTCAGACGAAGCTATAAATGCATACAAATGTAATCAAAAAGTCACATACAATTTTTTTACTTTATCATATACGGAGTATAGAGAAAATCTTATAATTGACAAAAAAAAAAAAAAATCCGAACTGGAGATTTTGACGAATTTTCACATTCTAGGCCTCTATGAATTCGAAAAATATAATTTTGACATTGTATTTGTCTGTCTGCTCGTGATGAAGATAACTCAAATTTAGTAGTTAACGCTGATTTCGTTTGAACAGATCAAATTTAATGCATGGTCTTTACACCAAATGTGTAGATATCTATCGAACTTTGAGCAAAATCCACTCAGAAAGAAGTCTGTTTGTCTGATTGATCTACAAAAAGCTAACATGAAAATTACAAAACGAAAAGAGCTAGATAGGTAAGATTCAATACACAGATTTAACATTTGTAGTGGGTGATGGTGGTGGTTCTAATGCTACTTGTTCATACCAAGCACGAATGAGCGGAGCTCTTTCGAATTAAAGCAGAAGTGTGTGCCTTTCGTTGTTAACGAGCACCGTTAAGGTGAAAGTACGAGTTTGCTCGAACACCCACGACACAACCCTTTTCAGGGGGCGGTCGAACTCATTCATCCATCCGTAAGTCAGAATTTAGATCCAAATCAGAGACCGACTCATCCCTGATTCAGTACCCCCAGAGGTATCGTTTTGTTATGGGAATTTGGAGGACTTTGCAGTCGCGACATATTTAATTTACCACAACTACCATTAGCCAACACGGCGGTCTTTGGCCGAGACGAGGACAGAACAGAACCCACGACCTTTCGGATACGAGACTGACGCTCTACCAACCAGGCTACCGCGGCCTCTACATCTGTAGTATAGACACCTATCAAAGTTTGATCCAAATTCAACAACTAGTTGATCGCATGTTGGTCTGTATTTTCAGAAAAATTAAAGCGATAAATCAAAAACTCTCTGACAAATATATTAAATTTGATATGTGATTAGAATAACAATTTTGTGATCTGACACGTCTAAACCCAAATACAATTTTGAGATACATTTAACTGCATGCCAAGGAATAATCACCAAATCACTCCCCAAACATTACATGATAGATTCAGTAAAAGTTTCGAATTCACACCAAAAGTTAATATTTCATGATTATTGTGCGTCAATGCTATGCGCTCTCTTCGTAGAACTTTTCATTCGTTCCACATTTCGTTTCAAACGTCGGAATTTTTCAAATTCTCCAACATCTTTACGATGCTAAGAAAAGAGATTCTACTGTAACCACATTGAGCTTTTAAAGCAATAATTTAATCATATCATTGAAAAAACTATGATATCGTATACGAAATATATAAACACAAAGTGTAGTAAATTGTAAAAAAAAAAAAAAAAAAAACCCTCAACCCAAGATTTTGATGAATTTCCACGTTTCTGTATTTCCAAAGTACAAAAAAACGTATTTTTGGAATTATATATATCTGTTTATAAAAACGATAGCTCAAAAACACTTTCAGTTAGAAGGGGGAAATTTCAAATGTGGTCTTTACACCAAATTTATAAATTGCTTTCATATTTCAATTCTTCATTCTGTTTGACCACCCTTGCACAGAATGCATCTTTCTTTGTTGGATAATGATCATTATAAAAACCGCATAAAAACAAAATATATGCTGTTTTTCATAATAAGCCTACAACTGTTTCTGAAATTTCTAAAGAATAAAAGGAATCCTTACACTCACAAATGTTTGATAAAGCATCTCATTACTTTTCGGATTAAATGGAATCCATACAAATGAAGTATGGATGACAGAATGCAATCAAATATTGCAACTAAAAAATGTTGAAAGATATATCGCTCAGATTTGGTTCACAAATTTAACATTTAAAGAACAGAACCGTATCAAATTATGAACTTAATCCAATGACGGTGTAGGAAGGTGAGATGGCATGAAGGTTCATCGTACGAGGTCACCATTGTGGGAAAGGTGATGTTGGCTCCGAATAGAACCTGGGACCTTTGGGTCTGAAAACCAGTAACATAACCACAGGGCAAAAGCATGCTCAAGTCCCGTGGATGTTATCTGTCTTATTAAGATATCACCACAATGGATTGGCCGTCTATATTTTATAATTTTGCATGCATGTAAATGCGATAATGCAAAAATGCATTTCAGAGGAATAAAATTTGGAACACAATTTTGTACCTGAAGAATTATCAAATTTTATTATTATTAAAGTAATCCATTAAATTGTTAAACGTCTATTAATCTGTGCTTTTGCCTGCATGAAAATGAGATCGCTCAACAATTCAGAGAATTATATAAATGATCTTGGTACACAGTAAAATTGTAGTTATGTGCTAAATTTTGTTTTTAATCGACATGCGTTTCATTCTCCAATATGCGTTTTATTTTTTCTTTACAGTATTTACTTTAAAGCAAGTAATTCTCATTAAGTTGGAAATTGGAAAAAAAAAGCATTCGTGGTATTTATGTTTTTGTTTCAGGTCCGTAATTTTTATTCAAGGGATAGACGATAAAATCTTTAATATAGTATGTGCGCTGTTTCTATGAAATGAAATCACTTTTAGATGATGCTACAAATTTATCGTTTGGTTTCTACTTTTAAATAATTGATCTCGTGCCAAGGAATCGCGAGAATATCGTTTGATGCTTCCGGACTGTTTTTCAAGTTTAGTTAACGTACTCTTAAGTCGTTTGTTTATCATTAATCTTACTCTATCTTAATTCCTTGTGTTTATTTTTAACGACTTTTTGCATGTTCTATAGCACACTTTTACAAATTATAAGTCAAATATATTAAACTCAAAAAAAATATAAATACCTGTAAATATTTTAATTTTAAAATCTTTCTATAATTGGATTTTACCACGTATACAAGAACCTCCAGAATGTTATCTTGTGATCGAATTACTTCTTGTTACTATTTATTTATTGCCTCTTTTTTACTTCCTCTCAATTTTCTTCAAAACACTCAGCTTAAATTAACAATTTACAAATAGTTTTAATTAATATGCTTTCCTTTTTTAATGCAAAAATAAATATTTACTCTCCTCATATTTGAATTATTATTTAATTTTTTAATAAAAATAATTATAAATGTTAGCTTATGGTTAAAAAGTATTTAAATTAAAACCACTGAAAGCTTATATGGGAATTAGTCAAGTAATAATTTAAAATAAATTTTAATTAATTAATTCTATAAAATTACATTCTTTACGTAAACATGGATTCATCACATGCTCGCAAGAGAACCGCACACAGACTGGAAGAATAACTCCGGATATACTTTGTTTCCGATGTCAGGGATTGCCAAGCCGCTTCTATCATTCCATCCGGGGTTGCATCACAGTTCTTGTGCTACACTTTAGATTTTAATAATTATAAGTTATTTGCTCTAATTCAATGGAACTGTATTTATGTTTGGAACCAATATATATTTTAACTATACCAAAAGCAAACTTTCCCATACAACATTCCCATCAAACATAATCTATATCTATACTTATAATAAAGCTCAATGTGTGTGTGTGTGTGTTGGCGCTCTACAGGCCAGACCGTTGGACCTACAGCTACCAAATTTGGTACATGCATACCTTGGAGGTCCGGAATGTGCACCTCGGAGCCCTTTTTTCGAATTTTTAATTAGAATTTGAATTAATTAAAATTTAAGCGAAATTTCGACGTTTTTCCGTTATAACTTCCGAAAATATTATTGCACAAACATGATTTCTACATCCATTTAAAAATAAAAAAAATTAGCTTTCTAACGGTGTCAGTTTTTTTAATTTATAACGTAAGCTTCTATTTTTAACGAATTTTTAAAGAAATATTTTAACAATGTTTTTATCACGTGATTGGATAAAGTAAAAGAATGCCGGAAGTTCAAATAAAAAAAAATTATCATCACAAAATAAATCTACAGAAATGCAACTTTCAGCACGCGACAGGATAAAATAAAAGAAATATAAAATGTGATATTTTCTTTAAAAAATAAATGCAAAGCAAAGGATTCTAAGATCGTTTGCAATATCTGTATCATTAATTCCATAAATTATCTTTATTTATAGTAAACCTGATTGAATTTAGACAGGTTATGCATTGAAATCTCGACTTAATGGCATATTTATGTAATCGTTTGCAATATCTGTATCATTAATTCAATACTTTTTTCCCTTTCTCGCTTTCTTTGAAAAAAAAAAAAAAAAACATATTTCATATTTTGGCAACATCATCGAAAAAAACATTTTTATTATTTTGGAAGCATAACCGATAGTTAAAACTGATTGATTTATAAAATTAAAGAATATTATTAGGAAAAGATGTTCTTTTAGAACTTTTTGTCCATCATCTTAAAGAAAATATTGCTTTCAGGCCAATCAATTCCCGGAATTACTTCTAGGCTAATGAATATGTGATTTAATTGAAAATTTTAGAACGCATTACTCATGGCGAACCAACTGGTCGCCGAAGGCGGCTAGTACTTAATAATCCTCATAAAACATTATAATGAAATAGAAATTGAAGAAAGCAAGTGCTATAGAAGGCAGTTGTTTTAAAATGTTTAATAGGATTGTATGATAGCTTGGTAGTCTGCCGAAATTGTTAAGGAAAGACAAATATTTTTGAATGTGAATAAAATTTGTTTCCTGATATATTTCTAATAGAAACATTATTCTTCAGAACAAGCATGATTTATCAGTCTGCAAGACGTTAAAATATTTTTAGATTCAAATGTCGTTACAATAATTACGAATCTTATTCTAGTATGTAATTGAAAATTAATGAATATAAAATTTCTAGAAATAATGAGTAACATTTTTTTCTGATGGTATTAATTATAACTAATAATTATCATAATTAATGCTTTTAGTTATTTTTTATCATAATTTATATTTAGATTTTTTTTGTTTAAAAATTAAATTTTAATACAAGTGTTAGATAAATGTGCATTTAACTTTAAAAAAAGGAGTAGCGTTTAAAGGAGTAAAAGGAGTTTAATTAAAATTATATGACATTTATTAAATTATTTTATATAATTATTTTTAAGAGAATTAAACATTGTAGCTGTTAAAGTTGAAATAAGTATTAGGAAAATAAGTATTTATTTTTGTTTAAAAGGATGAGTAACTTATTAACTAAAACTTTTTTGAATCATTAATGGAGATAATTTTGAATTAAAATATGTATTTATATTTATAATTATTTTTCTTTTAAAATATAAAGTTATAATTCAAATATTTGAAAAATAAACATTTATCTTTACAAAAAAACTTAAAACATATTAATTGAAAAGAATTGTAAATTATTAATTTATTTTGAATAATTTTATTGAAATCAAAAGGGAAGAAAGAAAAAAAGACGCCACCATGGATCGAATTTTAACCTCCAGCTTGTGAAGTGATCGCCTTGAAAAAGTTTCTAGTATATAATCTCTATGCAAAGCTTATATCTCGAAATTAGCTGGTTATTGTGGTTCAATAATTTAATGAATGAATGCCCTAAAGGTGTACTATCGTTATGCTAAATCTCATCCCTTATTCAGTTTTCCAAACAGTGCTTCCTTCTTTTGAATCTAAAAAACAAATTTTCGAAATTACGTCTGCTTTTCATGAACACGCTGAAACAAAAATGTATTGAATTAAAACGAGGAAATTTGATATGTAGTCTTAACATCAATTTTATAAATTTTTACCAAAATTTGTATCCGCTGATGAGAAATAGGATTGCCCATATGTGAGAAAATAAATGAAGATTGCAAAGAGCTATGTAGATGAAGTTTTGTTTTCAAATTTATCATCTATATACTTATAATAAAGCTCAATGTGTGTGTGTTGGCGCTCTACAGGTCAGACCGTTGGACCTACAGCTACCAAATTTGGTACATGTATACCTTGGAGGTCGGGAATGTGCACCTCGGAGCCCTTTTTTCGAATTTTTTTATTAGAATTTGAATTAATTAAAATTTAAGTGAAATTTTGACATTTTTCCGCTATAACTTCCGAAAATATTATCGCACAAACATGATTTTTACATCAATTTAAAGATAAAAAATTTAGCTTTCTAAAGGTATCAGTGTTTTAATGTATATCTTAAGCTTCTATTTTTAACGAATTTTTAAAGAAATATTTTAACCATGTTTTTATCACGTGACTGGATAAAAGAAAACAATGACGGAAGTTCAAATAATAAAAAAAAACTATCATCGTAAATCAAGTCTAAAGAAATGATACTTTTAGCACGTGACTGGATAAAGTAAAAGAAACATAAAATGTGATATTTTCTAAAAAAATAAATACAACGCAAAGGTTTCTATAATCGTTTGCAATATCTCAATCATTTATTCAACAAATCTTTATTTATGGTAAACCTGATTGAATTTAGACAGGATATACATTGAAATCCCAACTTAATGGCATATTTAATGATACAGCATTTGTTTGCAATATCTGTATCATTAATTCAATATTTTTTTTTCCATTATAAAATGTGATAGTTTCTAAAAAAATAAATGTAAAGCCAAGGTTTCTATAATCGTTTGCAACATCTAAATCATTTATTCATTTTTTTTTTTTTTCCTTTTTCACTTTCTTTAAAAAAACATATTTAATGTTTTGGCAGCATCACGGAAAAAAACTTTTTAATTTCAGGCCAATCAATGCCCTGAATTACTTCAAAGCTAATGAATATGTGACTTAATTGAAAATTTTAGAACGCATTACTCATGGCGAACCAGCTGCTCGCCAATGGCGGCTAGTTAGAATAATAAATGTCAGTTAAATTTTTTACCAAATGTGTCACTGGTAATGGGATCATTTATTTACGTATGCGTGAACGCGATTACTCAAATGCGTATAGTAAAATTTGGGATGCCATCTTATAGAGAAAATTGTAATTACGTGTCAAAATTTTGAAGCAATCAGTGCAGAAGAAACTGCCTAAAATGCATGATCGGCTGTTTTCCCCCTTATTTTAAGAACATAAAAAACGCCATATTGCGTCCTACCCTGAGAAAATGAGGTCATTCTTGCTGAATACCATAAGCTTCGAGGTCTTGTTGCGTTCTTCCCTATATTACCTCATACCTCCAATAAACGTTCATGGAATTCAAAAGAGAATAAAAGGATAACAACAAAAAAGATGTTGAACTCAGTTTTCGATAAAGATGAAAACGAGTACATTTCCCGTGGTTTCCATCGAAAAATTGAACAGAAAACTTGTAGTGACATATATCTGCAATGCTTCTATTGGGTCGTTCGGAAAGTAATTTCGTTTTTTCCTGACAAAGGATTTAATTGCATTTTTCGCACCCAATTTCATACTTAAACCGCAAAATCATTTTATGTTTTAAGAGCTGATATAGCAAGGCTTGAGTGTGAAAAAGTGCAGCTGATTCTTCGCAGTAGTTTTTGGATGGTGCCCTTTTAAATATGGAGAATAATAAACAGCATTTTCGTCATTTTTTTCTTTTTTGCTATATAAAAGGTAAAAATGCTGTTCAAGCCAGAAATAAATTAGCCAATATATGTGGAGAAGATGTGTTAACAGTACATCAGTACCAGAACTGATTTGCAAAATTTTTCCTTCAAATGAGGAGGCCAAAAACCACCTCGATCAGTTTTTTTTTACAGCAAAGACCAAAACTTTTATGAGCGTGTAATCATGTTACTACCAAAAATATGGCAAAAGGTATTAGACCAGAATGGCAATTTTATAATTTAATAAATAATTTATTCATTAAACGAAAATTTCTTTTCATTTTGACAAAAAAATACGAAATTACTTTCCGAACAACCCAATATTTTCAAATAATTTTCAGAAAGAATTGTTAACATAACAATATTTTTAGAACAAAAAATTCATTCTTGTTTCAAAGTAGAATATTTCTTAATAAGAAAAATCTAATTAAATAAAATTTCTTATTTTATAAAATGAATTAAATAACTTTTTCACATTATTAGCATAGAACAATATAATATATACGCTGCTTAAAACAGGAAAATTGCTTAGTGATGGAGAAATAAATCAATTCAGAAATTTCTAAATTATTAATAAAAAATTATCTGATGACAGAATATTTCAATTTTCTCTTTTCATTAATAACAGGAAAATAATCAAAATTACAACATCCAACTTTTATTTATCATCTGCAATCGTATTATTATTTTTGTAAAGAAACAAATGTTGCTTGGGTAAGCAAATCAGTTGCAGTTTTCTTTAACTTTTTGACATAACATGACGTTTATAGATTTGTGTGTGTGAATTTTTGTGCAATTACTAAATTTTAGGTTAGATTTTAAATTAATTTAAGTTAATGTTTTGTTAAACAAAAATTTCTAATTTTATATATATGGATGTGATATCGAAATTACTGTTGTTATTTGAATGAAATATAAATTTCACTTCCTGAGATGGATTCGAACAAAATTTGCATATCAATCTCGCCGGTACTTCGATAAATTACTAATAGTATTAAGAACATGAGATATACTTAAGAAAATATTCCTTTATTTTTAAATTTAACAGTTTTTAAATTTAATTAATAAAATTTAAAATGGAGTGAGATTTTAAAATACATTTTAATCGGGAAAAATAGTAACTGTTCACCCGCGGACAGCAGAAAACGAAAAGTTAACCTTTTTGTCAGAAAAAGCTTACATTTAGTAGATATTTACTTCAAGAACTTTAATAAACACAATAGAAACTTACGAATAGATTTCTGAAAAAGAGGAAAAAGGGAAAATATGAAAATTGGAGAAGTAATAACGGGAATTTGATTCATATTTTTACAAATGATTTCATTTTTATAACCTTTTTTTTCTTTTCTCGTGAAATTCTTCGTTTATGATTGCTCAACTTAGTTTCATGATTTATAATAAAATTTTAGGGCATATTTTAAATCTTGAAATTTTTTTATTTCATACTTCTTAAACATTTGACATATTTTTAATTTCTTGTATATGAAGCATACGAAACTAAAATATTACTGTTCCTCAAAAAAATTCGTCCTCCAGATCCTGAAAATTTAATCGATTGAATTTTCTTTGAGAAGAAACCCAAAAAATTCTAAATATTTTGGAATTTTGTATGAGAATGAGTAGACAAGCATAATTAGATAGTTACGATGAAATTTGGTTCCCTGTCTATGAACCAAATTTGTGAATTTCTTTCAAATCTTGAATGAAATCCATCTAGTCATTGAAAGTTTGCTTTTCTATCGAGTGAACACGCTAATTACAAAATGCAAAAACTTCTATACTTATAATAAAGCTCAATGTGTGTGTGTGTGTGTGTGTGTGTGTGTGTGTGCGTGTGTGTGTGTGTGTGTGTGTGTGTGTTGGCGCTCTACAGGCCAGACTGTTGGACCTACAGATACCAAATTTGGTACATGCATACCTTGGAGGTTCGGAATGTGCACCTCGGAGCCCTTTTTTCGAAATTTTAATTAGAATTTGATTTAATTAAAATTTAAGCGAAATTTCGACGTTTTTCTGTTATAACTTCCGAAAATATTATTGCACAAACATGATTTTTACATCAATTTAAAGATAAAAAAATTAGCTTTCTAACGGTATCAGTTTTTTTAATTTATAACTTAAGCTTCTATTTTTAACGAATTTTTAAAGAAATATTTTAACTATGTTTTTATCACGTGACTGGATAAAATAAAAGAATGCCGGAAGTTCAAATAAAAAAAATTATCATCGCAAAATAAATCTACAGAAATGCAACTATCAGCACGTGACTGGATAAAATAAAAGAAATATAAAATGTGATATTTTCTCTAAAAAATAAATGCAAATGATTCTATGATTGTTTGCAATATTTAAATCATTAATTCCATAAATTATCTTTATTAACAGTAAACCTGATTGAATTTAGACAGGATATGCATTGAAATCCGGACTTAATGGCATATTTATGTAATCGTTTGCAATATCTGTATCACTAATTCAATACTTTTTTCCCTTTCTCGCTTTCTTTGAAAAAAAAAACATATTTCATATTTTGGCAACATCATCGAAAAAAACATTTTTAATATTTTGGAAGCATAACCGATAGTTAAAACTGATTGATTTATAAAATTAAAGAATATTATTAGGAAAAGGTGTTCTTTTAGAACTTTTCGTCCATCATCTTAAAGAAAATATTGCTTTCAGGCCAATCAATTCCTGGAATTACTTCTAGGCTAATGAATATGTGATTTAATTGAAAATTTTAGAACGCATTACTCATGGCGAACCAGCTGGTCGTCAAAGGCGGCTAGTGATAAATAAAATTTAATATTAATAATTAAATATTAATATGTAATTTTTTCTTAACAGCCAAAATTGTAATTTTGTATCAAGTTTTGCTCCAGATACGTCAGAAGGTCGATCTTTCGTTTTTCTATTCTTTCTCATGTAAACGTGATACTTTAAAAAGCACAATGACTTTGATAAGTGAAATTTGTACTATGCTCTAATAACTAAAATCATTTTGTGTTAATTTAGTTTCAATAGGTCGAAAAAAGGGGTATAACACACAGAATACATATTCGGTTTTATTCACTAAACTACGAAGCACAAAAGTCTCATGCGTAAAGCTCTGAAAATAAAAAATATAGTCAAAGGTGACAATCACGGCTTAAAGTCCTCAGTTTTTATATTGGAGAATCGGGGAAGAATATTTTTATTAGTGGATAAGCGAGAAAATTCCAGAAAGACCATTCCCACAGGCTTGTTTAACATCTGAGCTGTATGAAGGGTGATCCAAAGTTAATGCAAGATTTGAATTTGTCACCATCCGTGCAGTAAAATGGCAATTCGTGGCAATCGTATTAAAAAAAAAACATTTGGCATTTCATAGTTTTAATGCTAATAAAAATGAAGGATTATATAATAAAACAATGTGCTAACGCATTATTTGAATTAAATTAAGGTACAGTTTTTGTTTAATTGCTATATTTTTATTAATCGTAAATTACACGTAACAGGGTTATGTATTGAATAATACATAGGGCAAATGGTAACTTCGGCTTTGCTGACACATACGTACTCTTTAGTCGAAATTTTCCATGGACATTTTGCATAAATGTGACTGAATTTCTTTGATGTAGCGTTGAATTATCTCCTTCAATATAAGCATGCTTGTGAGGTTGTTGGCATTGACCTTTGACTTCAGATAATAAACTAAAAAGAAATCCGATGATATTGAATCACACGATCTAGGAACCCAATTCTCAAATTTTCAAACTGTGGCCACCAGACTTTCATTAGTTTTGAAATATTATTCAACAATGAAAACACGTTGCTCTATTGTGTAAAGCTCCGTTTTCACTAATTGTAATTCGAGACACGATTCTACCGAAGAACCTTTGTGTGAGGGCGTCTCTTGCACGTTAAATCTGTCAGGCCAAACGTCCTCTCACTGGTATGGTGTGGAGAGGGAGGTGCCAGTTCAGGTGTCTTCCTCGTCATCTGAACGTGATTCAAAATTACGAGGTCCGTCATAAAATAGCCCTCGTGTTGCTTTAAACGGGACGTTAATATAACTAAACTAAAACTAACTTCACTAATTGTAAACTATCAGCTGTCAAATGGTTTTTTTAATAGGGTTGTCAACACTTTACGGTATGAATGGCAGTAAATTCAAATTGTGTTAATTTTGGAACACCCTTTACAATCACCCTAATCCCCATTTAATTCAAAAGACAATAATATAATGCTATTCTACTGTATAATAACTCGATTGTCAGAACACAATTCCGGCCGGCCATGATATGTTTTATGCACTCATTACTGTAACAATATTTTCTGACAAAATTGAAAAGTATGTCAGATATGGATAACGTGTGGATACTTTTCGGCTCCGGTATCTCTTGTTACAGTGCCATTCGCAACTCCCTACCCTGCTCTTAGCGCACCTCCGGAGGGCTCTCATCAGTTTCCCTTTTGAGGGTCGAACTAATTTTAGCGTGTTCCCTCATTTCAGGTGAAGAGGGGAGTTCACCGAATTCTGACTCAGCACACCCCTGGTGTCATCATAATCTCTTTCCCACCCTTTTCCAGTAAGGTTTCATTCTAACTGTAATCGCTCCTTTTGGCGAAAATTCCTGAGCCTATTAAACATAAATTGCATGTTTCTATTTGGTGGGAAGAGAGGACTAGGCAAAATTCACATTCGATTTTTTTTTATATTCTTCCAAATATGGATGCCTCCTTTTATCTGTAGAACAATTTGTTGGAATGGTTTTTGTAAATTAAAACGTTGGCTAGTCAGCGTTTTATTGACGTTTTTATGCTTGTTATATATTATTTGATTCTAAAGACTTTTGACTATCAGCAAGTTTCCTGGAATTATTAATTACTAGCCGCCTTTGGCGACCAGCTGGTTCGCCATGAGTAATGCGTTCTAAAATTTTCAATTAAATCACATATACATTAGCCAAAATTTAAGAAATAGTTAAAATTAAAAGATTCTGTTATTAGTAGTTAAAGAGTCGGTAACTTTATTCGGAAAAACTTTTTGAGTTTAATGCTCTAACAATTTATCGATTCTGCTTCCAAAATATTAAAAATGTTTTTTTCGATGATATTGCCAAAATGTTAAATATGTTTTTTAAAGAAAGCGAAAAAGGGGAAAAATTATTGAATTAATGATACAGATATTGCAAAGGATTACATAAATATGCCATTAAGTCGGGATTTCAATGCATATCCTGTCTAAATTCAATCAGGTTTACTGTAAATAAAGATAATTTATGGAATTAATGATATAGATATTGCAAACGATCATAGAATCCTTTGCCTTGCATTTATTTTTTTAGAAAATATCACATTTTATATTTATGCTATTTTATCCAGTCACTTGCTGAAAGTTCTTAAGTTATTTATTAAAGAAAGTTATTTCTTTAATAAATAACTTAAGTTAGTTATTTTCTAAAACTTAAGAAAGTTAGTTTCTAAAGAAAGTTATTTTTTTAGATTTGATTTGTGATGATAGTTGTTGTTTTTTTATTTGAACTTCTGGCATTGTTTTATTTTATTTTATCCAGTCACGTGCTAAAAAACATGGTTAAAATATTTCTTTAAAAATTCGTTAAAAATAGAAGCTTACATTATAAATTACAAAAACTGATACCGTTAGAAAGCTAATTTTTTAATCTTTAAATTGATATAAAAATCATGTTTGTGCGATAATATTTTTGGAAGTTATAGCGGAAAAACGCCGAAATTTCGCTTAAATTTTAATTAATTCAAATTCTAATTAAAAATTCGAAAAAAGGGCTCCGAGGTGCACATTCCCGACCTCCAAGGTATACATGTATCAAATTTGGTGGCTGTAGGTCAAACGGTCTGGCCTGTAGAGCGCCAACACACACACGCACGCACACACACACACATTGAGCTTTATTATAAGTATAGACAAGAAATTTCAATTAAAAAGTTAAATCAGTCCTCATAGTAAAAGGCACGTAATTATTATTGTTATCAGGCATGTCTATTACAGTCTATTTCCCTATAAATAATCGAAATATTATTTTATAATAATAATCATATCTTAAAAGTTCAAATCTAACAATCATACCAAATTTCATGGCGTTAGAGCATTACACTCTCGTCCAAACTAGTTCAATTAATTTTAATCATTCCCTAAACTTACAAATTAAAGTAACTCATCCAAATTATGATTTGGAGGTGCTCTTGACCACTTTGACGAATCGCAGAGCTCTGAAACATTACAATGTTGCCATCTTCCATTGATAATTGAAGTTTAATTCTTTCCTTTTTGATTAAGGGTGCCGTATACACGCCACCTACAATTTTCAAGCGTAATGTTATCCTATGGAGAAAATGCTAAGCTCTTTTTCCGTTAGATATTTAGGTTTCTGTTTTATGAAATCAACTGCAATTGATAGAAGGAATAATAACACAGGTTTCTATGAAAGGAATTTTTTCTCGAACTTTTCAAAGTATTTTTTAAATATTTATTAAAATATCACATAATTTCGACTGCACCATTTAAACATTTTTATCAAAAAATCTATCATAAATAAAATAAAAGTAGCTTCTATGATGCATTCGTTTGGGTATCTTCTTCCCAATGCATATTAAAAAAAAAATTTTAATGTATAAAAACAGTATTTTAGACTTAAATTGGAAAAATCGATTACACTTTCCCCCCAATGCTCCTTTAACTCCACCCTTTCGCGGAGGAATACACTATAACCCCTCCCTTTACCCTCTGATTGTTTATGACTTTTCTTATCTGGTTTTCACTACGTCTTCCCCTCAACATTTTCTCTCTGTCTTTTTTTATTTTTATTTTGTTTACCATCACTGCTGTGGTCATCTGCGCAGGGGATGGGCTGATTGGTAATGATGAGATTGTTGAAGTAAAATACCCACCATCCTATAGAAATATTTCTCCAGATGAGGTAATAAAAGAAAAAAAATCCATTTTGGAAATTAAACAAAGATGGGAAAACAACTGTGAATAAGAACCACAAGTATTATTTTCATGTGCAGGGTCAACTGCATATAACGCAAAGGTGCTTTTGTATATTTTCAATGTGGAAGGAGAAGGGGCAAAAAACAGAAAAAATAACTCGTGATGCTATATTTTGGCAACAAAAAAATGGAGAAGAAATTGAGCTTCTTTTATTTTGACTGTTTATTGCCAGAACTTGTTGATCCAAGATATGCACGATCGATGAAAATTCGGGATCCATCAACTATTATAGAGGCCCAAAAGAAAAAAAAAAGGACAAAACACCTTTAAATAAAACACTTTCAAACAAATAAGAGTGTTTCCAAAATTTTTTATTCTCCGCACACTTTTATAACTAAAATTTGTTTTCTTTTTTATAATTCGTTGCTACTTTGTCTACGATTTTTATCAATGTTTCATACATTTGATCTTGTACTTAACGCTCATCTTATTTATATATTTTGCAATAAAGGATAATAAATTTTATTCTTAATGGAAAAATTATATTGCTTTTATCGGAAAAATAATTACTGGAATTAAATTAATTTAAAGGGAGGTAAGATATAAGAAGATCTATATCCTCTTTTATATACTAATATTTGAATATTCTCACATTTCTGAATACGTTTTCTTCAAAATCGCGGTGATCTATACTCATCTGTATCTAAATTACATTAGTTCCCTAAGCAATTTCTCTTCCTAAAAAAATTTTTTAAACCCGTCTAAAATGATTGTTTCTTGACTTTTTAAGGATCAACACAATTTAATAGCTTTATTTTATAATTTTGATTTTGCTAATATTTATCAAGTTACGGGCAACTCCGTGCTAAATCTGCTAATTACTTTAATGATTTGAGAGCTGTTTTAGAAATCTTAAATAATGCTTTTAGAGAAATTTTCTTGCATCGTTATCATTAAATTAAAATTTCAACAGCAAAATGACAACAAAGCAATATATTTTTTTAAAAAATGTATATTAGCATTTCTGTACCCATATATTTTACTTTTGATTTTTCGATCTATTCGTGTATTTACATTGGTTATATTTGGGCTTTGAGAAAATAATTGTTTAACAGAACAAGTAAAAACCAAGTATTACGAGCAGCTACCAAGTGACTGAAAAATGATAATTTTGATTAATTAAAAATGAAGTGAAATTTTGGCTTTTACGTGATAATTTCCTAAAATTTTACAGCACAAAGTTTTTTCAACATTTTTAAATTCAAAGAATAACCCAATTAATAATGTCACTTTTTTGCTGCACATTCTTTTTTCATATTTTTAATCTATATTAAAAAAATATTGTAAACGTATTTTTCTTTAATATATATTTAATTGCTGAAATGAAATCCAATTCTCTTTCATTGTTGCGACCAATATTTCTTTTAAACTTTTTTATGGTGAAATTATGAAAAAACGGTTTATTTTTACATAATGCGTAGGCTTCGATATAAAAATATAATTTTAATATACTTTTTTAAACTTATACTTACAATTCAGGTTTCGTAAATATGCAACAGTGAAATTTTTATAAAGTGTATCCATTTTTAAATCCTGTGACTTTTTAATGTAATAAATTATTGGATGTATAAGAATTAATGTTAGTGAAATTAATTATATTAGATGAGAATATAATCTGTAATGCGCATAAACAATGCTGAATGAGAAAGTTTTTATATTAATTAAACTTTAAATACTTTCGTTTTTCCAAATTCCCATTTTTGTAAGATTATTGAAAATTAGAAAGATGCCTAGGACAGAATGTGGAATAGTATAAGCCTTTTTTTTAACCTAGTAGTAAATGTTGCATATCTATAGAATTTGAAGTTAAATATACTCTTGTGAGTAAGTGATCCAAAGCAAGCTGATTTTAGCAACTATAAATCTGGATTATAAAAATTAACTAAAACTAAGTTGATCACTTCTTTCATAAAAACTTTTTCTTATATGACAGCGATATAAGGTTTTTTAATGTGCATTGGCATTCATGTAACAATATATTTTACTATTTTTCTTCAAATTCAGGGTTATATACGGATAATCATAATTTCTATTTTGTGCGAAGCAACATTCCTACCACGTTATTTAATTGAATCTCATTAAACAATTTTCTTTTTAAATTTTAGTTACTTACAAATTAAAAAAAAAACTGAGTCTTCAGAAATGCGGATAAGTTTTGACTTATTCCGGATATCAGAGAAAGAAAAGTTTGCTGTTTCTTTATTCTTTTCTTTGTTAAATATTCGTGACCGTATTATATATATTTTTACAAAGCCAAGATGAATTTACATTTTGAAACATTCCAAAACCAGGAGACATTTAATCTAATATATGCAATTTCATTAATTATTTTTTCTTCCAATTTATGCTTATTATCATATTTAGTTGGTTGTATTCCACATAGGATAAATGCTATTGCTTACTTTTTCTAATATTATTTTCAAAATTGTAATTTTTTCTTTTCATTGTGGTTCAAATGACTCGTTTCATTAAAATTTAGGACATTCTCTTTTTTGCGAAAATTAGGGAGAAATCAGTATCCTAGCTACATAGAAATACCAGGTCATTTATCTATATCTATATCTATACTTATAATAAAGCTCAATGTGTGTGTGTGTGTTGGCGCTCCACAGGCCAGACTGTTGGACCTACAGCTACTAAATTTGGTACATGTATACCTTGGAGGTCGGGAATGTGCATCTCGGAGCCCTTTTTTCGAATTTTTAATTAGAATTTGAATTAATTAAAATTTAAGCGAAATTTCGAGGTTTTTCCGCTATTACTTCCGAAAATATTAGTGCTCAAACATGATTTTTACATCCATTTAAAGATTAAAAAATTAGCTTTCTAATGGTATCAGTGTTTTAATGTTATAACTTAAGCTCCTATTTTTAACCAAATTTTAAAGAAATATTTTAACCATGTTTTTTTACCACGTGACTGCATAAAATAAAAGTAAACAATGACGAAAGTTCAAATTAAAAAGAAAACAACTATCATCGCAAATAAATCTAAAGAAATGCAATTTTCAGATCGTGACTGGATAAAATAAAATGAATATAAAATGGGATATTTTCTTTAAAAAATGCAAGGCAAAAGATTCTATGATCGTTTGCAATATTTAAATCATTAATTCGATAAATTATCTTTATTTATACAGGATATGCATTAAAATTCTGGTCCAATGGCCAATTTGTAAAATATTATTAATAGGCATATATATTGTTTAATGCTATTAATTTGATCTAAATGAAGTAAATAATTACATTTTATGTAGCTTGAGTCAAACAATGCATTTATGAATAATGAGTTTCAGATTTCTTCATACTTTGCTTTGTGAGCCATATTTTACAAAATATTTTTATTAATATCTTAAATGAAAGTTGCTACATCAATCAGTCTTCTAAATCAACAATTAAAACTGACATTTATAAAATCAAAGAATATTATTAGGAAAACGTATTCTTTTAGACCTTTCCGTCTATTATCTAAAAGAAAATATTAATTTCAGGTCAGTCAATGCTTGGAATTACTTCAAGACTAATGAATATGTAATTTAATTGAAAATTTTAGAACGCTTTACTCATAGAACGCATACTTTAGAACGCATTACGCTGGCGAACCAACTGGTCGTCAAAGGTGGCTAGTATCAAATACGTAGCAAGGGTTGGGAAATTCACTTTTATTCGTTTCCTTTTTCATTCAAGCCTATTTAATATTTTTAAATAAATAATTTTTAAATATAAAAAATTAGGGATATTTTCTTTAAATTCGCTGTTAGTACTAAATCTATTGAGAGAAAGGACTGAGCCCATTGTTTAGGGATGAGTTTGAGGTCTTACATTTACATAGGCACATAGATCTTTCCCAATTCCCTTGGATTAAAAAATTAGCAATCACATTTATTGCTAAAAATGAAGTCTTGCTAAACGAAATACTATAAATATTAAATTATTCAATTACTCCTTCTAAATTACCGGGTTCTCTAATCTTAATTAACAGAATTATGAAGAGCAATTAAATGTTTCAAAATCGAAGTACTTCAATAATTAATCAGTGATGTGTTCCATGTTCTAAAAGTCCTATTCACGCGGCCCTCAGAACGATTTTTCTCTGCAACTCAAAAGGGTATTTTTTTCCAAACGAGTTTGGGTGGTTCAAAAAACCCCTCTCGTGATGTACAAAGACAGTGTCGGTTTTCAGAAGACCTCTTCAAAGAATAAGGGGAAGTTTTATTGGGGGCAGTTCAGTGGGTCGGTTGACCTTCTGAATGTCAACTCCTACACAGCAATATCTTCTGGGGACTAGGAATTCTTTTCTTGTTGGGTGTTATTCGGCTTGTCAATCAAACCTTCCTTCGTTAGTTTGGTAAACACCTCATTTCCCCCATCGATAGGTGGCGCTTTCGTCGACATCAGGTTTTGTCCTCTGTATATGGCACTCTTAAGAGCACTTTTTAAACTCCAAATTCCTATAGACATTCAGCATTCCTTTGAAATTTTACTATCAATTATGACCATTTGTTTGTTATGTGCCCTACAAAATCCCCCTTCATTTCACATGAAATTTGCGTCCTGCTGCTGCTGTGGTGAGGAGAAGGGGGTGCCAACTCTAGTGTCGTCCTCATCATCTGACCACTGTTCAAAATTACGAGGTCCGTCTCAAAATAGCCCTAGTGTTGCTTTCAAATGGGACGTTAATATAACTAAACTAAAAGCATGAAATTTGTTCTTGCAGCCGCTCTTTTAATATTAACTATAACTAACTATGATGACGTCAGAAACAATGTCCTCTGAAGCCTTGTGGAGCAATGACTCAGTCCAAATCTGGAATCGATATGAACTGCGTACTTTGATCTATGCTTTTACTTATCTCAAATTTATTCGAAATTTTGTATGCAAATTGTCTAAGTGTAACGTAACTGCTAAGTAAATAACTGTTACACTAATTCGGACTTTTAATGAGTATTTTAAGAACCCATATATTACACTTTTATATGAGAAATGATTAAACTTCAAATAATTCAATAATTTTCTTGATGAATCGAAGCGTGTTCAGAAAAAACATAAGAGTAAAACGTACAGGGTGTCCCAAATTAAAGTTACCCTATTCAGAGCTACATACCGCCGTAACTATTAATCCAAAAATTCTGAAATTTTGGCTAAAAAAAATTTAGTTCCAAATGCCTCCACTAGAGGGAGAATTCATGTAAAGCAGATTTGTCCTACGCGATAGATTCCGAACCGTCGCCAATAACTCAATGGTATGGTGTGGATTTAATGCTTCTTTTATTCTTCCGTACTTCTTCGGAGGCCGCGGTGGCCTGGTGGTAAGGTCTCGGCTTCAGAACCGGAGGCTTTCAAGTTCAAGGCTCGATTCCACCGAAGATCCGTAGTGTGAGGGGGTCTCTTGCACGTTAAATCTGTCAGGCCAAACGTCCTCCCGCTGGTGTGGTGTGGTGTGGAGAGGGGGTTGTCACTTCAAGTGTCGTCCTCGTCATCTGACCATGGTTCAAAATTACGAGGTCCGTCCCAAAATAGCCCTCGTGTTGCTTTAAACGGGACGTTAATATAACTAAACTAAACTAAACTAAACCGTACTTCTTCGAGGAGCAAGCTCCATCAGGTACAGTGATATGCACTATCACGAAAGAGCGATATGCATCGATGTTAGAGAATGCACTTGTTTCGGTTCTACAATCACGCCAATTTCTTGACAGAATGCTTTTTTATGCAGGATGGTGCGACTCCAGACACTGAAAATTGTGTGAAAAATATTCTGAAAACACATTTTACCGAAGAAAAATAAGCCACCACTTCAATAATGCTGTGCCTGTCTAATCTCCAGATTTTAATCCATACGACTTTTAGCTCTGGGGATATTTGAAAGATCTGGTTGGTCGTGACAACCCGACAACGTTGCCTGATCTTAAAGCCAGTATTTTCCACCAAGTGTTCACTATTTCAACGCAGACACTACGCTTTACTGTTGAACATGTCATTTTCAGATTTCAGAGAGTAGTTGACAATGGTGGCCATCATATCGAACATGACTTGGATTAATTTCAAGCTAATGTGTAATTCTTATAATAAAACAGTTGGTAATATGTCCTCTAGTGGCAACATTTGGAACTATTTTTTTTTTAACAAAATATCTTTCCCGTTCCTTTATTAAGACGTACCCAAAATTTCAGAATTTTTGGATGAATAGTTATGGTTGTACGTAGCTCTGAATAGGGTAACTTTAATTTGGGACACCTTGTATAAACTCTCAGCAATGATAACTCAATATAACAATTCTGTAAGTGTAATAAAAAATAAAATTTCTATCTGATAGATCGATAGTATATTTTTAAGCATTTGATTATACTATGAACGACCAAAACTGTTAAAAAAATTATTCACATTTTTAAAAACAAATTTCATTATTGGTTATTTCTAAAATTAAACTAAAGCAATTGAAATAGAATTTAACTGTAACTTCTGAATTAAAGGTTAATTGTAAGTGTAACAAAATTTCAAGCATTTAATTAAAAGTATGCTTTGAATAGAAATCTATTTAATATGAAAGAATAAACCAAAGCTTCACACACTGAATTTCAAAAGTGAAAAAATAATCCAGAGTAAAATATTTGTATCAGTAAATAAATTATTTGGGTTTCATTAAGTGATTGAAATGATTTGTGTTTAGTCAGAAAATATTATTATAAAACATATTTATAAATAGCTTTGATAAATAATTAATTAAACTTAGATGAAAGAGTTTTATGGCATCCAAATTATAATTATAGAAAAGTCAATTTTTTGAACTAATAGAAGATGATACTTGAAAGAGAAGCTCTGATATGTCTACATAAGACTATATATAGATTACTAAATGGCCATATATTTACCATCTCAATAGGATGATATAAGATAATTTACACAACAACAACCAGACTATACTTATTGATAACAGCCATTTATTTTTACTATTGATTTTTAATAAAATGAATTGTTTTAGTTTTGTTTTTTATTCTCAGTACAGCATACTCTTTAAATTCCTATAATTATGAAAGATTATTTTAAGCAATAAAGCTTAACAATAAAGCTTTATAGAAAGGAATGTTTATAAAATATGTTCTCTGATTTCAGTATCAAAAACGGCAAATTATTTGATTGTGAAGATTTCTTATTTGAAACGGTAGATACACGCAAAAGCTTTAAGCGGCATAAATTTCCAGGAAAAAAAATTGCTTCAAATAAATAAATATTTTATTCATATTCAGAATTTAATAATGCTATGTGTTATTCTATGAATGAACACCCATCTTGCCAGAATTCTTAAATCACCAATTTACAGATGCATGCCTGAAAACCACACAAAAGAAATAAAATAAAACCCAAGCAACTTCATAGAACATTTTACAAGGAAGTATTCTCACGAAATGGCTTCAAAATTCTCTGATATGAGGTAAAATTTTTCGAGTGCAGACGATTCGGGAAACTATATACTCGTCACTGAAGTGGAAAGTTTTAGTTCGTTCGTTGGCATCACGCAATTTTCTTATTGATAGTCGAAATAAAATAAATAAATGGGATGCGGTTTTTCGGAAAACACTTTTAGAGAGAACAAAAGAAGTCCTTTTCATGAAAGTTTTTGTTCTTTATAAAGTAAAAAGAGGTACTATACATGCATTTTTGACTTTGTTGTACAAGATGCTTTATTTTTTCGCCTCTTCTGATTTTCATTTTGTTGTGATTTAGTGAGGGAATGCAGAATTTGTTCGAAATTTAATCAAATATGTGTTTCGATTTTTAGTGTAAAGTATATTTTAAAAGGAACATTTTTATTATAGAAAAAATTCTTGCAAAAAATTCTAATTAAGATTAAACAGAAGATAATTATGATATAGAAAACCCTGCGAATGTGTTCCTATAGAATATTGCAAATAAAATTAATCTAAAGTTAATTAACTTTTCAAAATTAAATGGATTTTTTAAAATTCTTCAAAGCTTGTTCAGATATTTTTTATACATGGCATTCTAATTTAATTTTTTATTCATTCCTGAATTAAAAAATTTAATTTATTGATCTAAAAACATAGCACTGAAAGTTTCTAGACTACCTCTTTAGCGCTTCAATTTTAATGATTACCTTGATTTAAAAATTGTAAAAAATACTTTTCAATAGTTTATAAAATACAAAAAAAGTTATATAGTATTGAAATCAATATAGTGCTATACATATTGACACTTTTTGCTTTATTGAATACTTGTCCCCTTTATTGGGTAGCTGATGTTGATGATCACGAGTTTCAGTTAAATAATTTAGATATAACTTCACACATGATACTGTGATACTGTAAGGCATTAAATTTACTTTCTTTACTTGCCTTGCATATATTCTTCTCTTTGTCAACATGGAATTTTTTAATGAAGATACAATTCCATTTTATAATATAAGAAATATTTACACATCATAATTTTATTTTTAAATCCTCGCCAAAAATACAGACATTAAATAAAATCCTTCTTTAATTTCCAGAAATGGAAGAAAATCAAACGATCAGAGAGTTGATAAAACTATGAAAACGCTTTGAACTTCAGGGTAAAAATGTAATATACTGTAGAAAATTAGACAAAAAAAATTAATTGCCGAAATTTAGCAAAAATTTGCATTAAATTGGTAATCGAGAAAATACAATTTTTTTTAGCTTTTGAAACGGTGCAAAATTCATTTTCCTGCTTTAGTAGTTTTGGAAGTTTTCAGATGAAATCACCAAAATTAGCTTAATTTTTAAATGAAAATATTTTTGAAATCTCTCTGAGTTTTGTATTACCTTTCTTTAAGGTATATCTGTGCCAAATTTGAGGTTTAAATATCAAGCAGATATGACATAAAAATTACACAGAAATTTCAACAAAGCAGATTGTTGGATCGAATTTTGGTTAGTAATTACTTTTTGCTCCGCTAGAAAAATGTTCTACAAGATATGATTTTTCAAAATTTTAATTGATTAAAAATTAATTAAACATTTAAAAATTTTCTACAATTATTTTGTTACATATTAATGAACAAAAACCAATTTGGCAACACTTTAAAATTCGAAAAATAAAATTTCCAAGATATACCTTATTTCCGTAATTTTCCAGAGTAAGACCAGAGCAGCTTAACAATCAAATCTCGATATCAAGTCACCGGGTTTGAAATTTGATTCTGTTAAGAATTTGACATGTATGTGGACCTGGTGCACATGAAGCTGATTTGAAGCAAGCGCTCGACCACTTGTTTGATGCGAGAGTTTGGAGTAAGGAGTGGCAGTCCAGTTGTCTTTCTCGTAACCCTAACACGATTCAACATTAGGCGATCTATGACAGAAAATTATTTGTATTGCTTCCGACATTCAAAGGAAGGGTTTTACTTTCCTCCAAACTCACTAATTAAAGGCATTATTTCCTTCCCTCTCACAAATTGGGGACCTTCGATGAAAGCCACTAGATATTTGTCCACTGCATATGAGCATTTTGTGCTCCACAATGTTGTGTCGAAAATCGAATATGCATTTTCGACGTCTCTTCGTCCTCCGATTGAAACCAAAATTTGATCCAAAGATACAATTTTAGTAACAAGTCACATTTATCTAACTCGTTACATTTTTAGTAATCTTCTTTACATAAGAGCGGATGTACAGACAGGCAGATAATCAACTCCTTACTGAATTTAGTTCAAAATTAAAACCAATCTACACTTTAGATGCTAAAACTGTGCTTCAAATTTTATTCATCCATCTTTTTATGTTTTGTAGTTGTCCTGTTCACTTTTGGACAGATATCACCCAGATGTTAAAAGTACCAACACAGTAACAATTCTGTAAGTGAACTCGAACAGACAGACTTTCTGAAACTGGATTTCATTCAAAACTTGACAGAAATCTACGAATTTGAAGTTAAAAAACTTAAAAATTCCACCTTCAAACTCAAAAATTTGTGAGTAAGCAATAATAATAGACATATAAAAATATATATCTCAAATTCGATGATAGGAGTTCATGCAAGATTTCATCCTTCTTGTCCAAAACTACATATATTAGCAATGATAATAAGTATTATGAAAATATATTTTAATCTATACTAATATTATAAATGTGAAAGTTTGGATGGATGGATGTTTGTTACTCAATCACACCAGAACGGCTGAACTGAATTGGATGAAATTTAGTCAGGAATAAAACATGGGCTATTTTTTTTATTCCTGTTAATTTTTTTATTAATTAAAAACTAATTTTCGCTCCAAAAAGCTGAGGTCAAATCCCGAAAAAGAGGAGTAATGCTCCAGTTTCTTTCACCAACAGTAATCAGGTTAAGCTTAGCATGATTTCGACTGATTATTCCAAACGATTCTGTTTATTTTCTTAATGTTTGATGCCTTTAAAATCAAACATTGCTAGTTAATCGATTTTTCGGATTCATTCGGAAGTACTTTTAAATTAAAATAAAACAGAATAAAGGAAACAAATAATTTTTAATCTGCATCGCGTTACCCCAACTGTCTTAGGAAAGTCAACTATTTGTGGTATGCCAACTGGCGTTGAAAGTTCACGCGTGATTGTTGACAAATGTGTTTTCATGTAAATTAAAAGTTTAAAAATTATGTGTATTGTAACTATCTCACTTTCGATAGATAAACAAAATAGAATTTACTTGATTTTAAAGAAACATTGACTTGATTTATTGTTTTGTTTCACTTCGGGTGTATAATGTAAGTAAATCGTTTTCAGGCTAGTTGTGTGTTTTTGTTATTAAATTGTATTTATATTAGTTATGTATTTTTCGTATATGCTTATACTTTTATAGGTTAGTATTTTTTTTTTGTTTTATCATTACTTGATAGTTTTTCGAAATGCCCAGAAAATGCAAATCTAATTTTTCGAAGAGAAGTAATAAAGCTCTGGCTATGAAAGTAGATAGAAGACCTGTTTGCAATTTTAGTGAGAATTTACGGACTATCAACCACCCTCCAGTTTGGGATAAAACAAGGACTCTTTTTCAGAAGATATGACCCTCACAATGACCTGATCATTAACAGACCCTCCAGTTTGGGATAAA
>JAPMOQ010022051.1:559236-655905 GCA_026543055.1 Argiope trifasciata
TTAACAGACCCTCCAGTTTGGGATAAAACAAGGACGCTTTTTCAGAAAATATGGCCCTCACAATGACCTGATTTTAACAGACCATTAACAGCGGCCGGGGAATCCTTTTGTACCAGTGCAAGTTAATAGTATGAGATGAGAGAATATATAGGCGTTAAACCACTGCCTGTAGGACATCCGAGGCAAACAGGTGGTGTTATCGTTTTGCTTGCAAACGATTTTAGACAGCCACTGCCGATTGCTGATCAGATCATCAGTTCTCATACGTAGATATCAAAATTTCCTCTCGAACGAAGTTGCGGGTAATAATTAGTAATACTAATATTATATAAAATATATATAAAATACTAAAAAGAAAAGCAAACCTAATTTCAAAAAGTACTTATTTTTTTATATTATTTTTATTTCTCTCTCCTCCCCCCTTTTCTTTGTCTAATTTCATCAAAGTCTCGAACTCCTCCAGATATATATGATTTTTTTTCTGAATATTTACAAGGACATTTTGCGACAAAACTTTCCATTGTTATCAGTTAATGCTTTCATTCTCAAGTGTTATCGCTGCTATATAATTAAAAGTAAATTTTAAAAAGTAAAAGAAAGATGGGCCATGGAACTTAAAAGATTAATATGCTATTAGTATAAAGGTTCAAATTTCCTTAATCTTTTTTTATTTATTTATTTACATATTCCTTTTAGTCTGGAAAAAAAATGAGTCACGAAAGAGGAAGGTTTCAAAAAGGCTTCCGTGCAGACATGATGTCTGTTGAAGAAATTTTTAAACCATGAGTCTATGGTTTATGACTAAAAGGTTATGTAAATATATGCGGAGACTGTGAGAACAGATAATGAAAAGTTAGTCAGGGATCCAAAATAATAAGAAAAACCATCTTGATTTCAAAGATAACTTTAAATGTTTCAGAGCGAAGGTATTTCATTGAGTTTATTTCTATCATTAATTAGTTGTTATTAAATTTTTATTTTCTCCTGCACAATATAATGAAATTAAAACAAAATTAGGCATCAAGATTTTGATGAATCATCGGGTTTTAAATATTTTTGTTTGAACCCCCCCCCCAAAAAAAATAACATTAAGAAGCATATTTTTCTATCTAAGATTTTTTTTTCCTTCAAAAAGTCCAGAATGACAATTTGATGAATTTTGTCATCCGGCCTACATAAAAATGTAGATATCTATTTGAACTAAACTAATTTTGGACTAAATACCTTAAAATGATGTCTATATATCTCTGTGCATATGAATGCAAAAACTCAAAAACGTAAGGAAGTAAATCCATGAAATATGATGTTAAGATTTTATTAGAATCGTTGCTCTATATCTGAATTGAATAAAATCTGAAATCAAAACTGCTGTTAGGGGACTTGATTATTCTAGAATATTTAAACACGATCTTTCGAAAGCACAATATTGAAAGTAAACGAAATCTCTTTTGGTCTTAATATCAAATTTTGGATAAAGTAGTAATACTGGATATAAAGTTAAATTATTTTACACTCAAATTATAGCTAAAGACCCACCTTTTTTGGTGGAACTCCTATGATATCATCTCAGAGAACAAGTATCTTTTATGTCTATATTAAGATTGAATGTGGGTTTCCATACAACAAGCCGGTTCGTCTGACCCATAGCTACTAAATTTAGCACATATATACTTCGGATAATTTTTTTAAATTTTTAATTAGAGTTCCAAGAAATTAAAAATTAAGGAATTTGGAATTTTCCGTTATGATTTCTGAAAATTATATTGCCCAAAAATGAATTTTTCACCTTTTTAAATTAAAAAAAAATCTTTTTTAAAAGTACTATTTTTGTGTGAATTTTTGCTGATTTATTATTATTATTATTATAAATAATTCTTTATTTGATTTCCAAGAATAGATTACATAGTTTTCCTGAAATACTAATCGTTTTCATTGTTAAAAAAATGCTTGTTAATCTATTAATTAACATCAAATACCTCATTACGTAATTTTATTTTATTGTTGAAAACTAAAGAAAGAAAGAGTTTGTTTACTATTTGTGTAATTTACAAGACAAATAAAAATTGAAATTTCAGCACCGGCAAATTTAGAAGATAAATATACCGAGTATTTATGTTTTTAATGCGCTGTGATACTATGGAAACTGTCCTCATGAGAAAGATTCATGTACATAATGAGCAGAACATATAGAAGACAATTTAAATAATGTGGCTTTAATGATTGTCAATTTGGCAGAATTATAAAGCATTTGACGAAATAACACTTATTTGGCGGAGAATAAAGTAATATAAATTGATTTATCTGAAATCGAATGTAACCAAAATATCAGGCAAACGAGCTGGTGGCTTGAGACGACTAGATTAATCGGCTTATTTCCTTAAGATGAATTAAAATCTTAAGATAGATTTAATTATAAATTTACATAGATTAATAGGATATATACTTGGATTGTAGAAATCTGCAATCATAGGACTATTCTCCATTAGAAAAGATTTTTGCTCTTATTTAATAGGACATATATGAAGGAAAATTAAAATAACACTGCTTTAATGTCTGACATTTATCATCAACATGAATAATTTTTCTGGAATTAAATAAATATTAATGTTCGCTACTAACCAGCTGGTCGCCAAAGGGAATTAGTATATGTAATTAATTTAAATAATAAATGTAATACTAAATCGACTAATAAATCGATTTATAAAGAACCCCATATCTCAAATAGCCCAGAAAAATACGAAGTCTATATCATGGATTGAGAAGAGATCCTAAATAAATATATACTAGTTTATTCCCATTATAATATGAAACCAAACACTAAATCGCAGAATTAAATCTTGGGTAGGAAACCCCGTTTTAAGTACTGTTACTTAGAATCACAAAATAGTGTTTCTAATAGACAATCGGAAAATGTTTCTGTGACCAAATTAGTTTCTCGTCACAAAACATTTTAAGAATCCAAATATAGAAAACGATTAACTCGAAAAGTGGCAAGAGCAATGCACATGCAATTGGAAAACATACTGATGCAAGAGTCACGTCAGACTTGATTTGTTTGATTTATTTTGTCAGATTATTGCTCCATTTTTAAGCAACTTCATAACTAATAAAGATGGACTAACGCGATTTCGGATCTTTTTATTTTATTTACTCGTGTACAAATGATTTATTCAAAGAAAAAGTAAAAACAAAATCTGGATTTTGAAAAATTTTTAAAGGAGTTTTTAATTAAAAATTAATCAAATTTTTAACAAAATTTAAAAATTGATCAAGATTTTGCATAATTAATCAGATTTCGGAAAATATGAACGAAAATCGTTTTCACCGAACACTATTCAAAAAAATAAAAAATAATAATAATAAGCAGATAGAAATGGGAAGCATGATGTAAGATAAATATTTTATTTCTTACATTTTTTCTTCTATTTTTAATAAATTTTGAAAGACGTTTTAAAAAATTTTTAACGACTAATTGCCGGTAAACTGGACCAACATCAAAGCATTTCAAAAAAGCGCAAGAAAGAATCAAGGGGGCAAAGAGAGCCCCGTCTGAAGAATCACGAGTCGTTGGAACAGGGCTTGAGGAGTGAGAAAGATCCTGCAAAAAGGACCTTTGTTTGTGCAAATGAATGTATGAGTGTCATCTTCTCATGAGCTAGAAGTCAGACTTCTACCTTCGGGTGCTGAGGAGTCTTTACCCTAAGAAGCTACTGCATTCCGTTACCGTTGTTGTAACGTGGACACGACATCATTATCAAATTAAAGTTCTTCGAATACGAAACACAGAAAAGAAAAGCTTTGCAATTGATTACAAATTTGAAATCGAATTTTTGTTAAATAAATTTTATACCTTCCTCAAACCAAAAAACACATTTTTAGAATTATGTTCATTAGTATATGAGAGAGTTTTCTAGCTCGATAATCTGAAAGCTTCGTTTTGTTGCAATCATTTAATGACAATTAGCAGTTTGTCAGTATTGATGATTTTTGCTAGTACTACCTTATGTATTACATTTGACTATACGTGTGTATTACATGGATTCAAACATTGTTGTCCGCTTGTGAACTTTTATGACATCTCTTAGTAACTACAATGTTCGCAATTCCGTGATAATATCTAAAGACAATAAATATGCAATAAATTAGATATAGCTCATATCAGTATCCTGCGACAACCACTTTTTTACGATTCTATCTCACTAAGGGGTGAAAGGCAGAAGAATGAGCTCATTTCTGGAATTTTCTTGATTGCTAGATTTAAATACCTCTTTCTTTCATCGTTCCTCTTATCTGTATTTTGTCAAAACCTTTAAATTCATCCTAACGCATGCAATAAAACGCAGAGAGTTTTAGAGTCAACAATAGAGTCAGTCCGATGGTAAACAATAGATTAATTTTATTACAAAACATTCAAATAAAGAACTCATAAATTTGAAAAATACTTTGGACTTGCGATCAAAAGAATGTTTAAAAATCATAAAAACCAGAGTAAGGTAATTTTAATACCCGATAATGAGAGTGAAATAGTAGATCTTAAAAAATAGTTATGCACTTTCGGTAAAATTTAAATATTCAAAATATAAATTTGATAGTATTCAACGGAAGCAAATACAAAACTGTTCCTTTTTCATGTGAAAAAATGGATACACTTATTGTTACTAAACGACAAAATATGCATTGAAATGCCTATTATATATTTGCTTCTAAATTTTGTGTCGTTCTTCTCTTGGTAAAATAACTTATCAAAAAAAAAAGTGATAAAAATAAGGAAGATAACTTTCCTGACTTTATTAGGACAATGTTTTCGTTGATGCTCAAAGTATTGCAAAACAAGTTAGAGACATCAAAAGCAGATGTTTCCCCCTTTCACTCAGTTATTTCAAAACTTCTTGACACACAAAGCATTGTTGTGCGATTACTTTAGAAAGAACTGAAAGGATAACGTAAAATATTCTTTCAAATTCTTTAACAATTTTTTGACCAATATATTTGTTAACTCTCATGGTTTCGCAATAAATCTCGACGTATCTTATTTATAAAAAAAAACAACTAAATTATTTAATCTCTGAATTTCTTGATTTTAGATACACTAATGGAAAAAAAAATTTAAAAAAACAAGAAAAAATTATTGTACAGTAATGAAATTTTAAGAATACTTTTGTCTAGATAACATATTTAATTGATTAAAGTTTCAAGATCACTGGTAGAGCCATTGGCGAGAAGAGCCATTTCAAATGTGAAATGTTGGTACATTAGTAACCGGTGTAACCGTCAGAATTTCGAATGCAAGCATGCAAATGTGCATGCATTGTGTCGTACAGGTGTCAGATATCAGTTTGTGGGATGGAGTTCCATGCCTGTTGCCCTTGGGCAGTCAATGCAGGGACAGTTAATGCTGGTTGTGGATGACGCTGGAGTTGTCGTCCAATGATGTCCCATACGTGCTCGATTGGAGAAAGATCTGGTGATCTAGCAGGCCAAGGCAACATATCGACACTCTGTAGAGCATGTTGGGTTACAACAGTGGTATGAGGGCGAGCGTTATCCTGTTGGAAAACACCCCCTTGAATGCTGTTCATGAATGACAGCACAACAGGTTCTATCACTTGACTGACGTACGAATTTGCAGTCAGGGCACATGGGATGTCATATGAAATTGCTCCTCAAACCATAACTCCAGGAGTAGGCCCTGTATGTCTAGGCCGCAGACAGGTCACTAGCAGGCGTTCACCTGGCCTCCTTCTAACCAACAAACAGCTATCACTGCGACCAGGGCAAAACCGACTTTCATCAGAAAATACAACAGATCTCCACTCCGTCCTCCAATGAGCTCTAGCTTCATACCACTCACGTCGCAAACGGCAGTCGTTTGGAGTCAGTGGTAATCACTGTACAGGGCGTCTGGCTCGGAGCTGTCCTTGAAGTAACCGATTTGTAACATTCGTTGTGTCACTGTGGTGCCAACTGCAACTCGAATTTCAGCTGCAGACGCAGTACGATTAGCCACAGCCATACGCCGAATACGACGGTCTTTCCTCTCAGTAGTACCACGTGGCCGCCCGGAACCTGGTCTTCTTGAGGCAGTACATTCCCTTGACCACTGCCACTAATACTCATGCACAGTGGATGCATTCCTGCCAAGTCTTTCAGCAATATCGCGGAAAGAAAACCCATCTTCTCATAGCCCTACAACACGACCTCGTTCAAACTCAGTGAGCTGTTGATAATGGCTTCTTCGTCTTCTCAGAGGCATCCTTGACAAACATTAACCCACTACGTCAAATCTCAACTGTAAATAACGATCACGAATCTTACAGCGCTTATTTAAAGCAAACCTCATTTGCATGTTCATAGTGTCGCTACTAGCTCCACACTTACGCGCGTAGCTCGAAATTTGAATCGACGTCATCTTTCAGATGTATAAACACGCCTACCAAATTTCGTTTATCTAGCACAGCTCCTTCCTAGTGTTGGGATTTTTTTTTTCCATCAGTGTAGTTATAAATACGCAAGCTCAATTAAAATCTTTAGTTATTCAATAACTTTCTAAAAATTTAATTGGTTTTTCCATTATTTACTATTTTTTTTTTAGTTTTACAATCTTTAAACAAATGATTTATTTCTTCTTTATAATATTTTGATAGATTTAAATGACATAACTGTGTATGCGGTTAAAATAAATGAGCAAAATAGCTAGGAAATCTGAAATTACATGTTTGGAGAGAAATTAAATAGAGTACTATATTTTAAAAATTATATATGAAACAATTTAACTTCAAAATGACTAGTTATTTATTTTATTGCCTATGATCTTTAATAATAGTGTTTTTCAGTTTTAGAAGAATTCACATTATCTTGCATCTTTAATTTTTTAATACAGTGTTTAAAACTCCCCAGATTTATATAGTAACGTTCCCCTGTCCCATTCACAAGAAGCGGCATTTCCAGGCAGCTGCTCACGACCTGTTAATACCTTCCATTGTTAAAAACCTCCAGATTTCTCGTTGGGTGGTCTTCAGAGTTGTGGTTGCCTTTGGTCATTAGTAATTCCTCTGAAGACCACACGTGGAGCACATTGTGGGAAAGAAACCTGTCGCAACTTCAAAGAAAAGGAGTGTCCAGAAACTGGATGCGGGGTGTTCCTTTGTGAAGGAATATCATCGGCATCTGTTCCAAAGCGGTCAATTACTCGGACGCGTCATTGATTGGCAATCCCACGTCACGACAGACTGCCACATTTGAGTGAAATTTTTGTAGGACGATTGATCGATAGAGAACTGACGTGGACGAACAGAGATTGAGGAGGCGCAGTTTGGGCAGAGATGAAGGGAGGGATTGTCCTTGAAAAGAGAAAGAGACCTTTGGATTGCAAACTGCTACCTTTTGAGGCTCCACTCTGGTAGCGGTCTGGCTAACATCCTCTTAGCGTCTTGGGGCATTTTTCTTCGAATTTATGGATAACTTTTTCCATGAACTCTTTTCAGTACAGAGCTTCAACCTTCGTCTGTTGTATATATAGCAAATATTTAAGCTAGATTAAAACAAATTGTTCTTCTGTATCTATGCATGGCTGTAAATAAAATATTTGTCTGAAATTCCACTGTCTTATTTGATCGGTCAAGATCAAGTCATTACAATATTTCATTCACATTCTTAATTCCTTCAATTATCTTAAAATTATTAGAGCCAATTTAAAATTACAAATAAAACAAATGAAACATGATCAGAAAGCAAAGGCAAAAATAAATTTTATATATATGCACAAAATTCAAATTTTCTACCTTTATGTTTAACATCCACTTTATTTCTGACTAGCCACCTTTGGCGACCAGCTGGTTCGCCATGAGTAAAACGTTCTAAAATTTTCAATTAAATCACATATTCATTAGCCTTGAAGTAATTCCGGGCATTGATTGACCTGAAATTAGTATTTTCTTTAAGATGACGGACGGAAAGTTCTAAAAGTACACTTCCTAATAATATTCTTTAATTTTATAAATCAGTCAGTTTTAACCATCGGTTATGCTTCCAAAATATTAAAAAAAATTTCGATGATGTTGCCAAAATATTAAATATGTTTTTTTAAAGAAAGCGAGAAAGGGAAAAAAAGTATTAAATTAATGATACAGATATTGCAAACGATTACATAAATATGCCATTAAGTCGGGATTTCAATGTATATCCTGTCAAAATTCAATCAGGTTTACCGTAAATAAAGAAGATTTATTGAGTTAATGATATAGATATTGCAAACCATTGTAGAAACCTTTGTTTTGCATTTATTTTTCAAAGAAAATATTACATTTTATATTTCTTTTATTTTATCCAGTCACGTGCTGAAAGTACCATTTCTGTAGATTTATTTTGCGATGGTAATTTTTTTTTTGAACTTCCGGCATTCTTTTATTTTATCCAGTCACGTGATAAAAACATGGGTAAAATATTTCTTTAAAAATTCATTAAAAATTGAAGTTTACATTATAAATTAAAAAAACTGATACCATTAGAAAGCTAATTTTTTTATCTTTAAATTGATATAAAAATCATGTTTGTGCAATAATATTTTCGGAAGTTATAGCGGAAAAACGTCGAAATTTCGCTTAAATTTTAATTAATTCAAATTCTAATTAAAAATTCGAAAAAAGGGCTCCGAGGTGCACATTCTGGACCTCCAAGGTATACATGTACCAAATTTGGTAGCTGTATGTCCAACGGTCTGGCCTGTAGAGCGCCAACACACACACACACGCACACACACATTGAGCTTTATTATAAGTATAGATATAGAAGATATCGATATAGATTACATGTTGTTATGAATTTGTAATGTTGCTCATGGGAATGAGTTCAGTCAATGACATCTAATTTCGGGGCAAACTTAGCAATTCTGGCGAAGAAAAGCAAGGAACCAGAGATTTCGAGAATCTTAAAGACAGAGGTTTTAGACATAGTTCTAGAATTTTCTTTATCCTGTCATAGATGCTATAAATAATCAAGAGACAGAGCAGAAGTTCTGCCAATTAGAGTAGCATACGAGTTGAGATATACAGAGTTTTAGCAGTTAGTAACGAAAATCGAGATCATCAGGCATTAGGGCAATCGGTAAAGTGCAAGGATTTAATTATTTTTCACGTGAAGGTGAAGAATGCAAGTTCAATTCTAGCGAAAATCAATAATTTTTTTATAATTATTTTATAAAAAGTAAGTAAAATTTAAAAAAAAAATCTTTTTTGACCTAAGTAGGAACTGGATTTTAATTTTTTTAATATTACTTGTTTCTTGTTAGATCAAAATATTTTCCCCCCCAAATTCCATGGAAAAATCTTTTCACGTAGACTTTGTAGAAATATTTTATTGAAACTTGTCACATAGGCTATACAGACAAAATCGAAAGGAATGCCCTTTAATTATACTAGAGTCATGAATTGAGAAATCCGTTTTTGCATGATTATCTTTAAAATCATTCTTCAATCACATATTTTTTTTATCTGATTCCTTATTACGACATTCCAGTTTATGCTGACTCATTTCAGGCACATATATATACTAAGGAAAGGAAGAATGGTGATTAGATTGATCAGAATGTTACTTTAATCTCCTGATGAATTTCCGGTATTTCCCATGTTGACAAGATATTTCGCTTGGCTTAATCGTAGATTTGCAGTGGCCCGATTTCTTAAGACTTGTTCCCATTTCCTCTCTTCCATTTCATTTAGACATGGCTCAAGTCCGAGTCATTGCAACTTGACTGTACAGATAAAACTATCTGCAATTCGCCCGTCGTTTATATTTATAAAATCTGTTTAAAAAATGCAAAATTGAATAAGTAAGACTGTTCTCAATTCTATTTTCTGGCAACCCACACTAGATGCTGCTTAATTTAGTCATGAAGTAAAGACAATTGATTAATAATTTTGGAATTTTCTTTGCTAGATCGTGCCCATCGTTTGGTACTGATATATTGGGTGTATAGATATGACTCCGTTCATTTTTAAGTTTTAAAGAAAATACGTTATTTTTGATAACAATTAAAGATCGATTTATTCAAAATATCCCCCTTCCTTTAAAAACTATAAAATTTATTCATCTTTCGGGTAAAGAGGAATTTCATTGAAAAAATATAAGCCTAGTTGTTTAGATGTAACCCACTTTCCAAACCAATTTTCACATCTATTTGGAAACTGAGTCTCTCTTCAGAAAGAGAACACTGGATACAGTGAAGCAAGCAGAAGGTGCATCATCTGGTGAATGTGGCGGGTGAATAATGCACCCTAGCAAAGTGATTTTAAAGTTTCTTTCATTAATTTTGCAACATGGGGGTGAGTATTATAGTATTAGAAAACAACTTTGTCATTGTTTCATCGTATCCTGACTTTCTGCTTCAATGCTTCTTTCAAATTAATCAATTGAATCCTATTTAAAGATCTGTCGTGTATACGGGCATGGTGAGCGCCAATTCTGATATCGTGCGTGCCCCCTCCCTTTGGTGTGACGTAGAAGCTTGGTGAAGGGGAGGGGAGTTCTCCTTATAAAAGTGTTCTCTAAAATAACACTTTAAAGAACTAAGTATTACTCCAAGTCATTTTTTATGAGTTTAAACTCTGTGCAAAATGTGTTTCGACTGAAGCAGAAAGAATCTAAATTAAAACTCCTATAGACAGCCAATGGGAGATAAAATTTTTAAAAAAATGCTTAGAGAACGAAGTTGAAATATAAGTAGAAGTAATAAAAAATGGGGAATCAATTTGTCGCTTTCCAAGCTGGAGTTTATCTAATTGCAGCTCTATCGCCTCTAAATTTAAAAGGAAGTCCTTCGTCTTCAAACTATCAATCAGTATTATGCGCAGTAATTTTTCATGAGCTACTTGCAAATCAACCCTCCTCTTATATAGGGATTCAATTTTTTAAAATTATGTTACTTTATTAAGTCTTTAGTGTTTTTTTTTGTTGTTGTTGCTGATCATGATATTTCTACTCATAGATTTTACCAAAAGAAGTATTCTCCCCGAAATTGTCTCTCATATTCTACAATAAAAGTTTTATACCCTCTTTTCCCACATAAAATTAGTGGCATTGAAGCTGAGAATGCCTCGCATAGCGTAAATCTAACCTTTTTACTGAGTGAATATGTATTTTGGAGGCAGTTTTTTGTCGGAAGTTCCACACCAAAATTGGATACGACAATTAAAGTTATAGTCATAACATACCAAATTTTATTATTTAAGCTGTTGCATTTACATACATGTGAAGGACTGACAGAGATCACGGTTTGACCGATTTAGTTCAAAATTTGTTTTATAAATTTCCAACTTAAAACCTGTTTACCAGCTTTTATCCACCTAGCTTTTTGCATTTTGTAGTTTATTAGCCAGACAGATAGACTTCCTGTGAATGTATTTCATTCAAAATCTGATAAAATCTATAAATTTGGTGGTAGTCCATATACCAAATTTTATTCGTCAAGCTCTAGGCGTTTTCGATTTACCTTTTCGCAGAAAGAAAGACAGAAAAAATGCCAGAAACATATTTTTCGGACTCAGAGTGGTCTAAAATGTAGAGATTCATAAAACTCTTAAGTTTGAATTTTTGGACCACTACAATTGTTCCTCTGTACTTTGTATACGGGAAAGTCAGGTGCAAACTAAGAGTATTGAATTCTCAGATTTAAAAATGCAACAAATTAGATGAAAAAACGAAAACCATACATTTTACGCAGTATTGTATTTCTAAAAGTTTATAGAAAAGGCACTTCTGGTTTATAAATAAAAATTTATTTCACATGCTAATACATTTCATATGCATTGCTTTGTTTTATACAAAATTTTAGTTTTTAAAAATATATAAATTAATGCTTTCAGTATGAGAAATATTATAGTAACTGCAAATTTTGATTGTGACTGAATCATTTCTATTATTATGATGAACAAAGTAACTAGCTGCTGACTGTGGAGAGTTTTAAATATTTTTCATGTCTATATATTTCATTTAGGAGCGGATTACAGATGTCCTATTAACATAAGATTGTGCTTTTGGAATATATATGCAAGGAACTCATTTGCGTGGGCAATTCATTGATAAAAGGCACAACAGTCCACAAGTTTTTGAATAAATTGGTTAAAAGTATAGTCAAAGAATGAACCTATAACTACCTTCCACTGATTCATGTTGTTTAGCCATACACTGATCAAATAATAAACATAAGAGAAATTTATAAACTTTTAGATATTTCTCTTTGGACATCTAACGGTTTATCATTAACCAGCGGGTGACCGAGCACCGCTCGGAGAAAACAGGTATCGAAGCTAACTCGAAGATTTAAATTTTCAATTGTGATTTATCAAAACAATACATGCCATAAGAAAATTTGTGAAACCATTGGTGAAAAGATAACCGGTTAAAGTGCACCATTGTAAACTATTCTAAATAAAGTTAGAGTTTGGAAAGGGAACTATTCTATACAAAGGTAAAGTAAAGGTAAAGATTGAAGTGTGTTGAAGTTCAATATTTTTGACAAATTTATTTAGAAAAACCAAACATATATACATACATAAGAAACATATTATAAACCTATAACAGCATAAACAGAAAACTTTATTAGTTCGCCATATTGGCTATAGATGTCAGCACGTTACCGCTTGAAAATTTAAGTAGCCATTATGGCGAACTAATAAAGTTTGAAAATATCCTATCTGTAACTCCGAACTGCTCGACCGTAGCGCTTCAAAACCGGCGCCAATCGATTCCTCGTGGCCAAAAACCCCAGACCCCCAAGTTTACCGGAGTTTATTAATTCTGGGGCGATTTTCGACTTGACAACCATTCTTCGTATTATAGTATTAGATATTATTTGGTTATTGACAAAAAATTTTACATGGAAGCTATTAAAATTGTCTCACTTAAAAGTGGCTCAAAATGGCTTATTTTGTAATTTCAATTTTTAATAATATTTGTTATTTAAAAGATTTTTACGATCATAAATTTAAAATCGATAAAAAAAAATATTTGGATTAAAAATTTAAAAATGTTTTCGAAACTTCATTGGTTAACAGAATGCCACCTCATACGCCCGTATCCATCAGGTTATGGGAATTTAATTTAATACCAAAATATTTATAGAAGAGGGAAAGGGCAAAAATAACTGTGCACAGAATTTATAAACATAAGAAATGATAATGACATGAAACCGTTTTCAAAGATTTTCTACTCTGAAATATTATAGAAAAATTATCTGGAATAATAATATGCAGAAAGATATTATGCATGAAACACACACTCATGAATTATGTGTTCATTATTTTCATGACAGAGAAGATGCAGTTATAAAGGTCTAAAAGCCAAATTATTTTTAATTGGATTTTATAATTGCATCTTCGTCTACTTCGTCACAAAGTAAACTCATGATTCACGTTTTTCTCATGTATAATATCTTTCTGCATATTATTATTCCAGATAATTTTTCTGTAATATTTTAAAACAGGAAATCATTGTAAATGATTTCATTTTATTATCAGTTTTTATATATTTGTAAATTCTGCACATGGTTAGTTTTGTTTCAGGACTTAACCTGGGCATATTAAAGACTATTCTCTTTCAGTATAGGATAATGTATTACATTGCTTTAATAAGGTATTATAGCTTTATATATCCTTGCTTTGTTCAAATGAGCAAGTTAATAATAAATATTAAAAATCAACAAAAATATATTCAATTGTTGGCGACTGAATAAAATAAGTTTAGTTACAAAAATGATCTTGAAAAAAATACTAATAAATAAATAAAATATTCGTCTGGCTCTTGACTCTCAATAATATTCGTTTGACCTATTCAGGGTTCGCGAACCTTCTGTAGGAGCTTCTGACTTCTGAAGAGATAAAAATAGAACTAAAAAAAAAGGGTGACAGAACTTCATTTCCAACAACTTATACTTCAGGGCGAAATATTTATTACAGACAACACGGCATATGGTGCTTTACTAAATTATTCGAACACCTATTTTGCCTTAATATTCCACATACCTTCATTGCGTTCTATTATTTATCGTTGTGCAAAAACGCACATTCTAGGAAACAGGAAATACTTATGAACTAGTTTATTGGGAAAATAAATCAACCCACATTCGAGATGCTTTGCTATTAACCACTAAAATAACGCCGCCGAATTCGAAAACCTAAAACAAATCGCGTTCCACACTTTTGGCGAGAGCTTGGCACCAACCGGAAAGACGCCAAAAGCGGATTCTAGCAACCCTTTCAAGCCGGCTGGCAAAAGAGACAGCATCGGATTTGAGCGTTCGGACAGCATTCTCTAAACCTGCTACGAATTCATCGGTTTTGTGTACTTGTCATAGACTCGCTACAGGATAGACCGGCTCTGTGTTGTTACTCTGCTAAAACGGTGAGTGAACTTCTGTTGTCTAGTTTTTTTGGAAGTTTACATCTCGTGTTATGATCGTCTGCTTTGTGGAACCCCCTCGGATGTCACCCCTCCACGAATGGCATCACCCCCGTCTGACTAAAAACTAAAGAGGACGCCATTGCGTGGGGTGGATTTTCCCGACGCTCCTCAATGAAATCGTTTGGTTGTACGCCCTCGATCGTCTGCCCTTTTTATCCACGATGAGACTATCTAAATAATAACTTAACATTGACAGTCGTAATAGTCAAGTGATAAATACTACTTGTGTTCGTATAGTTTATATAATACGTTTAACAATGATTTTTTCATTAAAATTTAGTCATATTTTACATTATAGTAAGTATGACTTATACCGATGTTAGGTGTTAAAATTATGACTGAGCTCACTACATTAGTGGTGGTGATTAAACTATATGTTGGTTTATACAATTGTCATAACGCATTATAAATAAGATATTTTATTTCTTAATTAGTTTTGAAAAATTCAAGAACATTTTTATTTAAGTGGTACTGTTTAATGCTATTTTTTTTCCTGATTTATGGTAATTACTCTTTTACAGATTAAAACTAAGTTTTGTCAATTGAATTGATTATATGTGTCTTAAGCATGAAGACTAAACCTTGTAATTCAAAAGTTTAGCGTGCGTTTCCGGTAAAATGATTCGATTAACTAGATCATTTAAATTTAATTGACTATTTTTATTTAATTGATCATTTAAATAAACTATTTGAAATCCAAGTCTCAAATTATTTTCTATTAAAAAATTTTTAAGAGAATAATTATTGATTTTAGAGACATATTTTCTTTTATAAAGCGTTTCTCATTAAAAATATCTAAAAATTTTGTAATTCGAAATTCGTTGAGAAAAATTCACCATTCACACTTCCTTTCTAATTAACTGACAGTTGCAGCTGCAGCATCTAAAATTTGTTTAAATATTTTTTATTACTGTAAATTTAATTCTTAATTAGAAATATGTTCTTAACATCATATTCAATCGAAAAATTTACTTTCGACATAAATTTATGATCCCATTCGGATGTAGAAATGTATATCTTATTTTTAATGGAAATGTCACAGAAGGGCGTTTTCTAAAACTGAATTCAGCGTCCAGTTAAGAAGATTATAGATGGATTAAAGATGTTTCCCATTATTCAGGATTGCGTAAATCGTGTTCCTTTTGCTAAATTGTCATAATTTGTGTTGAATTCATGACAAAATTTATAGGATTAGCCTTGTTCTTGAAATAGTAAATGGTGTTTTCACAGAATTTAAAATAATTCATTCAAACCTGACCTGGGGATAGTAAAATAGGTCTTTAACTTTCGGAAACGTCTAAGAAATATTTTCTCCGGTCGATTTTGATCCGAAAATTGTGTTGACGATTGTGATTGTGAAATTGAAAAATTGTGAGAACGATTTTAAATGAACGGGAAATGAAGATAAATTATAAATAATGGTTGGAATTGAATTTAAACTATTTATTAAGAAAATATGGTTTTATTATTCTGCTATTTGTTATTAACATTCAACCAGATTTATTAATCAATATTTTTATTAATTTTGTAATACATTATTTATACATTTAATTATTTTTTTTATATTTTTGTACATAATTGTTGGTGAATTGGGAAGAAAGAATTTTAAAAGATTTTTGTTTCCCATCTGCATTTAGTCTATTTTTTATAATTTATTTTAATAAAAGTTGAAATACATGAATTATAAATGAATATTTATATTAGGATTCATGTTAATTTATTCTTACGTAATTAAATCGTTTTGAGAAATTTATTAATTTTTTAGAACAATATTTTCATGAGAAGGAAGATATTATAAAGTTTTATTTTATACAAAATAAAGCTTTATTAAGTTTTCCATTTCCTACCACTTCACCCTAATTCTAGGTGTCCCGGTTCTCCCTTTATTTGGGGGGGGGGGAGGTAGAAAATAAACTCTAATAAATATAAATTAATTCAAAAAATTTAAGTAGTATATTATATTGAAATTTTTTAGTCAACATTATTTTCTAAGCTGCGACTGCAAAAATCGAGAACCTGAAAGACTGAATATCCGCTACCCCATTAAGGGGCCAGTTACAGCGTCCCAGACGTGGGAGGTGCCAGCCGTTCTTTATTTAGGGTAAAACCCGTGTGTAATTTCGATCTTATCAGTCACAGTTAGGTGACTGATTTCCAGGTGTATTCATTCACTTTTTACTCTGCGCACTGGTCTGTGTCCTAACTACTCACGCGGTGAAAGTTGTTGCCAAGTCGGAAATTCAGAAGTTGTCTTAAAATATCGATTGACTTAATCTTATCGATTAACTTATCGATTAACTTATCGATTGACTTCTTAATTGAAACATTTGCAGGTAATCTTCTGAGTTTATTTAGTTCTATACCCTTTTCTCTTTTTTTTTGTTACTCCACGAGAGCCTAATAAATGGAATGAATTAACTCTTGAGAGGAAATTTTTCTAGTCATGGTATATTTAAATATTTTTAGAATGGAGATTAGTATAAGAAAAGGAATTCACTTAACTTGTGAGATAAATTTAATTAATTTAGTTAATTAATAATTTAGAGACAAGTCAAGACACACCATTTTGTGTGAGATAAGGAATTGAAACATCTCAGTTTCTGTCATGTTAAAAATTTGTCAGAACTTACTCTAACCTATATAACTTTATAAAAAATATTGATGAATTTGGTGGGAAGTATACTTCCCATGCTTCCAAAAAATTTTAAATCCGGTAAATTAATCTGAATTATCATTTTCTGTAAAATCTGTCAAGTTAATTTATTTTTTTAATATTTGGCGTTGGAAGTTTCGTACAGTTCAGTTGTAAAATCTGATGATTTATTTTTTAGTTTAGCCGAAATATGTTAGAAAAATTATATTTAAGGATTTATTTTATTTAGATTTTAATATGCATTACATGTTCTGATATTTTCTAATCTGTTATGTTCAAATTTTATTCTTTTTAAGATGTATTGAATCATTACGGAAGGGCGACGCCATGCTTTTCTAAAAAATTAGAAATTTTCACCAATAAATATTCTAAACTTCATGAATTTGTGCAATTCTTTTGTACTTAAAATTTGCAAGAATGCTATTTGCATTTGTGAAATATATATATAACGGAATGATTTATTTGAAAAATTGTGTATAGCAGTTTACAATATTTCTTAGTTGCTATAAATCAACATGTTAAATTGATATTTTGTGTTCGATATTGAGTCTATATAAGAATGACCGAAATTAAGCAACTCATCATTGTTAAAAAGCATTCATTTTAGTAACCTGTTGGTTTAAATTCTTAGAATTTAATCAAGGTTTTTAAAAATGCAGTTATTAAAATAGCATGCATAATTTACTTTGTATCCATTCGGAGTTTGCATTCAAATTTCGCATGTGTAAATAGGCATTTGTGATGTCATCTGTATCTTTCTGCATTTCAAATCTTTGTTGATAACTAACATGCCGTGGATGTTAAATCAGCTGTCACAGCAAATCATGTATTTTTATTCATCCTGCGACACCTTTTATAAAAATATTTCAATAGCTATTTTTTTCCCCCTTTTCAATTAAAGACATCGATTTCAAAATTGTTTTTTTTTTATCGAAGAATGGATCCTGTTCTGCGAAATTTATTCAACAAAAATTCCTACTTTTGACAATCGGTTCATCACTGTTAATAAAACAATGGCTTATAGAAAAGATAGAGTATGTCTTGATGTCTTTGGTGACTTTCTTGAGAACGTCACGATGAAAATACTTAAAATAAATATGAAGTTTATAATTTCAGATAAATAAAGTGTCATTTAATTAAAATAAGTGCGTAATAAAAAAATTGTCTTATTCAATAAACTTAAATTTTTTTTTTCTTATCGTTACATTTTTATGTGAAATTCACATCGAATTACGAATTTTCTTTATCATTGTGGTGTTGTATTCAATTCATTATGCTTTTTAAGTACTGCTATTTGTGAGAACTCTCCGCAAATGAAAAGTTTTTTTTTTTACGTTCACGTGTAGCACTGGTGAAAGTTCGCCAAATAGGTCTTTCATTTCTCAGCATCGATTGCAAATATTTAACAGAACTTATGCAGTGAATTTATAATTTTGTAGAATAAATGCAAAAAGACAAAAATTTGATTAAAAATTTAAATTTCGGGTTGTCTATCCAATTTATAGTTGAAATAAAATATATTTGCAGTCCTTAAAGAATTTTAATTTTTGTATTTCCAAGAATTAAATTAAATCTTAATTTACAAAACATTATAAAATTCTCAAGTTACTTGTTTTCTGTTCTCTGATTAGAGAGACTGAAATGAATAAAAATGCCCTTTCCGCCGTTTAACCCTTCCTAGAATTGCCCCTGCGAAAATTCCAGAGCGGCTCGCTGTCTGTTCTTGTTGGTTTTGAGTGCTGTTGCAAACAATGAAATAATTAGACGATGACGGCGACGAGAGGATCGTCTGTTGTTTCACCCAGCGTTGACAGACCGTCCGTCTGTTGTCCCAACTGGGGTCAACTGTTTGACATCCGAGCGTGTGTTTAATCTGGTTCGCTTCCTTCAGCGGAAGCAAGACAGCTGGCGATGGTTAATCACTATTCGAGTGACCTTGGCGATGATCGCGGACCTTAAAACGAATTCGTTTCGCCTGGTTTTTCTTTTCTCTCAGTCTCTCGACTCTTTTTTTGTAATGCAGAGATATTTCTTAGATTAAAAAAGCGCCCGCATCCTTTTATGGAATGATTCATTTGGGGGCGATCTTAATCTTTGAATTCCATGCTGGCTTGCTTTTAAAAAAGTTGATGAATGGAAAGTATATTAGAGTTTTGAAATGGGTGCTGCCTTTTTACTTAATTTTTTTATCTACTTTTTTTATTTGTACGGGATTAAATATGTAATTTAATTTCTAGTTGATTGTATAGAAAAACTTCAAATATTAAGGGGATATTGGACTTTGCACGTTTTCGTCAATTTTTGCATTTTTCAATTTTATTTTTATTTTATCATCAAAATACATGTTTATATTCATATAAATTAGTTATAAAATATATTGTTCAATAAAATGAATATTTGTGGAGTTAAGAGGGGAAAAAAAGAACATAATGACTTTTCACAAAGTGCTATTGTAATTAGATTTAAATGTCTTTTGACATGTTCCAGGTGTCATAATTTTTGAGAAAATTTAATTAAATTGATAGCAAAGATTTTGGTCAAATATTAAAGGGAAATGCAGCATACATTTTATGTTTTGAGTTTATTAGCAAGTTGAGTCAATTTTAGCTCAGAAAATAAATTCCTATATAAATTTAGTAAATGTACATAAAAATATTTCTAAAAAATTAGCATTTAATTGAAATTACAAAATTCTGCACAATTTTGTTCCAAGTAAATTTACATTGGGTTATAGGAAAAAAATTAACTCCCCTGGAATATTTTGAAATTAAAAAAAAAAAAACATCTTTAAACATTTTAAGTGTTTCTTTTTGAAATGATTTTTTAAAGAAATTTGCCTTATTTATATTTTATACATACGCATTAATTTTAAAACTGTAATTCCCAAAGGTGTCAAATAGAGTCCATTGACTTTTTAATTGATGAATATTGTCCATTTCTTTCTTATTCATGCTAAGTACAAGGATTTAAAAAAAATACCTGTTTTTACGACATAATTATATGCTTATTGATGTTAATCCCTTATTTTGATTATAAGAACTATTATATAATTTGGAACAACATAAGCTTTTATTTAATTTTTATAAATATACTTTTATGAATATACTTTCTTCACTTTTTATAACTTCTCGTTGAAGTTGTAAAATACAAATAAATCACTGGTTTAGATCGCACAACTATAAAAATTAGCAAGTTTGTTTAGAAAATACTTTTTCGGAATTGTGTTAGTCAGATTTTCAAGGTCAATGGCAGAATAGAATTTGGTAATTAGGAGACAAATTTATCAGAATTTCCTTACTCTATTCTTATTTTTCGCAGAAAATCCTAAGAGATTCAGGAATTTAGCAACAAAACCAGATTTTGCAGTTTTCAGGTTCAGCTGACCAAAAGTCTTGGATCTATTTCGATTGCCTTCTTAGAAATGTAACAGTGTTGTTAGAAATTGAGATAAAAATGATTCATGCCTTAAAAATTTCGAACTTCCTTGACTTTCAAAAACTAGATAAAGGGCATTTTTAAAAGATAAGCTTTCAGATTTTTGTAGTTCTGCGACGTGAACCAGTTTCGTTTTACGTTACAGTTTAAACGTGTCTAAAGAGAATGTAACTCTCGGACTTATGCTACCTTTTTCCAATCCTTAACTTTTTTTTATATATTGAAATATTAAGGCAGCTAGCTAAACATGAGGGGGGGGGGTATTGAATTCCGGCTACTTGAACTGTATTTTAAATATTGATAATAGTATTTTTATATTTGGATAATGGTAATTTTTATATTAGAATAGATTGGTTATTTGTTATTTAGAACTTAATTATTTTATTAAATTACATAGTACTGTACGAACTTGCACTTCATTTTCTCACATCGGCAATCTATTTTCTGTTACATTCCAAATTGAAAGTAGAAACTGTGCATTGTCATTTCACCTAATAAAACTATACGTATGCTTTTTTAACATCTAAATGATAAATATCATTTAAATTTTGAATAAATCAATTAAAAGGAAATCTGACTTAGATTGGAACGTAAGCTCAAAATCAAGATCTTGATGCCAAGATTTTAGATCGGATTTTGAACCCACTTATTTAAACACAATAGATCAAAATACACGTTCGATTTTCTTCAGTACGTAAACCGTGAAGAAAGTGTCTCTTTAAGAATAAAAAAATAACCAAGGATAAAAAAGTGGCGAATTCTTGGCGGTCTTCTGTATTTCAGAGACCCATATATTCTAGCGAAGGAAGAAAATACTCCACGCATCGAATAAAGCCGTATGTCTGCTTAACATCTAAATCAGTGGTGGGGAAACTTTTTTTAAGACGGGCCATTTGTAATAACTAGACGATCGTAGCGGGCCAAAGAATAATGCTTAATCGTTAAAAAATTTGTATGTTCTATAAACATATACATATATTATTACATACACTTATTATTTTAATAGTAAAAAAGCAAAAGGTAAGAAAATTATAAGCACAAAATATAAAATGAATTTAGTGTAGTTCTTGATGTGAAGTATTATCACTTTATTTATTTATTTTTTTGCATGAGAAAAATGAAATTGAGACTGTTTTATCAAAATTTCCTCATAGTCCGGTTCCATTTGCGAAGCAGAAATTCTTAAAACTGATGAAAGGTGCTCATCTGTAATTCTGTTTCTTAAAGAAGTTTTCCCAAGCTTCATTGTTGAAAAGATTTGTTCGCATATATAAGATGAGCCGAACATTGTCATTATCTTCTTTGCATGAGTAATTAGATTTGGGAAATTATGTGGACTTAAATTTTTATAAAATTCTAGTAATGGTACTGTGTGAAAAGTTTGTTTCAGGAGAGTGTTACAGTTCAGTTCTATTAACTCAAGTTGAAATTTTGCATCAACTTCTTCGTAATTAACATTGAATGGGGTCGCAAAAGTACTAAACTCTGGTTCCACTTTTCTAAAGTCCTGAAATCTCCTTTCAAATTCTGAAGATAGTTTTCTCAAATTAATTTCGTATTTTTTAATCTTATTGTTTGATATAGTGAATTTTAAAGATTGTATTCTTTGAAAATTCTCACATTCATTCTCACACTCAAGAACATTCTCACGACGGCACTCTTAAACGGGCCGGATTAAACCTTTCCGCGGGCCGGACTTGGCCCGCGGGCCGTAGTTTCCCCATCACTGATCTAAATGATAGATATGTAAAATTTTTAATAAAAGCAAATTTATTGCAGTTTAGTGTGAGAACTGAAAAACATGATCTTGATACCAAGATTTTAGATTGATATCAAATTCTAAATCCATTTATTTAAAAAACGCAAAAGATAAAAATACACATTCGATTTTCTTCACATATATTCGTTATTATATAATGGTACAGAAGACGAAAGGAAATCTGTCTGATTCTTCAAAGAATAAAATGCATTCAACAATAAAGAAATGGTAAACTCTTGACGTTCTTCTGTATTTTCAAGACCCGTATACTCTATCGAAAGAAGAAAATACCCCGTCTGTGTATCGAATAAAGTCATGTCTTCTTACGTCCTAAATGATAGATATCTATTAAATTTTTAATAAAATCAATCAAAAGAAAGTCTGATTGCCGATTAGAATGAGAGCTCAAATACACGATCGTGATTTCAAGATTTTAGATCGGCATCAAATTTCGAACCTCTTTATTTAAACGCAAGAAATCAAAACACATATTCTATTTTCTTCACATTGTATATTATATTATGTTATATAAGCCGAGAGAAGAGCTGCTCTCTAATTCAAAGAATAAAATATATTCAAATAAAGAAATGGCGAATTCTTGGCACTCTTCTGTATTTGCGAGACCCACATATTCTAAAGATGGGTGAGAGTAGTCCGTCTGTGTATCGAACGGATTCTTCGTCAATGGAGAAAGGATGTTAATGAACCTGAGTAGAAGGTGAAGGGCGATTCTTCTCCGCCCCTGCGGAAGGGGGTCTTCGCCCCGCTCGATCGATAAGTGCAACGAACTGTTTCTGCGCCCCAAGGTCGGCGTTCCCCTCTCTCTCTTCCCCCGATTACACGTGCGGATTGGGCCGGTTGCTTTTTTTCTTTTCTCCCTCTTAAAAAGGAGATTTACGGATTATATGTGTAAGAACTTATATTCCTCTTTATTTGAAAAATGCGAGAGAAAGTTGTTTGATTATTTTAATGAGGATTTTAGCGTAGTTGGAGTTATAGGATTAGCTCAGAAAATATTTGGCTGCAACTTTCGCTCGTCTTAAATACCTGAAAAATGTGCAAGTAATGACTTTGTATAAACAGTATTTTATTTTTCAAAAGTGTTGTATTGAATTTTCTTAAACAAAATGTTTGACACAAAATTAAAAAAAAACTTGAATGGAGAACTTAAATGTTTAATACAAAGTTAAAAAAAAATAGTTTTATCATTTCTCCCAATTTCATTTGAATTAAAAATGTTTTATATTTATATATGCGAGGTATAGATTCCCATTGTCTTGATGATGTTTTCAATCAAAAGTTTTGTAAGCACATTAATCTTAAGTCTGTCCGGCTATTCTAATATAAGTTAGCACGATGAATAAAAAACAAAGAAAATTAAATGGATGCAATTCTTTAAAATGATTTAACATCTATAATGTAGATTCCTATTAAATTTCGAATCAAATCTAATTAGGGGTGATCGTTCATCCATCTAAACTTTAAAAAATATGTAAATGCAATAAATTAAATGTGTAAAATTTGCTTTGCAATTTTGTGACTGCTAGTAAGCTCTAAGTCAAATATTTGAATCGGTTTGGAAAAACCCCTTCTAAAACACGAGATCGATTTTCGGAGGCTATCAACACATTCTAGTGATTCATTACCAAAAAACTAGCCAGGGATGACCCGATAGATTCAGTAAAAATGCATAATTAATGTCAAAGATTAAATATTCATAACAGTTGTACGTCAGTGTCATGCAAAGTGTTCTTTGGTGTAACATCCCTATTAGTATGCGAGACAGTTTGGGGGAGATAATTATCGTTGATTTTATTGCTTGTTTATGAATTTTGGCACTCATTTTTGTTGTCTTGATAGATGTTTAGTTTATTGAATCTAGATATTCATGCAATTTTCAATTGACAAAACTTCAAAAATTTATGTTAAGCATGAAATGCAACAAATTCCAAATGTGGTTTTGAAATTGAAGACTTGACCTACTTATGGGTAAAGTAATTTTCTTTAAAAAAAATTGCACCCTTTTTCATAGAAATTAATGTTGCAAAATAGTTGAGCTAGTGAGCCGCCATTCAAACCTCGACATGAAATGTCAGAGCACTTAAATGAATTAAGACACAGAATTATTTACTAAAATGGTATGGCTTTATTACGTATGGAAAAATTCGGGTTAAGTATTATTCTGTGGAAACATTTTCAATTTAAAGTAGTTATTTAAAAAAATTAACCAGAAAAAAAAACATACTTGAAAACCACTTTTTCTCTTATATTCTAATGAAGATGTTTCTCCCTACTCCTGCATTGGATAGCACAGCAAATGCTTTGCGTTCAACACTTACCCAATATTAAAATTTGACTTGAATGTAGCATTTTTACTGAATCTATAACGTGATCTTTAGCAATTATTTGGGGGGGGGGTGATTAATCCTTGTCACTCGTTTAATAGTATCCGAAAATCGAATTTTTGCTTTTAGACACTTTTTTTCTCTATCGATTGAAACAAAAATTTGACATGGAACTGCATTTTTAGTCTCAAAATCACCTACAGAATTTTATATAGTATTTGAGCCATTTATTTCTTGCGCTATCACATTTACATCTTTTTGCAAATACAGATCAACAGATAGGTAATCTCTTTATTGGATTTGGCTTAAAACTTAGTGTCTATAGTATATACATGTTTAATATGTATACCAAATTTTGCCTACAATGATCTTTTCGTTTTGTAGTTTTCGTGTTAATGTATATTTGAACTGTCGGACAGAGAAGTTTTCACAGAATAGCTTTGCCCAAAATTTAATAGAAATCTATAAATTTGATGTATAAAATATCGCATACCAAATTTCATCTATCCACCTGAAAATGCTTGAGCTATCTTCGTCACAGGCTGACAGACTGATAGTTTCCAAAAATGTGTTTTCCCTAATCAGGAAATTATCTGAAGCAAAATTTGATACAATTATTGTTCCAAAATTAATTCAAAATTTGATACAATTTTTGTTCTAAAATTGATTCAAAATTTGATGCAGTCAAAGGAATTCAATAAGATTCGAAATTTTAAATGATGAATCTGTATGTCAAATTTTTATTTATCTAAGTCTGTATATTTTGTAGTTATTGAGTTCACTTGTACGCAAATAGCGAGCCAAATAAAAACCCCTCTGAATAGATATTCGTTCAAATTTGATTTCAAAAACACTACATATTTTATCATAATTTCATATACAGAAATTCACTTCGTTTAACTCAAAGCGGTTTTGAATTATCTTCGCAGACAGATTGATTGACAGGCAAACGAGCAGACAGGAGTAATGCCTAAAATGTGTTTTTCAAACTCATGGAGGTCTGAAATATGGAGATTCGTCAAAAGCTCGAGTTCGAATTTTTTGACGATTACAATACTCCCGGTACTTCTTAACAAGAAAGTAAAAAGCTAAAAACTAGGAAAAATTTATTCATTAATGAAGATGAACCCGGAACTTTTTTTCAGTCTTTTTTAAAAGCTTATGCTAGATGTTAAGCTACATTTAGTAAAAAGTTTTGTACGAAAATCACACCATTTTTAAAAATATGGATTGTGGCGTCCTGAACTTTTTTTCTTTCGTGACCTCGTTTGTGGTGAAATTTTTTTGACTCCAAGATTGCTAAACCTTGGGAAATAAATTAATGGAGTTTTAATTGATGGCAACTAATTTTAATATAGCTTAATGGTCAGAGTTTTTTTATTTTTATTTTTTCTTACAGGTATGATTTTGAAGATTTTTAATAGAATGTAACTTTCTATAAATTTGAGAAGTTAAGTTCCTGTTAGAGATGGAATTGTTGCCTTATTAAGATATTTTTTATTCGAAGTTTCCAGTTTCGATCGCAGCATTTCTCTTTAACAAGTTTTTACTATCATCATTTTCCGTAATCCCATCAAATTGCGAAAAGTGTTTTTGCAAATTCAAATTTACTTAATCTGAAGAGAGAGGAAGAGCTGGCTTTTTTTAAAATTCTATCTAGAATCCTAACTTCACTTTAAAAACCTAAAATCTAATCTTATCTAATTTTCAAGAATATTTTAGATTCCATATTTGGATAAACTTGTTTTCACGACCTCAAGTATATGTATGAATAAGAAAATATGTTTGTTAAATGAGGTGTTGAAAATCAGTATTTTTAGGAAAATGTTTATTTCGTACATCTATCAATACGGTTTTTTGGATTATTTTTTAAATTTTGCTCCGCTGCAACCCATTGCCAGTATTTCCACACCCCCAAAGTTACTATATAGTTCTTTCAAGCTTGTTCTTAAATCTTCCATACTTAAAGCATTTTAAATTTACCCACTTAAGTTTTGTTTAAAGTAGGAAGAGCGTGTATGTATTCAGTTTCCTCTGAAAAGGTTTATCGAGGCCCAGCGTTTGCAAATTCATTAATTACCTTTAATTAATCACTTGTGCTGGAAAGACATTGAAATGCCGTTGTCATAAAACTGCCATCGACGTATACACGTTGGCAGACAATTTTCGCAGAAGTAAAAATGCGATTCGCCGACTGAGATTAAATGCCGAAACATCGATCATAGGAGCACATTCATAGGTAGAAAATGAATTCATTTAAAAGATATAAATCTTTTTTTTTTAAATTTCAGTATAGTATCAACTTTTCCTTTAGCTTTGTTGCGAATTACAATGATCTCCTTTGACGAGCGTACCTGTGAATTTCTTGCCACCGCAAGTAATTAATGGTAAAATGAAAATTTAAAAAAATGATTTAAAATCATATTCATCGAGTTTTAATGAAATGTTTTGCCTAATCCAGATAATTTTCTTGAATGTCATAATTGGATATATAAACGTATAGATGTAGAAAACTGTAAAAATGAAAAAATTTCAAAACATCACAATTTTAAAATGCTTTTATTTATAAACTCTCAAAATTTGAATACGATATTATAGTTTTGATTAAAAATCTCCCCTAAAACTGGGGCTATTATCGAGGCACAATGTCGGAAATTAAATGGTAAAATAGCAGAAACCCTTGTCTCTAGAGAAATAAATGGGTATCTGAGTAAGGGAGAAGATACTCGCCCAATTATTATGGTTACATAGTAATTATCAAATGGCTAGTGAAAAGATAAAACTTCTTGGTTCATATTCTTCAATGCAAGTTATAAATATTGCAGGACATAGAACAAAAAGATGGTGTAGTTGTTGAATTTAATGGCATGGAAACTCGACTCACAGTTTAAGAAGGCCAGTAAATGAAACCATCGCTTAAAACATAACAATCGCCATCGTATTGGATATAGAGCTATAATCCTGGTTTCCAGGCTAAGAGCTATAATCTTGGTTTCCAGGCTATTCTAGATTTTAGATTAAAATAAGTTGGGGAAAAAATAGCAAATGGCTAGAACCTCTGTCTCTAGAGAAAATGAGAGTTAGAAACAGAGTAGCGAAGAAGAGTGGCACGCTTTCTCTAATGATGAACTCTTTTTAATTAAAATAACTAATGACTATTCGGTCACTATTTATTCCCAACACTGACGCAAGTGCGCATATTAATCACGTGTAACAAGAACTTAATAGAGTTGGTTTCTCTTTGGGTTTCACGTTGGTTGAATGTTCCATCGTTGAATTATAGTTGGGTAAAGAGAACACGTGATTAAATAAATAACATTGGACAATGGATTTTTAATTGCATTTTTAAGGCTTTGGGTAATTCATAATTTTAATCTTTTACATCTTCGCCAATTTGTGAAATACAGTGTACATTTTTACTTTTTCGCATATGAAAGTATTATTTATAATCATCAAAAAATTCGAATTCGAAGTTTTGATGAATCTTCATTTTTAATACTTTCCGAATTCGAAAAACATAATTTTAGAAAATATATGTTTATCTGTGACAAAGATAGTTAAAAATTACTTTAAGCTAGATGGATGAAATGTGGTATATGACATTTATACTAAATTTGTAGATTTTTTCAGACGTTGAGAAAAAATTTAGAGGAACGCTGTCTGTCTGACAATTCAAATATCAATAACTACAAAACCAGGAGAATGAGATGGATGACATTCGGTACACAGATTCAACATCTAGAGTGTACACATTTTTCAAATTTTGAGTTATATTCTACTAGGGGTTGATAGTCTATCTGTCTATACTTTCAGAAACATTTAAACGTTTTAATACAAAAACTTAAGACTGGGATACCTCAAATTTGATATGGGACTTTGTGACTACACATATAATTTTGTGTCAAGTTTTTGCTTCAGTCGGTCGAGAGAAAAAAATATCTGAAACAAAAATTCGGTTGCTTTCGGATACTTTTAACCGCATGACGATGATTAACCGAAAGAAAACGCGCCAAGGTTCACATTACAGTATCGGTAAAGATTATAGACACATTATAGACTCAGTAAAGTAAATTCACGCCAAGGGTTAAAGATTATTTTGTAATTATTGTTCACCAATCACATCAAAACATTCTCTGGAATAACACCATTATTAAGGTGGGTTCACACGAGGCTTTTTATTGTCCGCAAACATTGTCTCTCTGCTGTTGTCCCGGCATTGTCCCCGTGTGAACACTTGAGACAACGCGGACAATGTTTGTCCCGACGGGACAATCATTTGCCATTGTCCCGTTGTGGTCACGTGATTTTCCAAAAGTAGGCGTGATCTTCTATTGCGGACAGTAATAAGCCTCGTCTGAACCCACCTTTAGAGAATATGCGAAAAAGTTTGGGAAACACCACGATCACTGGTTGAAATATATTTCTATTAATGTGTAGCATTAATCCTGCTATCCTTTCATCTGATATCTACCGATTAATGCGAATCTTACTGCGATAATCGGTAGGTATCAGATTATTGCAGTGAATCTCTTTGAGCCGGGATCCATAGTTTTAGAAGCTTTGATCCCAGCGTTAATATTCATTATTCTAACATTATCTGTTGTGGCGAGGAAAAAAAACAGTAACTTTTTCTGTCATTTCATGCGGGGAATCGGTTCCAATTTCTGAACCGCTTATCCTTGATCGATTCTTTTTTAAATCCTCTCGTGCCACATAATCTGCCATTGTCGACGAGTCTCCGAGAACTCGTTCTCCCATTACTGTGGATCTTTTTCCACGAAGTATCGTGCACCAGATCCGCGGAGCGTGGAAATTAATTACATTAGACGACTTCTACTGTTTCAGCGCGACAGAAAAAAAGGTGAAAAAGCTTTTTTTTTTCTCTCTCCCATTTGTGTTCGGTGTCAGCCCGATGATGCCCCGGGTCATCTTCCTCATTTTTCACTTGAGCAGTTTCCATTACGCCAGGAAATGCACTTTTTTCCCCACCTCACTTCGAGAGGGAGACAGTGTTTCTGTATCGATTTAGGTGTGGGGAGAATAACTTTTGGGGGGCTTGGGAATGGCAGGAAAGAGTTCGGATTTTCTAGTGGGCAAACTTAATAGTGGTGATATTACCCTATATATTCTGACAATTTTATAAAAACTTGTTTATAGTTAGTTCCTCGCATATAAAATCTGAAAAAAAAATGAGTTTAGAAATCCCCAAAAAAATGTTTTGTGGATTTTTATGGATTTTCATACATTTTACGAGCTTGTAAATACATCATTTTTGAAGTATTGCTCTTATCCATTAAAAAATATTAAGTAAAAAACCCAATCAGTTTGAAGGATAAAATATATGTTTCAAAATATATAAAATATATACAATATATATACAAAATCTTTGTTTCAGAATGTCAGATTTCTGTTAAACTCTGAAGCTTTTCTCAGCAAGCTGGAAGGCAGACGTAAATTCCTTTATATCTGAGTACTATCTAGCAACATAAACTGTCGATGTTAGAAACAATAAAAATTAGATCGTGAAAACAACTTTCAGCCCCTTATTTCTAAGATATTGCAGTTATCGAAAAACTTCAAATACAAAAGTTATTCGTCTTAATGAGCCCTTAATTTGGCTAACTATATAAAAATTTTTTATCTTCAGTATTAAGTTATAGCGAAATGAAAATTTCAAACCCCACTATTACCCCCCCCCCCTTTGAACAAGATGGGGCATTTACGAACTCATCTGTGATTTTTACGTTTCTAATATATTCCAATTCATTGAAATCAAAACAAAATTACTCCAGGTATTAAGATTACATGATAACATGGGCAAAGCATTATATGCATATTATAAATTTTGGGGCGAAAGGATGTTTCGGGTTCTAAGCACTACAGAAATTTTCCTTAAGTCTTGCCATAAGAATCATTGTAATAGGTAGTCTTTCTATTGGAATATACTTAAAAAGGGATAAAATTTAGTATGAAACCATCTGAAAGATTTCCATTAAGCTTCAGACGAGATTCTTCTGGAGGGAAGATCTCTCAGTTCATCTGTCCTTGTATATGAATACCTCCCTTGTTGGACCTGGCTCAAAATCGATACGCGTCTACAATAAATATTTAAATCTATACATTGAAACCTTTTGAGTGAGTGCATCGCTGAGTTTAAATCCATTTCATTAGTATTCATTACTGTGTCATATATTCAAGAGGACCTGTGCTTTATAAACTTGGACAAAATAAATTAATCATTATAACGCTTGCCTTTCTGTATACATCGAAATAATGTAGTGTATCAATCGTGTAGTTTCAATCGATTTTTGTGTATGTTCAAATGGACCCTGCGCCGATGAACTTCAACCAAATTAAACTAATCATTTCGATGGACAATAAATAGCCTGCCGGTCACTCAAGTTCGTTTTTTCTGTTTTTACCAACTCTTTTGTATTTCTATTATGAGCTCAAATATAAACGAATTTTATAGCTTTTAATAGAGCCTAGCTATGAGGTTTTATCAGGCAACTCGAGTTTTTCTGATTAATAATCTTTTCCGTTTCATCTTTAGTCTGAAACGTGTAGTTATTGCTTTTTTAGAGTGATCTCTGGTCAACATTCTGGACGATTTTGTTTTCGTTCATTAAATTAATTGTCAGACAATTAAATTGTAGGCACTCTTTAAAAAAAGAAAGGAGCTTTTATGGAAATATATTTTGATAAGATTCACGAGTGGGAAAAGTCAAGAACTTATATCCTGATATGAAGTGAACTCAGTGGTGTTAGGAACCTGGCTGTTATTGGAACTGCAGGGAGATTCATTAACAGGTGTTTCAAACGGTGCTGAGCTGCTGGAGTCTCGGTGCCGAGTACTCCCTGATGTTTCCAAATTTAGTATTCTTACCTTATATACGTTCTGAAATTTGTTTTGGTTCTAAATGCTTACCTCCCAGATATGAAAAGAAAGTGAAAGTGATTCACGCGCTATAGGATGCTCATTATACAGTTTAGTGAGAGCAGACGGTAAAGAATTTAACCAAAAGAAAAAAAAACGTGTTAGTTAAAAAGGGAAAATTGGGTTGACTCTGATTCAGCCATATTTGGCAAGGAATCACCCGATTTGGTGAATTTTAGAGACTTTGAATTTTTAATAAAATACCGAATATCTCGGAAATTATGATCAAAATTTGAAAGTATAATGAAGAATACCATATCTAGTAAGTACATGTGGTCACAATAGCGCTGAGAATCGATAATCGGGTGTAGATTGTTACTTTTTTTGTATACTTAATATAGAAGTAGTATTGTGATCGTTCAAAAAAATTCGAACTCGAGATTTTGACGGATCTCCACGTTTTAGATCTTCTCAAGTTCGAAACTTGTATTTTTGGAAAATAGCGGTTTGTCTGTCCGCGACAAGGATAATCGAAAAATGCTTTATGCCAGACGGATGAAATTTGATATGCGTTCTTTACTCGGAATTTGTAGATTTCTATCCAATTTTGAGCCAAAAACGTTTAAGGGAAATATGACTTTTTAGCTGTTCGAAAATAAGTAATTTTATTACCGTGTTAATTTCTTGCGCAAATGTGCGGTGGGTTTTAGAATCCTAGAATGAACAGTATCTCTAAATTTCCTGTTTGAGACGTTTAGATTGAAAAAGTAATAAACAGGAACATAAAGGATGCGTTAGATATTTAAGCATGCCTAAGCGATTTTTTTCTTTTTAGGAGAAAGAGACTTGTTTTTTAGAGACTTGAATATAAATTAGCGGTCCTAATTTTCCCGAAACTTCTCGCACCCTCCCAAATAAAGGTATAATTCTTGAAAATTGTTTACATTAAGCAAGGTTAGGAATGTTACGACTTTTCCGATTTTTATTTTTCAGCATATGAGAATTTAGCGTTTATTCACACTGGAAAGAAAATCGTATATGAATTTTGGATACCCATTTTCGACCGACTGAAACTGGAATTTGAAACAGGACTCAATATTAGTGACAAATCATGTAGGTAATCATGTAAATTTTTAAGCATGGAATTTGAAAACCCTCAAAATGCGACGGCCTTAGTAGTTCTAGTGTGAGCTACGACATTTCTGTGAAGAAGTTCAAGTTCCCTAGATATTTTGGAAATAAATAAATCTCTCACTAAATATTTTAGTCAAATGTTACCGGTTGATTCCTTTTTTAATCCTTATAAGTTTACAGAGCTGTCAGCTTTTCACTTTAGATTCCATCCATTCACGCTCCATGTACGGTCAGCTGCAAAATATCGGTCAAAGCATACATTAAAATGTTTTTCTAATCCATTAGTGTGAAAATGCAGCTCGTTTTCTAAAGTGGTTCTCGTCCGATTCGCCATAAAAAGCTGGCTCTCGGTGAACCGTCTCACCCATCAGTAATGAATGCAAAGTATGTTGTTCCAGGCTGCCTGTTATCGCTAGATTATATTTATTTTTCTTTGCTGTTATTGTCCCAGCCGGGTTTCGTTACACGTTCCTGTTACAATAATGAACGGGGCTGTGTTGGTGTTTCATATTTGAAGCCGTGCAAAAAAAGGAAAGGATTAGTGTTTCTGTTTTGTTGCAAGATTTATGAATTAATGATGAGCTTGAAGCTTCGTGTATAGAAAGAAATGTAGATTATGACATGTTTATGAAATAATGCTATTTTTAGTAGTTCAGATGTAGTATACCGATAGAATTCTGTTTCGTTTTTTATCATATTAAATGAATAATTTCCTTGTCTGCTGAAGTCTTGTTATGAGGCCCACTTTGCTTTCAGTCAAAAAATCAAACAAACTGAATGACCTTTCGTTATCTTTAGTTGAAGCTTGAAGACTGTTCATGTATATTGATGTGCTTAAATTGTGCCTCGAATTTCAGAATTTTTAATTAAAACTTAAGCAAAATACCAATTGGACACATGACTTAGTTGCGGTAAAATATCCTATAGGCAGATCTTTTATAGTTGTTTCAATCTTGTATTTAAGAATGTTAATTCGAAATAGAGTGCTTCTGATTAGGAAGTTAAATTCCTAAGTCCAGAAAATTTGTTGAGATTGTTTCTTATGTAATATGTAGAAAAGTTTATGAACGTATGTATTTTATTTCCTTTCGTAATGTTGATAGATTTTGGAGCTGCATTCCCATCCATATTTCATTGATTTTTTTAAACTTTCGGTGAAAGTTGTCAACTCTATGTTGCTAAAAAAAGTAAGCTATTATTTTTTGCAATAGATTTGTTGCCTTATTAATCATGGATTGCAACAATCATCATTTTTTCACTTGGTAAAATACAAGTTAATTCTATGATTTTAAAGTTTTATGTTGTTTTTGCTGTAAATTTGTTTTATGAATCTCCTTGCAATTTGCATTTCCCTCCCATTGGTGACCCTCATCTTGAGTTATGAGGTGCACTTTCATATTTTGTCAAAAATTGATACATGCCTTTAATCTAATTCTTTAATTATATTTGTAGTATTGGGTACTTTAGCCTTTCTTTTTAGTAACAAACTGCCTTATTGTCTTTATAATGTTAAAAATTAGTGGGAGTTTTCTCTCCAAAATTTCCTCCCATACTGCGACGAATTTGGTATGATAAAGAACGCCTTGCATGGCTTTAGGTGTACAATGGCTACGTTTGACATGAACCTAGCATGTTTATAGAATCTATCGTATCATTCTTCGCGATCTATTAGATGATTAATCCCTGGCATGCAAGAGTATCTTAAAATTGAGTTTGCGTTTAAGACGTATTTTTTTCAACTATTGAAACTAACATTTGAACTCAAAGCGGTACTTATTAGTGTTATCAAATTTGATATATTGAAATTTGAGTTTTCATTGAGTTTTTGAATATTGAGTTTACTTTTCCGAAATTAAAGACCGACAGATAATCAACCCGTAGTTTGGCTGTGGCTCAAAATTAGACACTTATCTACATTATGGATAATTTGTATTAATTTTTCTTCGTTTTATAGTTATCGTGTTAAATGATATTCGAACAGATGCACTTCCACTGAGCTGATAATACACAAAATTTTGACAGAAATCTTCATATTTCTAAGAACCATATACTAAATTTCAACCGCCCAGGTTAAATTGTTTTAACGTTATATTTGTAACAGATAAATAGAAAGGCAGGCATTTTCAAATAATTTGTTTTTAGTGCTCGAGGTGGTCTAAAACGAGATGTCGAAATTTCAAGATCGAATTTTGATTTAATTTCTCTTAAGGATTGATTTAATTTCTCTATGCTTTATATACGAGAAAGTGAAACATATAATTAAAACAATTCTGACATACTCGAATGTGAATTTGGAAAAACTCCACATTGTGCGATTTGAAATTAGAGATCATTTATTAATGAAGCAACTGTAGTCCGATTTTCTGGTGTTTATGATTGATCAAACTAACATGCATTAATTTAACTAGACCGAAAAGTTATGCTCTATATTTCTACTAATAATAAAATGCGCGTGCATTGGTGCTCTACAGGATGCATATTCTTCGACCGCGAGTTATATAGTATACTTTGGAATGCGGGAACGTACCCCTCTAGCTATCATTTGTTTATTTTTGAAATTTCTCTTCACACTTTTGGATTCAAGGCGATATCTATAATGTAAATTAGTGAGAAATTTGAAAGGAAGAATTCACTTTGATAAAAAAGGGTCCTTTTAAGTACAGAATACAATAAGAGATATTGTATTCGAAACCAGAATAAGTCTGGGACGACGTTCACTTGAGAACCCATTTATTTAGAGGGGGGAAAGCGTTTGCAACAATTCGGAAACAACTTCAAGGGAGAGATAGTTTGGATATAGGTGCACATGACTATACCTTATTTGGTTTTAAACTTATTTCTAGTAGATCCATTTTCACTCAATGGTAGTTATGCAACAATATTTTTTACTATTCCATGCACCTCACGTAGTACGATCAATTTATCGTGCCTCATTTCCTTCTAATTTAATTTTTCAACACTAATCCAGTTGTCCACCATGCCGCACCCTGCAATATGACCCTCATGTTCCAACCTAAAAACGAAACATAATCTTTATATTCCACGGGGTAATCTTTTCCTGGCAATGGCCAGATAGAGTAAGTAAGTAATTCGAGCGACATTGCCCAAAATGGCTCGTTTCCGGTCTTGCCTTAGAAACGGACGTCGGCTTTGCTTCCGCTCTGGGGTTGAACGTTCCGAAATTTTATTCATTCTCATCCATTCAGCCTAATTGCTCTTTGTTTACATCCACCACACCTTTTCGTGGACAAGTATTATGTATCGTGAGCCTTTTCGGGGAATTGCGCGCGTGTGCTGCCTGTTCGTTTTGTTTCGCGGTGCCATTCTTTTTTGTTTTATTTTGGGGTTATGCGTCTCTCTCGGTTCAAGGTAAATTGGAAAATTGGTCGACCACTTTTCCGACGAATGCTGCTCCATGAAATGGTCTGAGCTGCTGTTTTCGAACAATGGTTACTCTGATGCGCGAGGGTGAATCGATTTATATTCATGTGTTATGTTGCTGCTGTGGATAATAGGTTCAAAAATAAGTCTTTTGCTGATTTATGAACTTTTGGGATGCGTTTCGACAAATTTTTTCCTTCTAGTATGCTGAGAGAAAAAATATTATATCAAAATATTCGACTTAGAGATTTTGATAACTATCGATTTTCAGACCTTAATGAGTTTGCAAAAGAATCTTTTAGGTAGATTCCTATAGAGAGACTATATATTATCATAGTTCTCATGACACGACTTTGGAAAAATATCTACAAATCTTCGCCACTAGTCCCTAGAACCCAAAACCATCCTTCATTCAAAAGTCTGTATAATATATATTATATACTTATAACGCTTTGCCCCTTATTATTTTGTGAACAAAATGAGTAATTTTGTCGATTTTAACCGGCTTGGATTATGACGTAAGAATTTTAAAAACCTCGGGTGAGCTCTTTAAATGGAATATCAAGCTCAAAGGAGTTAGAAAGGTGGCGATTGAACTTTTTATTTCTCTATAATTTTCTAGATTGAGAAACAAGTCCAATTAGCCAAATTAGCGCCTCATTAAAACGAGCAACTTTTGTATTTAAAATTTTTCGATAACTGCAATATCACAGAAATTAGTGTCTGAAAAGTGATTTTCGAATCCTGATTTAGATTGTTTCTAACACCAACAATTTATATTGTCAGATATATGTTAAGGAACCTATCTACTTTTGTCTCTCGAGAAGTATTTGTTTTAAATCATATATGTCTCTGTCTGTAAACATTGTACTTCAAAAAGCTTGCTAAGCAACGGTGAAATTTGCTTTTTAATTTTTACATCAAATTTGTAGACTTCTGTTAAAATTTGGTCGACTGACTCAGAATTGAAATTTGTCCGTATAAACGTGAACGTAAAAAAAATGCAAAGATCTATATATAGAGAATTTATTGTTAAATTGCAGATATTCTTTATTAAATTTGTCAAAGGTGGGACTATTGTTTTCTATATATTCGCGTATATGTGATCGCAATTATTCAAAAGCGGAATGACGCATAAATAAAATTTAGTATGCTGTCTTGTAGCGAAATTGTGGATCTCCGCCAAATTTTGGCTGATTTCTATAATTGTAACGACGCCAAATTTCTCATCAAAATTCAATTGGTAGGAATGCTATTTTTCAAAACACATATTCAACTTTAATTATGTTATGAAGCTCAAAAATATCCACACTGGGTTAATGAGAATAAATTTGTTGTGATCTTCAAAGATTTGCCGTCTTTCCCTACACTGTTCCACCCCTGCTTTGTAATCAATGGATGCAAAGAAGGATAGGTGACCTTTGGAATCTGTAACTATACACCGTGTGTCCTAGAATTCATGGCCCAAATATTAAGGGTTGATTTTAAAAAAAGTATAATGTAGTATTTTGCAGATAAAATTTGATATTTTCATCCAATTTTGTAATCCAATCCAATTTTTATATGTAAACGCCGTAATGGCATCGCTGGGATTCTAGAGCATCCCGTATGTCTATGATTGAAACTAATAAACAAGATTATATCTGATTTTCTATGCTTGGCTGCTTATGTTATCGTATTCTGTATGCAAAATACTGTTGAATTATCATCGAACTGCTTTTTGGCTTCGAGCCATGTATACTGAGAGATCCTATGCGAAAAATTATTTATTTTTAGATCAAATTGAAGAAAATATCTGAAGCGAGAAGGAAAAATATATATGAAATAAACACCAATAGCTTGGTGATTTCAAAGAATTGGATATAAATTTTGAGTTAGTATTTTCTGTATTATATGATCTGAATTCTGTTTTCTGTATTATGTCCTCGAAATTTGATTCTTGTTATTTAATGGAAGAATTTTTCAATCTAATTTTAGTTATTCTTTCATTACTAAGTAAATATAAACACGGAATATTTTGTAATTGGTCTAAGGGAATGAAAATGGAAAGGTTAAACAGATTTCAAATTATATCACCCAGTTTGCATTTTAACGGGAGTACCATTAAGGGGAGTAGTAACAAATTTTTCAGAATTTTTCGATTTGTTAATCAATTAATCATTGTTAAATAATAATTTTCTTTTTGAATGATACGAAAACACTGATTGTAGATTTAGGCAGTTAATGACGTAGTGGGAAAAATTATGGATTAGAAACGTATATCGTAAATGAGTATTTACTGAATCAGTATTCACAAGATTTTGAACTTCAGCATATTGTATGGGTAAATGCGGATATAAGCATATCTAACTTGCATCAAAAGCACTAAAGTGAAGAAATTTTAAAATTATTTATTAAAGTTTTATAATTTATAAATATTTTTGTATTCAATGTTGAATCTACTATTTTTGAGCTTGTTCCCTTTAAATGTTGTGAAAAAAAAATTGTTTACTGTTTGAACAAATGGGAGCTTCCTCCTCAAACTTTCTGACATTCTAATAAAGATAAGATCTAATAAAGATGACATACTAATAAAGATCTAATAAAGATGACATACTAATAAAGATCTAATAATAATGTAATAAAGATCTTATCTGAGTGAACGTGTTCCATGGCATTGACGGACAATAGTTGCGGAATATTAATCTTTGGCTCGAATTTAGCAGTTCTAAGGAATTTATTATATAATTTTTGGCGAGTGTGTTGGGTTTAATCTTTGGTATGCTGTTAAAAATACACAAATTTCGTATTTGGGCTTCAGATCGTTCTTCCCAATTGGTTGAAACAAAATTTTGACATAAAACTAAACTGGAAATCGCAAATACAGTTCCAAATTGGATATATTTAAGTCATTGAGTTTTTGGGGTATCGCGTGTACATGTTTCTGAAAGTACAGACCCACAGACGTCAACCCTTCTGTTAGATTTTGCTCAATATTTGGTAGGTGTCTGCAATATAGATGTTAAATCCGTGAATTGAATTTTGATCACCCATCTCTCTTTGTTGTTAGCCTGCTACCTTTTATTCCAACATAGATAGAGCAGATTTCCCCTGAACGAATTTTGCTCAGAATTGAGTAGAATTCTACAAATTTGGCATGAAAGATTGTATACCAAATTTCATCCATCCGTTTCAAAACGTTTTTAAGTTATCTTTGTCTCAGACAGACGGACATTTTCCAAAAATGAGTTTTTCAAATTCAGAAATGTCTAAATCGTCAAAATCTCGAGTACGAATTTGACAAGGACATTATTTCTATACTTATATGAGAAATTAATAAATACCCAATTTGTATAAGAGATAGTTAACTACATTTTTTTTCATGCTACAAATCTTTAGCTTCTCGCAATAATATTTTTAATCGTGAATTTAAGCTGAAACTGGTGGAATTTATAACATCTAATTATGACTCATTTATTAATACGGCCCTTATTATTAGTAAAAATGCAATAATTTACTTAATCAGATTATTATTAAATAATCATTTTTTTTCAGATTATCGATTAATTAAAAATCAATTTAACATTTGAAAACTGATTAATAGTGAGCCAATGTACAAACCCGTGTGTGTGATATATTGAGCTCTGCCAAGAAATTCAATTCCAGAAGTTCACTACAAGCTTAATCTGTTTTTGCGTATGAGTAAAATTCAGGAAAGGCATGAGTATAATATATTCTAAATCTGTTCTATTATGAAATAAGAACAGAAATAATTTTTTGATAAGAACAGAAATAATTTTTTGAAACTAGTTAACGAAACAAAATGCCAATTTTAAAAACTTCAAATTTTTAAAATCTTTTTATCCGTTTTCTTATTCAAAAAAATCTTTTTTTGACCTTTTGAAGGAATATCCCGAGGTTTTATAACAAAAAATAAATAAAGTGGTAAATATATATTACTCTTGCGCGGGATATGCAAGCTAAATAGAATTCTACTAAATTGCAAAGGAGTTCTTTTTATAGAAACGTGTTTTTTACACATCGACTGGAGTGTTGACATTAATAATTTCAGTTTTAATGAAGAGCTTCTCAACCATTTCACGACTCGCCTTATAGAGTAAAACGACTTTTAGGGTGAAAAGGGATGCTTTGAACGCGGCGGGAATGTTGAAAATGCCCTCAAGTTAGCATAGCGTCACGTCCTGTGACCTTACCCGGGGTCGAGAAAATAGCGAGGGATACTAGATCAGGTTTTCCGATGTCTTGCATTTCCTCCAATTCATTGGAATCCTAATTAAATCGATAGATGTCTAGCTAGATCAGTAATAAAGGCAAGTGATTATAGTAGGGTTTTTTTTTTTTCTGATAATAAATATATCTCATTAAAAAAAGCACATGAAACTAACAAAAAAAAAAAATCAAGTATGTATGTTTCTATATGTTTGATCTACGAATTATATGCTTCAAATTTATATCATAAAATATTTTGAAAATTCTCGAGAGTTTTTGTTTGATCGATAATTTTCTTTTTGAATTTTTAGTTATTTTAATTAATCCTTTTCAATACAAAGTAGTAGAAGTAGTAGTGCATACCATCGTCGAATAATAGTAATTTCAGGAAGATGAAACAAACATCATCAGTTTTTATTTTTTAATCTGAGAAATGTACAAAGAAAAATATTGTTATAGACGAAATATTGATATCGAGATTTTTGTCGAATCTTCATATCTCTCTCCCCTAGCACTTACCTCTGTGGGAGAAAAGAAAAATTGTAATGGAATAATTATCGTCTTTGAAACAAAATTTCCAAAGATAGAGAGGTGCAATCTCGCATATAATATTCTTTTCAAAAATTCAAAAAATATATTAAATTTCGGGATGGAATATCTGAAAGAGAAGTTTATTCGCCTTCGATGCGCATATGACTTGAAATTGACTGAACTCATACGTTTAGAATAATTATATTTTTGATCTAATGCCGCATCGAATCTGCTGTCCTACATTTCAGCTCTAAAGATCACATGATATACGATTTATTCTAGGCAAATTAAAGAAAAGTTTTTGAAAACAAACTTTTATTAGGAGGATTTATTTCGTGCAAAACTTTTTATTAGTTATTTTCCACGTTTCTAAAATTTTAGATTTTATTTTTATTTTTTTATGTACCGATTAGCGTCATCTGCTTGATATCAAAATATAATGCATTGAATAGTTGCAATTAAGTTCTGAAAATGTTCAAATACTGTACTGTCGACGAGAATATACAAATGTGGAAATTTTTGATTTATTATGTCAGGAAGTTGTGAGGAAAATCGATTAGAAAACTACATAGTTATAAACAAGAGAATTTAACCAGTTAACTGTTTCGACCACTTCGGAAAATGCGTTCCTAAATTGCGCCCCCTGATTAATTATTTTTTAATTGTAACTCTTACGTAAAATATACTAGTCCTTCTTGATTAATTATTATTCCACTCGAATAAACTCTCCGTAATGCAAAATCGACTTTTTCCATGACGAGTTAACTCATCAAAAACAGTTAACTGGTTAAATAAAATTGTTTAAAAAATGGTTTCTGTTATTCTTTTCAATTAATTATACATAAATTAATTCTTGCCATGTGTTAAAATATTTTCATTTTTTTTTATTTTGAATTCTTGAGTACAGTAATCTGTTAATTGCAGTCTTTTAAAATGCATTATTTTCGTCGTAAACGTTCTTGTAAATTTAATTCATATTCATTGTTATTTTACTAAGTGGATTTAAACTTTATTGTGAGTCGTTATTTCTAAATTGCTTGCAACTTCTTATTAAATCTGCTTGCGAAATTGTGGCTATTAATTTAAAATGGCGACGGTCTGAGTATTACCCCCATATAATTTAATTTTTATTTTAAATCCGTGTTTTATTACCTCGACGAAGGTTCATTTGGAAAGATATTTTCGCTCATTACGGAAAAATGTATGCAACCTTTCTGTTCCACGCCAATGACGTCTTTATTATACAATTCTATATCATTATATACTTCGCACAGAAATTTTTAAAAACACAAAGAATTACCAAACCCAAAATTGTTTTTCCGGGCCGCGGCTTCAAAAAGTGCTTAGTTTTTTCTTTTTCTTTTTTTTTAATTTTTTAATCCGGATTTAATTTTTCATGAAAGGATAATTCGAGACCCCATTAATATCCATTATTGTGACCCCCCAAACCATCATAAATTATTATTGTTGCTGTATATTCATTGAAAATATGTTGCTGTATACGTATTGAATAAAATAAAACCAAGCCAATTGATTTCATCAAACCTTTCTACCATACTTTCTCAAAAAGGTGATATCCCAAAGAATGCCTGGCATGGTATTGGTGTACATTAGTTACGAAACATTAACTTTTGGCGTGAATTTTGCATTTTTACTGAATTTAGCATGTCATTTTTAGCAATTAATCCGTGACATACGGTTAATAGTAACTAGAAAATCGAATTTGCATTTTAGGCGTATCTGACACAAAATCACACTGCTCGTCGTAAAATCCCATACCAAATTCGAAATATGTAAATCACTGTTTTTGAGTTTTCAAAAGTACAAATAGTAAAGCGTGATTGAAAAGTTCAAAGTTTATGTGAAAAGGTTTAATGTAATGTTAGCATCATAACGGATCCCAACTAAACTGAAAGAAATCACTGATTATTATTATTATTTTGCTATGTCAAAATGGTTTTATTTGATCGCCATTGGTTTTAAATACGCATTTTAAGAAATATTGCTTTTGATAACATATTGTCATGTGACAGAAAACTCGGCTGTAGTCATTTTGATTATGATTGCACTTCTGTCGTAATCTTCGCAACTAATTATCGAAGATTATTGCGGACAATTATTTTTATTGAAATTGAAACCTTTTAAATGATGGATAGCAGAAAAATAACTGCCTTTCGTCAATTCTTTTTTCAGTCTTTTCCACTTAATTATCTCTGAAGTTGATACAGGGAAAAAAAAAAAAAAAAAGGAAAAGGATGTATTTTGCTCGCGACAAATTTATTCTTTTACTTGTTCGCTTATGATAGCATACTTAGTTTTTGTATAATTTTTTTAATAAAAAAAACAGTGGTGCTACAAATGAGCAGAAGACATAAAAAGTATAAATACATTGTGGTTCCTTACATTTAATTTAGGTTCTTATGTGGATATGAGGGGATTAAGAGGGCTGTAGTAGACTTTTAATAGCTTCGGAACTTCGAGACCAGCAAATCACGAATTCAAAACTGGATTCCACTCTCTGTTCTCCGTGCAGTACATTTTAATTTGCTATCAGATCAGACATTTTGACTTTGATGTGATTTTTAAAGCAGGGTGCTGCTGGCTTAGGTGCTCTCTGCGTCGTCTCACACATGATCAGATTTACAATCATCCTATAGCTACAAAACTGAATATTAATCTAAATAATAAAATGAATTAAATGTAATGCTTAGAACAAGATTGTCATATCTAACCTGAAAATAAAAGAAATTTTTACGTCGTAATAATAAATGGAAACTAAATTTTTTATATTGGTCTATAAGTTTTTTGTTGAGTTCATTATCAGTTAGTAACTTATTTAGTGTGTGTGAAGTTAAATTTATTTATCAGTAATTAATACTTACTTATTTTGTTTTGATTTGCCTTGTTATAAAATGTGTTACCACTTAATTATTTTTCTTTCTTAATGAATGTCATGATCGCGAAAGATTAAAATTATGTAATTTCAGTAGATGTTTTGTTTCGCAAAGAAATGTAATCGAAAAGGATGTTTTAAATCGATGAAAATCTAATTATATTTAATCAATAATATTTTTATTGGTTATATTTTAAATAACGTATTATAGTAATAATCCTTATAATTACTGCTCTGGCTATTTTATTTAGAATCCTAGAGAATGTTATGATCTTACGATACTATCGACTAAGGAACCTGAATGTTCCAGGTACGAAGGTTAATGTAGAATACTAATTTGAGACACGACGTACCAAATTTCATTTATTTAGCTGTTCTCGATTTTGAGCTTTCACATTCATATTATAGGATTAAATAGATAGTAAATTAGTGACTTTTATTTCGCATTCAAAAAGCATTGCTTTTTGTCTTTTTTTTATCAGCAGTTCTTCTTATATACTTCGATTTGATTTGTTTGATATTTTTGCAAATGAGATTTTATCGGTTTCCCCCTCTCTTCCTGATCTAAATTTTTGGCATTTTGTACACATTATTTTGCTATTTTCAGAAAGTTATGAATTAGTCAATTTAATTAAAAAATTTATTCCACAATAATAACGTTACCTGACTAGGACTTCGAGAAAAACATTAATTTGGATTCCGTAATATTTTAAACAAAATTGTAAATTAAAGACAAAAAAGCAGGATTAAGAAATTTCATCTTGTAGTTCTCGTATGTAATTTGTTAACAACGCTATAATGAAATTTAATGTTATTAGTTTTTTTGTATAAAAAAGCGTCTCATGCGATTCATAATCAATTTAAAAAACAAAAACGGGGGGAAAATTGCTGGGCACGTATGTATGCATCGCCAAAAAGAGCGATAATAAGGCAAAGATGGCAAACATTCCATGGAAATGTATCGCATTTCAAATAAACATCTAAAGTTACAGGAATAACATTTAATTCCATTGCTTTTAAAATTAGCTTGTACTTGATTTATGGTTGGAACAATATTTAAAATAGCGTTTACTACTTGGAAATAATTATTTATTCCATTTTAAGTGTGAAAAAGAAGGGAAAAAAAAAAACCCACTTAGAATTTCATATTACATGGGTGAAAATTTCTCGCAGTAATTCTTTTATTTATACCATTTGATTCAGAATTTCGTTTGTAAACTTTAAGTATTCTTAAATCTCAGCAATCGGGAAAGTGAGAAATAACCATATAAGGTTCATATTGTTTAGGAATTCAACGGATTTTTAAAAGTGGCACATAAACATTTTTTTAATTGTAAAAAATGGCTATAATAGACTCGAAAGGTCACTATTAGAAGAAAGAAAAATGCTTATTGCCTTTAGTTTTTGAAAAATGTGCTTGTTTAATAAAAATTTAGCAAAAGCTTTAATGTTAGGAAAAATGGAAATTAATTAAAAATAATGGAAATATTTAATTTTTATTTCACCTATACATAGCTTAAACTTCATAAACTGTTGCAGACTACAAAATAAAAATTTCAATAAATAAAAACCTTATAAGTATTTAAATTTGCGTTAATGATTTTTTTTTTTTTTTTTTTTTTTTTTTTTTTTTTGTTAAAATTTATCTGTTTCGAACTTAAAGTGTCTGTAAAATATGTCTAAATGAAGCTATCTTAAAATCCTCATGTCATGTTTGCAAAGGTTTTTGATATTTGATTACCGAATTTCATGAAATTTTATGGAATTGATTTTGAGGTATCATGTTTTCCGTAAAACCATCTTTATTTGAATATTCATAATTCAGAAAATGCATTTAGATATTGTTAATTAATTCATCGGAATGTGCTGGAAGCAAACAGTTTTCGCGCTTTTTAAAGAGAAATTCCCAAAAAATAAGCTAAGTCTGAGTAGGCAGAGAGTTAATATAAGTATATCAAATATTATTTTGGAGAATTATACGTTAAAAATAAAATAAAGCTCTTATTTTCTGTTTAAAATACCACTGTTTCTGATTTCATTTTTATTTGTTGAGTATTAATAAAACTACTGTATCTATAGTTCTATCTTATATATATTAAACACAAAATCTGTTTTAGAATCTACGAAGTTTGGACTTTATTTCAAATTGTAACCAAATTTTTCTGCTGTCTTACAACCTAGTCGGATACTTAAAGTAAAAATGGGAATTTTTTTAAAAATGTATTTTACCGGAAATCGGATCGGTATGCCGGAAGCTCAAGTATCTTTTTAAGTTACAGAACTGAAAACTCATCCATTCACGGTGGAAGAGAAAACTGAAGGTAGAAAAAATAAAGTATAAAACCGCATGAAAAATGCAGAGATAAAGAACTGTTCTTTCTAGACCGAAAGTTGCCCTTTTTTTTTTTTTTCTTATTCCCCAAAATACTGAAGAGCTGCGTATACGAATAGGTCACCACCCAGGGATTTCACCATTGCATCAACCACACACATGCCTTTTGTTATTTTTTTCTTTGGAATGCCAGAGAAATCCATTGCTGCACAATAGACTAATAGAAGTGACGTCATCAGGGAGGGTCTTGCTCTGCGGGGAGGTAGACAACTTGCTCACCGAAGTACACATCCCCCAGTGAGTAATCGGTCGGATTTCTCCGTCGATACCCTTCGGTCGACACGCACAGGATACAAGGTCGAACGTGATTCCTTTTCACCGAGCTCGTCTCAAAAAGGACATGTTTATAAAGATAATATTTATACTACTTGATATGAAGTTTAATTCAATGGGGGCTCGTGCAAGATAGTATCTGGTTGAATTGTTTTGTACAGAGAGAATAAAGCAAACTTAATGAGAGAAATCGTACTAGTAAAACATTTGTATCCAGGACTTTTTTAGTACTAATTGTCTTTAACAACTGATTTTACGGGAACTTTGATTTAATTTCAATTAAATTTCATATTCATAATTGAATGTTCATGGTTTCTTCAAGAAAACTTTTTAAAGCATAAACTGTGACAAATATCGTAACATATTATTTTAATAGCCTTGAACCTGTTCCAATCGTCTTGTATAAGAACCATTATAATAGTCATGTTCTGTGATATCTTAGTATTGTTGAAAATGTAACTACATAGATAATGTCTATTTCACTATATTGTAATTTCAGTTTTATTATTATTATTTATTTCTCATGTAAAATACTCATATATTAAACAGAATTCCTTTTTTTTTTAACAATAAAGGAAAATCATATCATGAAATATCAAAATCATGAATATTTTTGAGACGAAGGAAACGCTTTACTTAAAATTCAATTTGAAATTTTAAAAAATCGTTCCAAGGTGCATTTTTACCTTCCAAAGAATATTTGTCAAATTCAATAGTTCTAATGTGGCAACACAATCAGACTCGTTATTCTTATTATTCGAAATTGTAATGATAGGTTGATGTATTTAGTAAAATATTGTACCCGCTTTTAAACTGTTTACTTCAAGTACTCTATTTATTGTAGAATAATATTTCATTACGGTAGTAAAACCGAATGGATCCCAGTTTTTGTTGTTTAATTATATTTGTTGTTTAATATATTAAGTCGATAATTTGCGATTATTTGGTGGCGAAAGTTGTTGCCTAGTACTTGATCAAAACTTTTTTACATTGTATCACGCTATATCAACATTCTTATTTTCGTACTGTAGTTCCAAATTTTTTTGTAATTTGTATTCAAAATGAAACGGCTATTATCCTTTCGGCTACAAAATAAATCATTAATTTGCCTAACTAGAAACTACAGGAAACAAAAAAAAAGTTTTAAATTAGTACTTTAACATTTAATACCACACACCTCCGTTTCTAAGGCTCATATAGCCCCTTTCTGGGTTGGTATAGATGTAGGTGAACTTTATTAAAATATATAATATACAGCAATTAATTTGGAAGAAACAAATGACAAAATGCGAAAACATATAACATAGCAGAAATTATAAAAACTAGGACGAAGAATATCTGGAGTACAATAAAATGCGGAGTGCCCTTACAATTTATCAAAACTTTTTTATACTGTATCACGCTATATCAACATACTTATTTTCGTACTGTAATTCGAAAATGCCCGTAATTTTTATATAAAATAATGCAACAATTATCTTATCGTCAACTTTATAGTACTTTCGTTTATCTATGTAACTGTATCGGATCACATAATCTCTGTGGGAATTTATTTTATTTCAATCTATATGCAGATTCTTGTTAATGTCATCGAAATTTTTGTCATTTTAATCAGTTGCTAGTAATATCTGTACTTAAAGTTTTAATATCTAAAATCCTGTAATTGGGTATATTTTGACTCGTCATTGCGCACTAGTGATACACATTCACTCCCTATTTTTAAAATGATTAATGCTTCTAATTAATGCTGAAATGAGTTATATATCCATAAATGGCTGTTTCACCTCAAAATTAGTATAATTCTCTATAATTATAACCTCACACGAGTACAATGAAATCAATCCATTGTTCTCGAATGATGTTATGCCATGCTTTAGTTTAAAATAAAATTTTAAACTTTGGAAAAAAGAGTGACATTTTTTTAATTTGTAAAAAATTCCTTTTATTCCATGATATTGTACAGATAATATGAAAATATATAAAAATTGTGACGGTCCATTTAAAATCTTCGGAAAAGTGACATAACAGTACAAAATTGTTTCTCTTCAAGTGGCAATGTGAATTAAAGCAATAATTCTTATTGCTTCTTCAGTTGCCATTTTAGAATAATTTAAGTTTCTAATTGATAGTTATGCTCTTTTTCTTCCAGAAACAATGTCTTTGTCAAACGGCACAACAGACGGCAATGGGTTGAAATGGACCGTTGGTCTACTCAACAGCAAGTACAAGTACTTGACGGCCGAAACCTTCGGTTGTAAAGTGAACGCAAACGGTGTTGCGTTGAAGAAGAAACAGTTGTGGACCTTGGAACCTTATGTCGGAGCAGATTCCGAAGAAGAAACAGTGTGCTTGAAGAGCCACCTTGGCAAGTACCTGGCTGTTGACCAATTCGGCAATGTGACCTGCGATTCCGAAGATTTGGACGGTCATGCCAGGTTCAGGGTTGTGGTCAATGATAGTGGCAAGTGGTCTCTCATGAATGTTACCAGAGGATATTTCCTTGGAGCCAGCGATGACAAGTTGATTTGCTCTGCAAAAGCCCCAGGTGAAGCTGAATACTGGACGGTGCATCTTGCCGCTCGACCACAGGTAAGGCTAGTCCATTCTTTGTAATTCTAAGCTGACGTTTTATTATTAGCTACCTGTCTTCGATGATTACCTTCAATTAATCAAAATGCTATTTTAAATTGTTCGTGCACAGTAAACACTTAGCATTGCTATTGGTTAGACATGTACTCAGAAATGAAATCTAGAGGTTCTAATTATGAGTTTGAGGAGTTCTTTTGGAAATGTAGAAGTATATTCTATAAGCTTGTTTAAATGTAAGTTTACACTTAGCCAATTATAAGATCCCAGTAAGATCGCGAATGAGCCGACAATGTTAAGTTTTTGTGTCAGTTGGACAATTGCTTGCTACTATACAGTTTCTGTGAATACGGGATATTATATTAATTGTTACTGACTGAATGTAAGTTATATTTGAACATCATGAGAAATCAGTACAGTAATTGAAGTTGGGAGAAGTCTTGCTCCCCCACCCTCAGATAATATACAGCGAAATACTTTTTTTGAAATTTTTATTGAAAATAGACAAGAACAAAACTTGATACATCTAGAGGACGTGAACTTCCAAATGAACTAAATTATTGGAGATGGGTTCTATGATGGGTCAATTATTTTAAATAATTGTATAAACGTTTATTGTTTTAAAAAGAAGCATTGGAAATTATTTCCTTTCATCAATAATATTTATTGAGTTTCACAATATTTTGGATAAAATATTCGTGTTAGGTCTCATTAAATTTAGAATGAGAATACGTCTATTTCCCTTTTCACTCGTTGATAAGAATTTTTTTTTAGTTTAAATTATTCTAATATCACATTGGAGATAGAAAATAATATTTAATATAGATGCAGTGGAGCTTTTTGCTACTATCTTACTCATAGATGACTATTGGATTATCTTTTGATTAATTTGGAAGGCACCTGAGCAAATAATTTTCGATGCTGTTCCTGTAGTCGTGAAGCAACTCAAACCATAATGAGAACTTTCTTTTTGAATGATCTTTATATCTTTGAGTTCAAATTTACAATCAGAAAAGCCTAAATCAAAGCCAAAAAGGTTTTATCGCAATTAAATTTTAGGAAAAATAACACCAGTAATCTAATTGTTAAAGAAAATAATTCAGACTGCTGGTTTCATCACCAGCTTTTTACTACTAAAATTGTTTTTCTGGATATTAAATTTTCACTGATTGCATCTTCGATCTGCTTCATTTTTTAGCAATTTTTGCAAATGAGGAAATAGTTGGGTTTTTAATAGACCAGCTGAATAATTGTGTGTATTCCAAAAACATAAAATAGAAAACCATTTTATTCGGTCCCATTTTAACCCCTTCCTTCTCGTTCCCGTGAAAGTGACGGGGTGAAATTTCTACCTCTATTTCTCGCGCCCGGCTGGCGTATTCAAAAGTAATGCGCCAAAAATATTGAAACAATCTATTTCTTATGTCTAGAATCATGCTTATTACTCAATATATACACCAGATGGCTGCCCTAAACTATGCAATGTTTTTAAATATAACTAATTTATTTTAAATATACACTCAGTTTTATATAATTTTCTTGAATAAGAAATAGGCACTTTTATGACCATTTTCTTCAAAATTATGCGGCCGTTAAGGAGTTAAACAATGACGACGGTAAATGAAAGTCATTACATACTAAACTTATTATGCTGTCTATTCTTAAAGGAATAATTATGGAATAATCTTATTTGGATACTCTAACGACCAACCGATTCATCTTCTTGTGCCAGAAAAATACTTTCATACAAAATTTATTTTTATAAATTTTTCAAATCAAAATGAAATTATTTATCCATATTTCATTTTCAGCATTCCATCGTTCTTATCTACCAATCAAAATACTTTAAAAAATAATGAATTTTATTCTCCTAATTCATGATCAAAGAATAACATTTTATGAATGAAAAGACTTGACTGCAATAATGCATAAACGTGAAATTATGTTGTAAATAGTTTTTGATACACTATGGCCTGCCGTTATAGAAACGGACATCCTTTCAGGATATCCTGTGTCTCCGTGGAAAAGATCCAGAAGATAGAAGTGTGTCAAAATGAGGTTGAATAGGTTAACGTGCTTATTTCTCCCTGTATTTCACAATGGCTTTTTCCTGAATTACAGAAGATGCTCAATGATAGTTATAACATAAATGGATGTTGGATAAATAGTTTCGTAATATCGGAATGCGCATTAGAGTTGGAATTTCAATAGTAGTAAACACTTAATTACTATGGATGCATCATGGATGTTCTAGTTTCAGCATTTCTATTCCTGTGATATAATCACCTGCATTGTATATAACTAGTATAATAAGTCGTAGAATATATGAAGTGCTGCCAATTTTGTTGGCTTAGATAAACTTGTTTGTCGCATTCAAAGTTTCTGGAAGAGTTTGTTAGCACCTAATTATTTCACTTTTTTGGGACTGTCTTCTTGCACCCCATCTATTATTGTGATTTAATTCCAATGAAAACTAAATGGAACTACTAAAGAAAAAATTTCATGACATTCTACATAAGTGTGTTTAGCCGCGTTCTGACGACCTGTAACCTTACAGATTTGGTCATAAATCTGCCAACTGGTCCATTGTATGAATATCCCCGCCTGTGGACGTCGGTGCGGAACTTCCCGCAAATTGTCGGTAAAGTGAACAGATACCAAAGCAGCCTGGAAAACCACAAGAGAGGGAAAAATGTGCTAGCTTCAAAGCGGGCACTAGTGACCTTATTGAGATTCTTAAAGCGATAAACAAATTATCAAAATAATTGATATTGAAATATTACATTCTTTGATGGATGGAATTTTTACATAATGCCGATGGGCGACATCAAAAGATGAACATTTTAAATTAGTACTTATATTATATCAGTTGTAATTGTTTGGTTCCACTAATATCTTTTGTTTTCCAGTCAGTGTTTCATATATTTAAGGCCTTATCACACGGCAAAATATCATCGGCACTTTCCGTCAGCAAACGGCAACGAAAGTGACATTACTTTAAAGTTTCACATGACTGGTTGAATTTCGTTTGCGGACAATATTTCCGACGGCATTTTCTAGCTGGTTAGAAAAAGTTGTCGGTTATGAAACTTTCTTGACCGGTTTTTGAGGGTAGAAACGAAAAACTGCTGTTAAAATTTCACCGTGTGGTAAGGCCTTTAGGTTGTTTGAATTAGTGTAATAGGATGTGATATTGAATGTTAAATATTCGGATAGCAAAGCACCAAAAATTTATTAACATGGAGAAAAAGTTTACTGTTATAATGAAGCATTGGGCAGTAGATCAAAATGTTTATATGCATGTTAAATAGGAAGTAAAGATCTTGGTAAAAATGTGTAAAGGCCTTATTACACGGCAAAATTTCTTCGGCACTTTCCGTCAGCAAACGACAAGGAAAGTGACGTCACTTCAAAGTTTCACATGATTGGTTGAATTTCGTTTGCGGACAATATTTCCTACAACATTTTCAAACCAGTTCGAAAAAGTTGTAGATCATGAAACTTGCTTGACCGGTGTTTGAGGGTAGAAACGGAAAAAAGCTGGCGAAATTTCACCGTGTGATAAGGCCTTAAGGTGGTGTTTACCACTTTATGTTATCAGTTAAATTTTTGAATCTGAGCCTGTTCTCTCACAGTCCTACTATCTTGAGAAATGAACCCTTGTGGCTCCATTATAGGTTGATCAGAACTTCCACTTTGAGACGAATCTGAGTTATAAAACATTTTACTTGTGGAATATAGTATAACATAAAGATTTAGAAGAAAAGATATGTATGTTATTTCTTTCATCTCTGGATAGATATGTCTAATAAATAATTTCTGTTCCATACGCATTTAACATTTTAGATCCTTTCTGTTAAAGTATTTTATCCCATACCTGAATTCAAACTATTTAATCGCTAATTATTGTTCCCTAATTACAGAATTAGTCTTAGGTACTCTCGCTGTTATTCATTATTCGTTAAAAAAAAATTAAGGTGTGCATTCTTATTTACATAACAGACTTAAAATGATTTATTTTTGAAATATGTTATGCATCTTGTAAAAACAAATATGAATGCTTGAATGAATGAAAATATGAATGATTTGTTACTTTATTATGTGAAGTGCCGTTTCTTTGGTGAAATAGGAATCCCCCCTTCCCTCCTGGTTTTTATACAGATGACATGATTTTATAAAAGTAGCATTTGCGTTTGTTTTTAGTTTGGATTTCGAAATAAAATATTTCTCATGAGATTTTTTAAAATATTATTTCAGTGAATTGAAAGTATTTTCTTTTTTGCTATTTATTTCAGTACAATAACACTGTTTACAAATTGTAAAAGCTTCTTTCTATACAAACATTTGGAGAGAAAAAATTGAGTATAATACAGAAAGAAATTTAACATTTTGTTTGCATTCGATTGACACATCCTGTACTGCATTCGTTTATCTAAATCTTCAGAAATTGTCTTCATGTCATTGGATATGTCGTAATCCCCATTTTAATGCCTCTTTTGTGTGCAATGGGGAACAAAGTGAAGATATGTATAGAGAATGCAACATGCCACACATGGTAACAAAATGAGCAGCTGTAATGCCGTCTTTATAACCAAGGGGAACTGCATAGGATAATTATTATAAGAATGCAAGCAAAATTTTAAATTCCCTTCTGTGTTGTATTTACATTTTTCGTCTGCTTTTTGTATACGAGGGTCACGTTTTACTCTTGAAACTGTTATGCAATTACCAATAACTCGAGAATATCTGAATTATAGTGAATATTTACTATCTCTCTCTCAATTTACAGGTGAATCTCCGTTCTGTGGGCAGACGTCGCTACGCTCGCCTGTCGGCTGACCAGGACGAAATCTTGGTGGACGCCAACACCCCATGGGGTGAGGACACCCTCTTCACCTTGGAGTTCCGCGATGGTCGCTATGCCGTGCATGCTTGCAATGGTCGCTACTTGAAGGCAGATGGTAAACTTACAGAACAGTGCGAATGCTTGTTTGGCCTCGAATTCCATGGGGGTTACCTGGCTTTGAGAGACCCACAGGGGCGCTACATCAGCTCCATCGGCAGTAAGGCAGTGCTGAGGACGCGCTCGCAGACGGTCACGAAGGACGAACTCTTCTCTTTGGAAGATTCAGTACCTCAAGCCGCTTTTGCAGGCTTCAACGGGAAATATGTTTCAGTTAAACAAGGTAAGATGTGCCACCGCAGAAGTTGGGCATTTTTGTAAGCTCCTATTCTTGCAAAATGTGCCGCACCTTTAAAACAAGTTTTTATTTGGATAAGAAGGTGTTTCTTACCAAATCATATAGGATCTCTAAAAGTTCATCTCAAGGGGGAGGGGGATGATGCTTGTAAAAAACAACGTTATGGTTCTTGGCATAGACTCATAGCTGGATTGACTCATATAATTCCTTGACAGTGCAAATCCTTTCCTTTCCTTTTCATCTTCAAGACAAATCCATGGAACAAAATATTAGTAAAAAAGACAAAATTTACCGTAGAATCTTAACCGAATTAAAACTTTTATATGTTCCCTTGACAATGAAATTCCTGACAACCCCTTTCTTTTCTCCTCTTTTTCCAAGACCTGGTATTTTTTGTTTATTTAAATTTCTTTTAATAAACAGGTACATAAAGAATACTGCGCCACACTAAAATAAGAGAACATCTAATTGTGTGGCCATTTTAAAGAAAATTGGGTCAAATAAATTCTATATAAAAATATTAAGTGTAAGCAAAATTGTAAAGCAATTATAGAATTTCTTTAATACGGTTTGTGATAAAATATATAAACACTTTACAAAGCCTCCTCAAAATTATCGACACTTTTACCACCCTTAAAGATTAATCGTGCAAATAAATCTAATAGGAAATTCAGAGAGTTTCTTTTGAAAACAGTGCATGTCTAGTGGCTTTGTTAAACGAATTGCGAGATTACGAAATTGAATCCATTGAACTATATGGATATGCAAGCGAATCTGAAAATATGAAACTTCCTGATAATAATACCCTGGCATTTAAATTTAAGTAAGTAACTGGGCTATAATAATTGATTTAATATTTTCAAATTCCTTTGATCTTTGGCAAAAACAAAGAAATATTGTATATCGTTACTGCTGTCGGAACATTCGCATTTATTGCCACATTTAAATGAATAAATAAATAATTATAATCAAATACATTCAAAAGAACTAAAGGACGCTGAACTTCTGTCATTTTCTTAAGCTGACCTTTTTTGCAGAATATGTCGATAAATAGGTTTCGTACCTTATTTTTATTTAATCGGATTTTTTCGGGCTGTTAAAGTTTAATTTAAATGTATTTCAACAATTACAAATTAAAGAGAAAAGTAATTATATGAATAATTTTTTTTTCCATTTTTTTTTAAATTGGCTGTGGCTTTATTTTGTTAAATTGCCCTGAATTTTATAGTATTTTACAAAATATATGACGCTTCAGTAATTTGGTAAGATGTTTGAAATATTATCAGATATTAGGGTCTACTCGATATATCAAATGTGTCGACCTACTATTTCGATTCCACGTTAATAGACAAAGGATCATTGTAGATTTCGACATTTTACATACAGATCAAATTTTATCAATATGGGAATTTCATACTGCTAATTGTTTGCTTTAAACGAATTTAATATTCTTTAATACAAAGCTTAGCGGCTATTAAATCGGCTAAAAATTCTTGAAATATAGAATAGCATCTTTGAACCATTTAGAATTTCGATGCTTTTATCAAATAGTGTCAAGATAATTTTATAAATGGAGTTAATTCAGTTACCGATTGAATATCGCGTATGGAGCTTGGAACAGCTGTCTCTAGCTGTTACTTTTAAATATTCATATAGCTTTTTTTCTCCCATTTGAATTTATTTTATTATTGTATCGATATTTGCGTTACATTTATTATTAGTTACTTTCGTTGATTTTTCATTTATAAACTTATCCTTTTAATTTGCCTTTTTTAAAATCGGCATGTATTAATAAAAAGTTTTATGACAGAACGATTGCAATAAAAGATGCAAAAAACATTGTTAGTATAGTAAGTCTAATTTGCATTATAGAAGCAAAGTCGCCGCAACGACTTTGGAAATTAGTTCGAAATTTCCATATTAAATAATCTTCTATTTTCAGCTCGATCAAATCAATTTTTGATTGATTGTAAATTTAAAAACTACTGTTTTACCAACGATTTTTTTTGAAGGTGTGTGCCTTTTTTTTTTTTTTTTTTGCATATTTTTTGTCTAAAAATTGCATTTTTTTTCTTTTTTTTTTTTTTTGCGTACATTAATGTTTCGGTATTTTAAAATAGCGCGAGCTCTTTGCGGTGTTAATGATATTAAAAAAATCATTGGAATAGCTGTCCTAAAAAGTGTAATATCAGCATTTCATGTGACGTTACTTTCAAACGTAAATGCCATCAAACGATTAATTACACATTGCCTGTCACTACGCTATGATTTTGTCTTTTGCTTACTTCCAGTTTTGTAATTGGTTATAAAAATTACTTCGAATCGCATTCCAAATTCATTCATTCGAAATTGAAGGAATGAATTTATTCAAGTTAGCAGTTGCTAAATTTATTTCCTATCTGTTCTTATTTTTAAAAAAGAAAATATCGCAGGCACATGAAACAGAACTATCAATAAAACTGTACCGAATACATTTCACGCAAAATTTGTTGCAAAAAATTTAAAGCGAATGAAAGATAATAAATGAATTTCCGATGTGGTAACAACACAGACGATATTCTGTGAAACGAATCATAATTTTTTGTTTGAAACATAACACTGTCCGCCTTCAAACGCATTCTAAACGAATTCCCGGAAGAATAAAATGACTATTCTAGAAATTTGTACGAAGAACAAAAGATAGTCTCTTTGTGTTATTCATTGCGTATTCACTTAGAACATCTGTTAAGGCAGGAAGTGACGAGAGGGAAACGGGAGAAAATGTAACCAAATGTGTTGCGGGCTTCAAATGGAAAACAATAGTTTTACTAAGTACAAATGCACTTATACACTAATGGGAAAATTAAATGATCTGCTGTTAGCTAATTATTTTGTAAAGTAGTCTTATTCAGAATATTAGATATGTCGTTAAAAAATATGTATGAATAAAATAATATTTTTGTACACAAAACAAGCGCTTCTACAACGAATATGTGTATAAATATATTTTATACTTGGTTAATCAGTTTGTTTGTTTTTGCATGAAAGGCTAATCAACTAGTAACAAAAAATAGTGACTCTTTATGATCCAAGATTTTAATGATCTAAGTTGGGAGCGAGTGAATTGACCTTGAGGATTTTATTTGATCTTAAACACGTGCCTTATGCATTTATTCGAAATTGATTAATAAATTTTGATACGATATCATAAAAATTAGACATATTTTATTTCTGTACAGTATGAAATTATTTTCAAAGTATCAAATGCATCAATTCAAAATCTTCTTGATTATTTATAAAAGCAGGAACTAAAGATTTTTACAATTTACATTTAATGACTTTTTGTTATAAATAATTAATCTTTTTTAAAAAAGCAGAATTTTATGATAAAAATTCTTCTCAAGCTTTACACAGTCAAGCCTCAATAAGTTTTAACTTTTATATATATAAAATTTTTTAAGAGGATAAAAGCTTTGAGAGGATGTATTTTAGTGATGGCATTAATAATTAAATGAGGTAGAAATAAATGTTTGAGATTGACAAAATATTAGCTTCAGAATTATATAACGATACATTATTACTAAATTCAGCAATGCAAATGGTATGATTTTAAAAAATTATAAAGAATTGCAGGTATTTTGTTATCACATTTGTAGACTTTGATAGATAATAATATAAATAAAAAAATAATAGAGAGAGGAAAGAAAATCTCAGCAATATTGAGAATTATCTTAAAAGAATTTAAACTCTTATTAAAACCTCATTAAATAAAAACCAAAATTTCAATTCTGGTCTTATAATCTTTAAGATGATTTTTTTTTTAATTTGTGCTTTTTTTATTTTCCCCTTATAACATATACAGAAAATATGGTGAATGCAAAAAGCATATTTCAGAACAAAAGAATTCTTAAAGACTTGAGTAAGGTCAAATTTACATTTTCCAATTTTTTTTTCAGTATTTACAATTTAAACTTGAATTTAAATTGAAGTGATTGAAATTACGTTTTCCAAACATTAATATTCTTCTATTAATTTTTTTATGTAATCACTATCTTTTGGCTGTCTAGTATTAAAAAAATATAGTTAAAGGTATCTTTTTCAACATTTTTTCTTTTTCTTTCATAGGATGAATTGTTGAACTTTCTATTATCTTAATCTTAATCAGCATCTTTATTCTGTGTATAAAATCAAATTATGGCTATTTGAGCATTTTAGTTGTATTAGAGAAAGAAAATAATTTTGTCTCAATATATGAGCTTTGAGAAAAATGCTGTGAAACTGATGAGAATAATACTATTCATTTGATTTTTAATTAGAAAATAATTCTATTTGATTGTTATTTAAATTTGTATGTTCTTTTGTGTTTTGTAGAGAGCATTTATTACTAAATATATTCTTTCCACAGGTGTTGATGTAACGGCCAATCAAGATGAAATTTCTGATCATGAAACATTCCAACTTGAATACAATGAGAAAACTAAGAACTGGCACATTCGAACTATGCAAGATAAATATTGGTCTTTGGACAGTAGTGGTGGAATACAAGCCAATGCCTCTAAAGGGTATGTGATTTATTTTATTTTTTTGCTTTACTTTGTATACTTTTATAGCTTTCAATTATATGTTTTGTACCCACTTTAATTTTACTATGAGTACTTTTCATTATTTTGTCTTGAGATATTGTTCTAATTATATCAATCTTAATTACGCTTTTCAATATTCATGATTCAGTTTTCAAGAATATAGTTTCCGATAATTTGTTTTACTGCCCAGATATTTGAAAAGGGGCTGTTCTCTGAAACACACATTACACTTTTATTGAAAGATTAAAAATTTTGAGATCTCTAGTTATGTTTACATTTGGAAACTTTGCTTTACAAAGTGAACAGTTCTTAGCAATTTTTGATATACATTTCATTCATATTTTGTTTTTATTCCTAGAATATGTTTAGATAAGGTCAGATTTGGTAGAAAAGTAATGTTTCATATCAACTTATATGTATTCATTGACAAACTATTGAAACAGATTATTGAAAATTGTTGAAAAGTACCAAATATCTTATTTTTAAATTCACTAATAACAAGAATACACTAATGACACAAACATGTTCCTATTTGAGTATAAAATGAACTGATTAACTTATATTTGATAAACCCCATCAAGAATGTGATGGCAAAAATTTATGAATGTGATAGCATAATTTTAATCAATTAAGAACTTATCTGAGTAAAAATTAAATTTAATGGCAATATATATAATTTTCAAAATGATTTCTCTTCTCTTTTAAATCTTATTGCATGTTATAACTTAGAAAGTTACTTTAAAGCATCATTGTAATTTATCTTTTAAAATATTATTATTTAATATTTTTTTTTTTCAAAATTATTGCAAAATTTTCATTTATTTTATAAATTTTCAACCCAGTGTTTTCTTGTATCAATTTACGTTTAAACTGAAATTCATTGATTTGAAATATTCCTATGAGTATTTTTGAACCATTACATAGAATTTCATACAAAAAGTACATTATGTGTTTATTTCTTTGAGATAATGTTTAAATAAATGTTATATTTTAAATAATTTGTAAATAAGATATATCTGCTGATTGGTCTCGCATTTTAAAAAATGTCTCTTCCTTCAATTTTAAATTATCTATCAATACTATTTTCTGTTCAAGCAGCTGAAAAATAAATTTATGTAATATTTTTTAGCTGTATCTGCAACATAATAATAAAAAATGTTTGAAAATATAAGCAATATTAAATAAAACTATTGGCTCACAAATTGCAATTACACTTTAATGCAATGATAATGTAATAAAAAAAATTGATTCATGCTTGAAAAAACAGACTTCATTTTTTGTTTCTTCAGCTCAATGCTTAATATTAATTCTCATTCCTATTAAGGTATTATTGTGCACCATTTTTTCCATCAGATGCTAAAATGTTCAATAAAACTGTAAATTTATTGAAGAAAATAATGCATCAGATTTAATTATTATATGTGTTGCCAAGGGTTTCCTTTATTTTTTTGCTTTTTTAAGTTTTAAATTAACTTATTAACTTATAATCATTGATGCTTTATAGGAGGAAATGAGGATTTTTATTTATTTTGCTTTATGTACATTGTGAATAAATGAAAATATATTGGTTAAAATTATTTCATATTTGCAATTAAAATTTAAATAATGAAGGATAAAAATGATTGCTCATTTATTCTTATTTTATATACACATTTATTATGCACTCAGAAAAAAAAAAAAATTCTATCTTGAGTTGTAACTTATACCAAAAATCCATTTTTTAAAACTTGATTATTTCTCTTTAATTCAATATCAATTGAAGGGTTAAAAGGATACAGAATGTATTTGAATTATGTAAACTTAGTTATCTTTATTTTTGGAAATAAAAATATCATTAGTATTTTAAGTAAAAATTTCATTTGGATTTTAAAGAGATAGCAATAATAAAATTTGATTTCTTTTTAACGCCTGAAGATAATAATTAATCTACTTCAAAGCTAAAATTGCAAATAATTCATAATTGTAGTTCATTTGGTTTTATCACTGTATGTTTTTAAAGACTATTATATAAATTTGTACTTTGTGATTAATTGTTAATATTATTTCAGTATCAGAATGGAAATTTCTTATCCTTTTGATATCAAATTTGTCATTTACATTGTTTAAATTTCTGTTGTGTTGTATACATAGCAAACATAATTTGAATGATTCTAATTAAATAAAAGCTTTAATGTTAATAAGTTTAGAATTGTGTATAATTGTAATATTTCATAATTATCACAAAATTCAATATTTTAATCTATTTTCTATATATACAATTTGCATAGTAATGTTTTTGTTACTTTTATGAAGAGGACTAAAAATTGAATGAATTCTTTATTAATTTGTTTTGTTCTTATCATTAAAAATTATTTATAACCTAGTTTGAAATTTAATAATTTTTTTAAATGTGCCATTATTAATCTTTTTATTTTCATAAGAAGAATCATTAATCATTTATTTTCATAATTTCCAAAGAAATTTTTTAAAATTCTTTCTTTATAAATAATTTATTCTAATTTGTTTTCATCTCATATTTTGTATGCAGTTAGTGACTATATACAATTTCTGGCATGAAAAATATTTTCTTTAGAAGCATTTTGTTACATATTTTTAAGAATTGCAATTTCTAGTTTTAAATAATATACTTGAATCACTAATATTTCATTTTTGACAGTCAATTATGAATATTGTCTCCATTCTAAGATTTATATTTCCCAGATTTTAAGGATTTAAAAAAGGCATTTTAAAAAGGATAAGAAAAATACCTTCATTTATTACAGTTATGTATGTTTTTGTGTTACAGCAGTCTATCGTTCAGCATTTATAGTTTCATATCTTGTTTTGATAGAGCATATGTGCAGGCTTACTTCATAAATTTTTCTATTGGCGATTAGTTAAAATCAGATTTTAATATAATGCATATAACTTTTGAAGAATAATTGAAACAATTGTCTTCTAATTGATTTTTTTAATTACTTCTTAGGCCGTCCAGTGGACTTTTCACTTTAGAATGGCTCCCTGAAGGTAGCATGGCATTCAAAGCTAACAATGGAAAATATGTAGCTGCCAAGAAGAGTGGTCACCTGTATGCTAATAGTGACAAAGTAGAAGACATGGAAAAGTTCTACTTTTATCTCATCAATCGTCACACTCTTGTGCTCAAATGTGACCAAGGATTTGTAGGTTACAAGAGTGCAGCCTCACCAAAACTTGAATGCAATAAAGCCACCTATGAAAATATTTTCATAGAAAGGAGTGAAAAGGGCCTATGTTTGTTTAAAGGTAATGCCTTTTTATTATTTTTTTTTGTTAATAATTGCTTGATTGCTAAATAGTTTTTACTATTCTTTGCATTGTAAAATGTTTTAAGTTTATTTGAAAAATTTTAAAATACACATTTCTGAAGCTGCATTTATTTTCTCATTTTTATGATAAAACTCATTTTTTTTTCTGGTGATAAATATACAAACCAAAATCATGGAGTTACTTGTTAGACTATTTTAGCACATATGTTTATTATAATATGGGGAAGCAGAGCAGTTGTGAACAAATAAAAAAAAATAGATGTTTACATTTATACAATATAATTGATATATTATACAAATAAACTTTCTATTCCTTTTTAAAAAGAATTAGATTCTCCTGAAAAGGTTTTTCTCTCTCCTCTTCAGTCTAGGATTTTTTTATTATATTCGTTTGGTAAAATAGTATTTTAAAGAAAAACCAAATATAAACCTTATTTTAAACTAAGTTTTATATAATTCAACAATGCAAATATTTATGGTAATTATAATTATATCTTAGTGGTAATACCAGTATTAAATGTTAACTTATAAAATAAACATACCTACAAAAAATTTGACTTCTTTAAAAAATTCTCAACTTTTAGCTTTTTAAAACTTTATGGGAACTGATGTTTAGAGTTACTTTTTATCCCCAATCCTAAAAAATTGCTCTATTCTTCTTTATATGGGTGAATTATATTTGTATATGTATACAATTTGCTAAAAAAAGGTTTTAAAAAAATCATTGCCATGTGTTCACAATTTGAGAAAACAAACATTATACTTACACACTATGTTTATTTATGTCTACTATGCTTGCATTTGGGAAATAAAAAAATCTTCTACTGTGGTTTAATTTTAGGAGATTGACAAAAATATTTTTTCTGCATAATATAATCAGTATTAACTGTTGCATCAATTTTACTGTTAGAAAAAGTTTAAAAATTCAACTAAGATGAGATTTATTATAAATAAGTTCATTTCAGATGATGTGCAGTTTTTAGGTGAAGATAGATTATTCTTCAGATATATTTTACATGACATTGAAAATGAATATAGCCTTAGAGACATCTCATATGCTGTCACTTATTATATATGAACGTTCTATATAAAATTTTACTTTATTGTTTGTTGTGAAAATAATAGTTCTTTAATTACAAATAAATTCATTTATAAAATCAAAACATCTTTGAAATGTTTTGATATTGCCCCAATCATACTCATTCAAATCCTGATATATTTTGTTTCTTATGCTAATATTTATAAGTTGCAAATTTAGCAATATAATGGGATAAAAATACTTTAATGCTGCATTTTATTTTAAAAAAAAATTAATTTGTGAATAGTTAACCACATACTTTTTTTTCATTTTGGTTTAATGTTTTCTTTGTTAAATGTAATTTAAAAATAAGTTTAAGAATTATAAAAATGCCCACCAACATGTCTGTAGGGAATATTGACTTTAATTGCTATTATTTTATTAAGTGACAGTCCAGAATTTTAAGTATAGATTACATAAGCATGACTTGTACATGTGGTAAATGTTGCCATGTATATCTCATAATGGTCATCCTTTTATTTTGTTTTTTAAATGTTTGGTGAATTGCCATAGTAGAAAAATCTTTTTATCTTTTTTAAGGAAGTACAAAGTGTAAATTACTAAATTTTTATTTTAAGATGTTCTGAAATATTAGTTTGGAATAATACAATTATTTCCTTGCAATAATAAAATTTTTCCTTGTATATTTTGAGCACAAAAGATTTTTAAGTTGCTAGTTGTTCAGTTGTATTATTATTATTATTGTAATATTCCTCATAATACAGTATCATTTTTCATTTATATATAAAATTAATATGTGTAAAAATGAAAGTTTGCCTTTCAATTCTGTTTGTTTTTTGAAAAAAATTAGAAATTATATTTTAGTCATAATTATACATGCTAATTAATATGCAAAGTTATTTAAAAATGTGTGCATTCCTTATGTATTGCATTAGCGTTTTGTTTTCAAATTTAATTTGAAATGGTGTGAAAATGCTGGAAAGTGTTTGCTCCATAATTATTCGTATGAGTGTTAAATTAGGTATATAATGGGGAAAATAAAGTGGCGAATAATGATTTAGATTTAGGGAATAGTAGCTTAATTTTAAGTAATATTTCACATTTTAAAATGTTTATTAACCAATTGGTTGTCATAGATCTGAGGACTGGCTACCTCTTTTGGAATTCTTTATATTTGTACTAGGAAGAGCATTCTAACCTAAATAAATTCAGTATTGCTATAAAAAAAATGTTTGTTGTTGAAATATGTTTGCATCTTTTTTTTAATTGACTTTTTTTCTTATAGGTAATAATGGAAAGTATTGGAACACAAATAGTGATGGCACCATATCAGTTGATTCTGACACTAACCAAGGATTTTACATTGAGTTACGAGAGCCCTCCAAGTTGTGCATCAAAACAAAGGATGGAAACTACCTTGTAGCTGAAAAAAATGGTGTCTTCAAAGTGGGAGGATCTGATCCTACAACTGCCACAACGTGGGAGTATTAACTTCATCTTCAAAAACTCGGAAAAAGGAAAAGACTTTTTTGCTCACTCAGTGTTAAATGTATGTGTAGTAGCAATTTTCTCTTTCCAAAGATACACTTACTAACAATACTAGATGCTGGTAAAAGAAGTATACATTTTTTTTTTTACAATTTAAAATATTTTACCAGCATCTGATTGTTGCAATTTTTTATTTATTTTTAAGTTCCTCTTAATATGCATAACTGTAACTGCTGGCAGTAATGTAAGTGCCAATATGGGTGAGTGGATCTATTTTTTTTTTTTTTTTTTTTTTCCGAATTTGAAATATTCCATTTTAGTCACATTTCATGAATTATACACATTTGCTGCTTATTCTTTTTATTTTTTGTATTTAGCTAAATTGAAACTTTAACAAAATAGAATTTTTTGTCCCTAGAAATACATTTTGTACTCATTCCATTTTGGAGATTGTCATCATGACTGATCTTTTTGATCTTTAACTGTGTACTTTCTTATAAATGTCATAGCGTTTTTGTGACTTTCTTTTTTTATATATATATACACGCATATAAGTTTACTACATGATGTCTGTATCTGTCTCTTTGTTTTTCTACCTTTAAATACAGATTTGTCAGTTTGTACATGATTTCTATGAAGTGAGATTTTATACCATTTTGACATAATTCTGAAATTCTTGTGGTTAATTGGAGGTTGTGAATCATTGTCCACCAATATTTGCCACTCATAATAAACATTGTGAAAAATTTGTCTTGCAGTAATGTAAAAAAAAGAATGAATAAAAACCACTTTAATAGTCTATTTTCTTTCTCTTGCCTCATGCCATGCTATACAAAAAAAAAAGTCAAAAAAATTTTTTATTTGCACAAGATGAAAATTAATAAAGATGTTTGAATTTGAAAAAGTGATACACAAATGGAATTAAACTAAGACATTTAAAATCATATGAATCTATCTCTTGAAGTAAAGTGAGTTACAAAAAATATTTTCGATTTGAATTATTTTTGAAAATTTGCTGAACAAAAGCACTTTTTATAGACACGCAAGATATTTCTTAAATCATAAGGCAAAGCTTAGGGTAAATTAAAAATACAGAAAAAAGTAAAATCAATCTTTCATAGGATTTGTAGCTAGCAAAGTTATCAGAAAAGTGGTTTTAGATAAAATAGAAGCTATAACTTATTGGCAATCTGTGACATGAATCATATCATTTTAGACTATGAATGCAGGTAAAAGAGAAGGCTTTGAACTAAAAATTAAATCTGTATTTATTATTCTTATAAAAGTATTACCGTCTTTAATTTATTTATTTGAAAAAAGTATTTCTAAATCTCTAACCATAGCAATGAAAGAATGAAATCATTTCTGTACTTAAAGTATTCTTGCCTTAATGTTTTTAAAAACTTGTTTAATTGTTTAACACTGTTTGATTTCTATTTTATTTTGCATACTTGGTAAATTTTAGAATTCCACTGTAAAAATACTAGCTTTATTTTCCAAGTTGCCATTTTTTAAATTGTAATTATATTCTGCCGTGAGCAATGCACAAATGCCATTATATAACATTATTTAAATTTAATAGTTAGAATTTTTGACTTTTTTATTAAAAAAAAAAAGAAAATAAGCAAAATATACAGTAAACACTTGAAGTTAAACATGTAATGAGGGGAGAAAAGCTGACATAGACATTTGAAATTTTAAAAAAAATGCTTATTAATAAAATATTAAAATATATTAAGACAATAAATTTTTTATTACAAACATTATATTAAATATATTCTGTTAAAATATATTTGAAAGAAGAAAATTTTAGTTTAAAAGTGTAAAATATATAGAGTACAGTGTAAAAGTTTTTTCACTTGTAACTGATGAGTTTCTTTAAATTACTGCAAGCCTATAAAAGTATCAATTTGAAAAAGTGTTACCATTTTCTTAAGAGTAGTTGATAAAGAATGGATATTATGTCATGTAACATAGTAAATAATCGTATTCTATAGATTAGGCATTTTTTTATACTTATTTTAGGACAAGATGTAACGAAATTTTAGTGATAAGTTGCTGATACAAACCAAAATATTCAAGTTTTAAGGAAAATCGACTATCTTTAAATAATCAGTATTGACAATTTCAATTTGTTTATAATTTTTTTAATAGTTCTTCATATAAATGCCCTTTTCTCTACAATTTATTATCATTGCTCCAGTATATCAAAAAAAAAAAAAAAATTGATGTGTGGATTATTACTTTGGTATTGAAATAAATCATCATTGTTGATTTCATTATCCCTGCATTCATTAATTTCTTACTCGCCAAAAATTGAACCAAGTGATAAAACTTTGAATGACTAGTGTAACTTTAAGCATTCATAGTTTTTTTAAAACCTAATCATTTGAAAGATAATCTAAGCTGCATAATGAATATAAAATTATTTTTTAGTTAAACTCTAATAAGGTTTTATAAATCACTAAAAATAGGAATTAACTCTTGTTATCATAAAAAGACTATTTTCGAATTATTTACAAATTCAAGGCATTTCCCTTTTATTAATTTACTTAATTTTTCTTGTTTTTGGCAATATATATTGGAAGCAACTAATATTTATTATACTTCTGTAATTGTCCAGAAATAATGGCATAATCATCCTTTGAAGGATTATTATTATTTGCAGTCGTTTTTATCATGATTAAGAAAGGTTTTTGCAGTTCTCTTTAATTAAAAATATGGCAAACAATCATTTTTCCTTGCCATTTTATTAATTCATTTAAAAATGGTTTTTTGAAAATAAGTTCAATAAGTGGTATATCAAATATGCTGTGTTCTTTGGTGATTAATGTGAAATTTTTCAAAGTCTCTAATTTTACATTTACTTGTTTGAATATTGAAAGCTAAATTTGAAGTTTTTGTATTCAAGTATGGTGATTATGTCAATTGTTTGGTCATCATCAACTAGAGTTGGTCAACTGAAATAATGATTACTTTCTTATGAACAATCAGAGAAATACTTGGTAAATCAATTCTAATAAATTTGATTTATAAACTTTATTTCCATTATGAAGATAAAGTAAAATATGATGGTGTTTTTGTTTTCTTCTCTCCTTGTTAAAATCAACATCATACAAAAAAAATAAAATTATGTGCACTTTGCATCAAATAACTTAACAAGCACATAATTAAAATCTAATGAAGTACACTATGAGATTGACAAATTATTTAAAGATGTAGCTCAACTCTTTGTTTATGTAAACTACAATTATTTTTGCTACAAGCTATTATAAATATTATTTTGCCTTAATTTTATTTAAAAATTATTTTTCAAAGGTTTTTTCTCTTTTCATAATTTTGAATTTTTAATGAAAATACTGTGTTGTTAAAATTCTTTAATATTATATAGATAGATAATATTAAATTGTATATATCGCAAGTGTGCATTGGAGGTTAGAGTCAGGGCCGGCCTTCTTAATAAAGGGGCCCGGGTGCAAGAAACCATTTGGGGCCCTAATTTTTATGTGGAGTAAAAAAAAAAAAAAAAAACCCAAGCTCATATTAATGCATGATTTTGTTTCTGCTGATCATCAATTATTTTCAGAAAAATTACAATTTTTTGCTACTTTTTTTTTGATGCTTAGTATAGCAGGTGCATTTAAACACTCTGAACACATGCTTGACCGAAAATAATTCTTAATTTTAATTTGCTAAAAGAGCACTCAGCACATGCTATAGAACTAGCCATGTAAAGAAAAGTTTTAATATATTTGGAAATAACTCATTATAATAATTATTTAGTATGTATTGCAATATGTCTTGTACGTTATTGACATCTCTTTCGTTCAAAATCAAACCCCATAGCAAAAACCTTTCTTGGAGTAGGTTTTCATCTATATCTTTGTTATAAAACTTTATAAAGTTTTTGGAACATATCTAACTCATGTTTTCCTAAAAGTTTTATAGCAGTGACTAATCAGAAATATTATTTGATATTCTTTTAAATCTATTTTCTATTTGTACAATAACAGTATCAATTATAGTGTTTAAAAAATAACACCTAAATTCCTCTACCGGGTTTTTAAATAATTTCGTCTTCTGCTAATTCGGAATATTTTTTCCTTTTTCGAATTCGTTTTGCAGGAAAATCTTTTGAAATTATCAAATCGCATGTTAATTCTTTTGCTTCATCTAAAAATGTGTTAAATTTTGTTCATAAATTTTAAATTTCAGTTTTAATTCGAGTGACTAAATTGAAAGCAGAGTCAAGCAATTGTTGTTTTTATTTGAAATTGTTTATTGATAGTGTTAATTTTGGATAATATTGCAAATCATACTATTAAATAAAAAATAAAGGGATTTCTTGTATTGCCTTTAATAAGCGTTTAGCTTCAGATACCGCTGTGTTATCGTTACTTACTTCAATATATTCTTCTGGGTATTACCCGTTTGTTCAAATTGTGTATACACAGCTTTAACCGAATTTATTTTGGCTTCCCAATGAATGTCACATAATGGTTTAAGAGTAATGTTTAGATACTTTAGTCGAATTTCCCATCTTTTTGTAGATGCGGAAAATAAGCAATAAAAATGTTGGAATATCCCCCCAAAATTTTTTCTATACATTTTGCAGGAAGCGGCATCACAAATCAATAAATTAAAGGAGTGTGATAAGTAAGGTACATAAATTGCATGTGGGTTTATCTATACTTATAATAAAGCTCAATGTGTGTGTGTGTGTGTGTTGGCGCTCTACAGGCCAGACCGTGGGACCTACAGCTACCAAATTTCGTACATGTATACCTTGGAGGTCCGGAATGTGCATCTCGGAGCCCTTTTTTCGAATTTTTAATTAGAATTTGAATTAACTAAAATTTAAGCGAAATTTCGACGTTTTTCCGCTATAGCTTCCGAAATTATTATCAGACAAACATGATATTAACATCAATTTAAAGATAAAAAAATTAGCTTTCTAATGGTATCAGCTTTTTAAATTTATAATGTAAACTTCTATTTTTAATGAATTTTTAAAGAAATATTTTAACCATGTTTTTATCACGTGACTGGATAAAATAAAAGAATGCCGGAAGTTCAAATAAAAAAAATTATCATCGCGAAATAAATCTACAGAAATGAAACTTTCAGCACGTGACTGGATAAAAAAAAGAAATATAAAATGTGATATTTTCTTTGAAAAATAAATGCAAAGCAAAGGTTTCTACAATCGTTTGCAATATCTAAATCATTTATTCAACAAATCTTCTTTATTTATGGTCATCCTGATTGAATTTAGACAGGATATGCATTGAAATCCCGACTTAATGGCATATTTATGTAATCGTTTGCAATATCTGTATCATTAATTTAATACTTTTTTCCCCTTTCTCGCTTTCTTTAAAAAAAACATATTTAATATTTTGGCAACATCATAGAAATTTTTTTTTAATATTTTCGAAGCATAACCGATGGTTCAAACTGACTGATTTATAAAATTAAAGAATATTATTAGGAAAAGGTGTACTTTTAGAACTTTCCGTCTATCATCTTAAAGAAAATATTTATTTCAGGCCAATACATGCCCGGAATTACTTCAAGGCTAATGAATATGTGATTTAATTGAAAATTTTAGAACGAATTACTCATGGCGAACCAGCTGGTCGCCAAAGGCGGCTAGTAAGCAATAAAAATGTTGGAATATCCCCCCAAAATTTGTTCTATACATTTTGCAGGAAGCGGCATCACAAATCAATAAATTAAAGGAGTGTGATAAGTAAGGTACATAAATTTCATGTGGGTTTATAGAAAATATTTTAGACTGTACACCTTTATATTTCCCTTTCATGTTGCTACCATTTTCTTATGCTTACCCTCTACAATTCTTAATATCTAACTCAAGTTCATTTAATCTTTGTAATAGAGTCTTTGCTAGACCTTCGCCAGTCAGATCAGTTACTTCAATAAACTCTATACATGAAGCATTTATAGTTAAACTTTTCGCTTCAAAATTCACATATCTGATAATTATCGAAGTTTGTTCTTTACGGGAAAATATCAGAGGTGCAATCCATTTGGATACAATAGTATATGGCTGCTTTTATACCGTATTTAATTTTGTTAAAGACTTCATTTCCTAAAGCAACAATAGTTTGTTCTTGTGGTGTATGAGCTAAACGATGCACAATTCTATTTTTGGAATTTGTTATTTTGTTTGTATGATCCATTAGCACAGGATCATATTTACTTAATAATTTGATTAAACTTAAAAAATTTCCATTATTTGGCTTTCCAATTATTTCATGGGTTCCTCAGAGTGGAAGGTAGAATAAAATAGAATCACATCTACAATTCTTTGAAATAGTAATTTGAGTCATGCCATTTCCTTACTTATATTAACTTCATTTGTTTTATCAATAGTCTAACATAAATTTAACCGCTTTAGTAATTCTTTCCAAGCAATAAACGAATTAATATGACAACTAGAGCGTTCATGCTCTTCTATTACATTTGGCAATTTTCTCCATTTATTATAGCCACCTATAAATCGTGTAGTTTGGTCATTTCCTCTTCTTTTGGAAAACAGTATAAAACAAAAACAAAATACGAGGCAATACAGTAAAAAACAATAACAAATACAAAATTTTTTAACCTTTAATTTGATGTTAAAGTCCTCTTTGTGTGATATTTTCGGAAGTTATAGCGGAAAAACGTCGAAAATGTGCTTAGTTTTTAATTCATATTCTAATTAAAAATTCGAAAAAAGGGCTCCAAGGTGCAAATCCCTGACCTCCAAAGTATACACGTACCAGATTTGGTAGCTGTAAGTCCAATGGTCTTGCCTGTAGAGCGCCAACAAACACACACACACTGAGCTTTATTCTAAGTATAGATTAATTATAATATTAATTAATGCATATTTTATTATAATTTATTTTAATTATATTGTTTTTATTTTCATAAAATTTTTGCTTACCTTTAATAACATTTTAACTCATTTAAACTGTTACAAATTTGTAATGCTGCTTCCCAACACGATTAGTTCTATCACTGGAAAGACTGATTTGCAATTATCTGTAATGGATGCTGCTCGGGTGCCGAATCAGTAATCCCAAAGCTTGGTGGCCATTTGGAGACTTGACGACGACAAAATGGATAATGTTGGAAACTTCGAGAATTTTATCGACCATCCAAAAGGAACTGAGATGCACCTGAATGGCCCAGAAGGTTCTAGGCCCGCCTCTTGGGAACTGAAAGACCATTACTGCATTTGTCTCTTACAATACAGATGTTAAATCTGTGTACCGAATCTTATAAATCTAGCTCTTTTGTAATTATTTTGTAAACTTATAATGGAACAGCCGGACTTTGTCTGAACAGGTTGCACTCAAAATTTGATAGAAATCTGCAAATTTGATGTAAAGATGATCTGTAATTTCTGACGTCTAGCTTCAAAGCGTTTTTGAGTTATCTTTATCACAGACGGGCATTTTACAAAAACAAGTTTTTCGAGCTCAGGATAGTCTAAAATATGAAAATTTATCAAAATTTCGAGTTCGATTTTTTATGACGATTTATTTACTTTTTTTTTACTACGTATTCGTGAAAGTAATAAAGAAGTGAAGATACAAAATCTTTAAAGATAGATAACCGTACACTTACATTTATTATAGTGCTATGATATCTTGATAATGGTTTCGATGAAAAAAGTTATAGTACACAATCAACAGAACATATTTAATACAATTAAAATAACACCGATTTATATATAACAATTTGGTGGAATCGTGGATACGAAATTATATCCACACCATATAACTGAAAATAAATTCTAGAAAAAGTATTTATGATAGTACTTGCTTTAAATTTTTGAGAAATTCATATTAATTTTTTTAGCTGAAAAAATACAACGGAATTGGAATGTCGAAATTTTATTTTATTTCTCAATAGAAGGGTTTTCTGCAGAAAGGAGTTAGCTCCAATTATTCAAATTTGTGAAAAGCTGTAAAAAACATTTGAAAATTCTAAATTCAAATGAGGCAGACAGCTCCAACCCTTCAGAAACGCGAGAATAAAGATTGGAGCTACATCTTTTAGGCACCAAATGAAAAAGGATTTTTTTTTTTTTTACTGCAAGTAACTTAACATAGAGTGCACGTAACTAAATTCCCCCAAATTGGAACTACATCCTTTTTTAAGCAAACCCTTCAATCGTTTTTTAAACTGAAACCTTTTGAAAGTTTTCTCAAAATTCAATAATTTACCATGTAATTTATAGAAAATTTCATTTATGTGACAATGTTTCGTTCTATGCGATGTGCATGAATTTTTTTATTATTCCAATGATTCCCATAAAGACACTACAGGAAAATATTAAAATCAACGCCAAAAAAATTTTAAAATTTTTTGCTTAAAAATTGGGCTTTCGAGTTCCTTTATTATGTCTACTACCTACATATTAAATTTCATGATTATAAATACAATGGATTTGCAAACACGCACATACAGTCTTTTCTCTTCCCTTTCAAATACATATCGAATTTAAATATTAATTAATGGAAAATGATATAGAAAAAGTATACTAAATTAAGAAGCCAAATTTTTTTTTAAAATTTTGATTGAATGATTTGATAAAAAAAAAAAAAAAAAACTAAACTAAATCATTAAGTTAACAACTAACGAGCATGATAAATGTGATCTTCGGAAACATAATTGTTTAGATAATATATGACCACATGAGAATACAGTCAACTTTGAAAAACAATCAAGCTATGAAGTAAAATATATTTCATCATTTTATTTACACAGTGAGTCTTCAAGCACTGTTTGCAAGTACAAAACAATTAATTAACCAATAAGGAAGCGGAAAACGATAATTTCTACTGAATGAAAACATTTACAATTAGAAAGGCAAATTCATAAGATTAATCTTGTTTTTGATAGCGTAATACGCAAAAACATAGAACCATTTTAATTTTGAAATAAGAATCTTAAATTTTATTTTCTACCTGTAACATTATGCCACAGCAAAACATAACAATATTATGTAACAAATACGTCCATTTTTATCTTATTGTGACACGTTAAATCAGAATTAGTACTGATTTCAGATTTATGAAAGATTTTGCATATATTGCTTTTATTTAATAATTATCTTAGAACATACATAGAAACATTTTAAGTGACACCTTTTCATGAGTAATTTATGCCTTTACAGTCAGCCAGTAGACGGCGCATCTCCAGAAAGGTTGAAAATGCTGTTTGGTCGATGACAAGTAATTGTTGACGACGGGCAACAACATGCTGTTTTATTGTATGTATGTATACATAATTTCTTATTGGAAGTTTTTTGGTGTAAAAGAATTTATTACTTATTATAGATTAATTTCGATATTTTTTGCATTTTGTGCTTTCTGATGTGAAATTGTGTTTCCCTTCCCATTTTACAAACCATATCTTTTCTAGTTTACCAAATTTAAATATGTTGACTTTTTTTATTTTACCGTGCTTTTTTTTTATGTAAATATCCATCATTTTAATACGATACTCAATAAAAAGGAAAAATTTAGCAACGCCAAAGTAGTAATTTATAGTGACACATGGGATGACTGAATATTATGAAATTGTGGCAAATATCAATCACTCTTTTCTGCGCATGCGCTGCTTACTCGCAATCTTATAACTGTCCGAACGTAAACCCTGCATAAGGTTAAAGGAAAATTAACAACATTGTCAGGGATACATACATTTATTTACTGTGATAAATACATTCGGACAATAATACTGTTCAGACAAAAATTTATTACATCTTAAGACTTGAATTTAAACCCATTACAAAATAGTTCTTTCACTTTTAAATGTGTATATATATAATATGTATACATATAAAGTTACACACAAAACGCACACACATACGAACATTTAGTTAGATATTAGAAAAAGTCAGTTGTAAAGTACAAAAATTAAACTCGACACCATTTAGCTAAGTTTTTAAATACAGTAAAAGTAGTCAGTACAATTTTACAGCTACAATTACAATACAAAAACTATTTTATAAAACTTAGAAATGGAGCAGCAATAAAAGAAAGTTGCTGTTGGCCACAATGAAAAATCGGATTAAAATTAATATTTAGCAACCTTAAGAAAACAACATACTAAACCTAATAAAGTGGAAATAAGTTTACATAGAAAGCACCAAAAATTAATTAAGTTTTAAAAATTTCAGGAAATAAAATAACTCCAAAAAAAAACTATAACTTAAAAACTAAACACAAATTTCAAGAAACAAAATTCATTTCGAAATAGTTCTACATGAACGTTCAAAATTCTATTCAAATAAAATTTAGAAGGGTACGCTAAAAAATCATAATAAATTACGACGACATATGTATATGTATCAAACCACAAATAGAAAATTGCGTTTAAAACAAAAGCAAAAAAAAAATTATTTGTCATTTATCCGAATAAAATCAAAACTTTTAAAGAGGAAACCGAAGAATAGTAGCATATTTATTTGGCGTTCAAATGTTTGCAGTTTTCAAAATAAAATTATCTTATAATAATAATTTTAAATATCAGCGATTTTTTAAAATATTAGAAGATGGATGGGATTTTTTTGAGAATAGAATGGAAAGTAAAATTTTAAGAACTCAGCACTATCTATAACAGAAAAAATGAATATAAAGTAAATTTTTAAAGGTTTTTTTTTTTGAAATTATATATATATATATATATAATTAAACCCAACATCTCTACAACACTGAACATTAGAAAATAGTTTGCTAAGTTAATGACCGATGTCCCAAGTTCATTGTGCACTGTATGAATAACCATTATTCACTTTTTGTGTTCATTTTATAGCAAAGAGTTACACAAATGGTGATAGCAATATAACAAGAATATAAAACAATGCCATATTTTGCAATATATTTTAATAAAGTAATAAATATACCTTCTATATAAACCTTAAACAAATATTTTTATATAAAAATAGGAAATATTTACTCAAGGTGCCAAGATTAATTACAGAATACTTTGATCTGAAACTTTTTTAAAGTTTACATATTTGATATACATTAGCAACCATATAAACACTAGTTGCATGTTATAGAATGATATAAACAAATTGGCAATAGATTAATGAGAAAATCAATAATTTGTTGCGAGGTAAACATTTCATTTTTCTTTATTAATAAAAAAAATCAAGATTTGAAAGAATTTTTATCAAATAATTATTAAATTTCTATTTCCAACAGACAAATTAAAAAAAATAATAATAATACAATGCATTCATTTCCGATTTGGAATAATTTTAATATCTCCAGTATTTTAAACACGGATATCAAATTTGTTTAAGAAAGAATTAAAAGAATGAGCTTTTTTGATACATAACACAAACAATTTTTGCAATTTTGCTTATAAAATGTTCTAGAAGATTCATTCTAGTTAGATGTTATGTTTTAAAACTGACGACATTTTTTAAAAATACGAATTTGATTAATAATTAAAAAAATATATATAAAATAGACGAATATCAATAAAATTTTACGTTATTTTTAACATAACTGATTATTAATATATTTAAAAAGTTTTTATTAATAAAGAAAAATAAGAAGTCGCCGTTTTTCATACTTGAAAAATGTGCATATTTTTCAAAAATATAATGAATTTCCCTAAACGCAAGATGGACATTAAACTTCAATCTGCAACGAAATAGCACAATTAAATCAATTTTATACAAGCTATTTAACAAGCAGAATTAAATTACAATAATCACAAAATGCTATAACCAAGTAATAAATACAAATAAATAAATATTTAAATTATAAACTAGATCTAGAAATCAAGAACATAGAATACAACAAATAGAATATACAAAGAAAGGAACTCGTTTATAGCTAGTAATTCAACCAGCAGTTCACAACTCTGGAAAAATAAATGGAAAGCAGCCTTTCATATATGATTTTGCATCTTGATTTGGTGCATTAATGAAATGGAATGTCATAAATCATATGAAAACAGACTAATTTTTTAGAATGTTACTGTTTATGAAGAATCCTTATGGGCAAGGAAGAGAGGAAGATGTGTGAATTCAAGTTAAGGTCTCAATAAAATTACATCCCTTAATTTATGTGGAAACTGATCAATACTTTATTATTATTATTAATAATTTTATTGAAATCTGTTTGCTTCTGAATTATTCTTTTTCTAATTCCGTTTGCTTAAAGTGTCTGTTTGCTACTATAACACATAGATAGGAACACACAAGGGATATCATTATTTTTTACAAGACACAACAAGGATATGCAAAACCACTTATCTGTCATATTATTTGATTTGTCATGGATCTAGTTGAGCAATGATTATAATATATTAGATTTTGTTCATCACTAACAGTAAAACAGTAAAAAAAGTATATTTTAAAAATAAAATTTAAATTAAACAAAAATTTATAAGAATTTCAATAAATATCAGGATTTACGAAAATTTCAAAATTTAAGTCCAAAAATTCTTTTGAAGTATCAAGTTTAAGATGGAATTCATATAATTTATATGTAAACATTACAAAATTGATTTCAGTATGTTTATGAATATATGTATATAAAATTTGAAGAATAAAAAATTTTAATTTATATCACCAATATTAATTTACTTTCACATCGGTACAGTAAAATTGGATCAATTTGAAGCTATAGGGCCCAAATAAAAATTTGGAAATTTAGACAAGTAAATGGACAAATTTATTTGACTTATCCTGGATTTGAATTATGGGAATGCTAGATTTGAAAATTCATATATAGACAAAAAGAAATAATAGGCAAGATTAATTTTAAATATTAACAGCTTTGAGAGATACATAATTAGTGCATAAATAGTAAATAATTTTAATAAATAAAGTAAAAATGATTAAAAATTAATAATAATTTTACTACCAAAATTTTTTATAAATATATAATGATTTAAATGAAAAAAAATTGCATTCTAAATTTCGAAATAAACAGTAAAGTTCACGTATAATATGTTTAACATAAAAAATACACGTGGAGGGAGAAAAAAACATGATTCTATTATTAACATGAAACTATTATTTACTGACTGAAGATGGTCCGTATAACGTATATGATTCAGAAGAAAAAAATATATATATTTGCGGCAGCCAGATCTGACTTAGAATGAAATAAAAGAAATTGTAAAGCAAACGACATTTTAAAATTACGTTACACAAGATAGAATGAAAAAAAAATTCGAAACATTGATAAATATGAAATTCAAGTTCCGCTGTAAATTAAAATTTTATAAAATGTAAAATACTATAATTTTATAAAAGCGAAAACGCTTAAAAAGAATGGAAAGCATTTTTCTAAAGAATGTTTAAAAACAGCAACATATCAGCTTACAAATAAAACTGCGCAAAACGATTAAAAAAAGAAAATTACTATTTTTGTTCTAGCCACTTGCAAATATTTCGTTTGCAGAAATTTCTCATCTTAAATTTTCCTCCTACATGAAATACTGCTGTTTGTGTTCTTAGGAGTACTTTTAAAGATTAAAAGAGATTAGATTGATTTTCTTCAATGCAGCGCATCATACAAGTCACCAATACAAAATAATGGTGTATTAAAAAAAGTTAATCTACTACGAAAACACATCGTATAAACAAATGCTTGTGCTCTTTGTTTTTTGAATTAATAGATAACTCCTGTGCTGCTATGATACTATTATTCACTCATTAGTATTCATCATTATTTAATCACATGGTAGAAATAATTTCTACCAGAAAAAAAATAATCGTATTACGCCAATAAAATTTTTCTAAAAACGGCATTTCAAAAATTTCCGCAAAATTCTAAAATTTTTAATTCAAAATTATCCATTATTTATATACAAAGTATCCAATTCCAAATAATAAAAACAAATAAAATCTTTTAGCTTTTTTTTTTCCAGTTCATAAGGGGAATTTATGAATATTTTCTTTTTCAAACGATCTTTGAAGTAAAGCATTTTAAAAAAAAACTTTTAAAAAGCTAATCCTATTTTCCAATAACAATTTGAAATTTCAATTAGCAATTGTTAAAAAGATAGTGCTTAGCTTCCGAATAGTAAAAGATTTTTTTTCAAACATCGCTTTAAAAAATAAAACTTTTCTTGAACTCTGATATCATACTTTTATTAATAATAGCGATTAATGGGCAATTAAATTTTTCTAATGGAATCCAGAATATTTTACATGAGGCGAAATATATTTAATGATAAACAAAAACTGCAGTTACATTGAATTAGCCATAAAAGTTATAAATTAAAAGACAGGAGTAAAAAAAAAAAAAATGGAAAATATTTCGCACCTAAAATTATTATGGAAATGTATGTTTTTTTTTTTTTTCACATAAAAGTCTAAAATTAAAATAAAGAAATAAACAATTTAAGGGGATAAATAATTTTCCAACGTAAAGATAAATCGAGTTTCATGTTCAATAATAAACGTCAAAAACGCCGGTCAGTTCAATTTCGGAATTCATTAGGCAGTTTACTGATGAATGGATAAAGTACATGATGCCACAGTGAAATATCGACGTCGCGATTATTTGTTAGATAGCATGCACAATTGCTATGTGTTTGGGCGTCAAGTGAATTATCTCTAATAGCAGATAAAGACGTTACAGTTGCCAAAGAGTTACAGTATGTAGCAAACGTGATAGGGTCGTGACAGGAATTAATGATAAGGTAAGTAAAATGAAACTCATCACATGCCAAACACAGCAAGTTATCACAACACTTATCAAGAGATAAGAACAATAAAATAAAATCACGGATCAAAAGTAAACAATCAGATAGTTGGAAGTATCTTTTCAGTTATAAAAATAACTATTCTGATGACATTTTGATGTTATTTTAAGCAATTCCTTAGAATTCGGATCGAAAGTTGTGTGCTTGTAATATGCTTTAAATATTTTTTAAGTTTAATACTTTAAAGTTATTGTTTGCTACTTTTTTTTGTTTTCCTTTAAAATAATCAGAAAAATTATGGGAAAAAAACCTGACAGAGTCGCTAATTAATCAGTCATTTGCATCAAGTGTGTTTGAAACGACAGTGAACAAAATGTAGCAGTTTAAATATAATGTTTTTCTTAAATACAAAGTGAAAATTATAAAAACATTTTTTAACTAAATTTTTATAAAATAAGCAATGCCCAAAATTATCAATAAAACTTTCAATTTCAAAGAAAATGAAATATCATAATTATGGTACTACATTAAATCAAAGAATGTTTTTTAAGGCATTTTTTATGCATGCTGAGCGTTAATTTTTGAAAACTACAGTACAATATTTTTTAATGTTTCCAATTTATAACAATAAAAAATATGCAATATTTGATAAATAATATTCTGAGGTGAAGCACATGCCTTGACTTCACTAACATTAAAAGCACAATTAAGAATGTGATGTCTTTAAACTAATGTTCCAAAAAGAAAGATTTCATTCAAAAAAGACATATCATTTCTCTTAAAAACTTACTGCTTTTGTTTGATGGTTCTTCAAGTTTTAAGATCCACAGTAAAAAGACAAAAGAAATACAGACTCGTATCAAATTCGAGTGATGCGTGATTTGAACACTGAAAAGTGTGCCATGTGTTGCTATAATACACAGACTTTGTCATACAACTATAATAATCATAAATTAAAAATGAAAGCATAGTAAATTTATGCTACACCTTTCAAGATAAATATTTGCTAAAATATCAGAACGTGTGTAAGTAGTTGATGTTTTGCCCTGAATTAATAAGAAAAATTGTCAGCAGATTTAAAGGAATTGATGAAACAGTTTTGTAAACAATTAAAGTAATAGTTGCCAGAGTGTTACAAAATTCTGTGAAGAATTCCAAAAAGGAACATAAGCCTTTTATCCCTGTACATTCCTAATAACGCAATACAATTATGCAATAAATAAACCTAATGGTTGATGAAACAAACAAATAACATCATTTCAAATGCATAAAACAATTGCAAATAAATCCTTTTATAGTAACAAAAATATTCGATTTACACAACTTAGCAGTGAAAAACTTTTTTGAAACACAAACTTCAAACAACATAACTAAAATGAATTAACAAATATAATTATCTCTTTACAATTTTGAAATAATAAAACTAAACATGATAAATAGATCAATAGAAATTGTTATCAAATGAATTCTAATTTTTCCTTAGACTCTTAAAAAACCAACAACCACTAAGCGAAGCAAAATTCGATAAAAATAGTTATTATTTTTTTAAAAAATGTATTATGACTTTTGCACTTTTTTCAATGGTTCATTAGAACATCTTTTGATTAGTCAATTAAAAGTTTTTTTTTTTGCTTATTTCTTTTTATAAAAATGCTTTTTTAATTTGTTTAATTTATCCTAAAATTTGTGTGAAATAAAATTATTTCAAAAAATGATGAGATACTAGGCAACAAGGATGATGCAAAATATACATTGTTTAAAGATTAAATTATAAAATTTCATATAAAATCAAAATTATGAATAAAAATCATCAGTGTATGCTTAGAGATTAAAAATATATAGATAATTGTGTGCTGCGAATAATATCATTATTACCATATATATATGATTAATTTCATTTAAAAGAATTAGTTTCCCTTTTAATAAATGTTTTTTTAAAAATACAAAACATTTTTTAAAAATAAAATTAACAGTTACATTAATAAATGAACAATATTCTAAAATTTGAAATCAAGATATTTCTTATTCAACAATATTGTTGATTTCATACAGGCAAGATGGGCTAAAATAAAGTCCTCATCTGTGCTTGGTTCAAATCCAACAATTAAAAACGTGTTCAAAAATTTGAAAACGATATAAAAATTGTTAAAAACACTTCCTTCTTAAAAGGCAAAAAAATTGATAAAAATTAAAGATTTGGCATTTTAAATTACAGTTAAACCAACTGAAGTTGTGTATTTATTTTCCCTAATTATTCATAACATTGGCAACAGAAGATCATGCATTAAGCTGACGCAAATAATGGATCGATATGTAATTAATAAATAATTCTATGAGTCGAGAATAAATCAACACATCTAGAAACACTTCGAAATCTATCACAAAAGACAGGTGCATCACATTGATAATTTTGATTATCTTACAAGGGAAAGGAAGCTTTCAAGCGATCTTTTTCAAGCATTGGTAGATACTAAAGAAATTTTCTAGCAATTTGAAAATATATCAACAATTAAATAAGTTAAATGAAAAAAGAACAAAATGTAGGTCTTGGTAATTAATTCGGAATATGAACTTCATATATTTAAATGTAAATGAAACATTTGAAAAGAAATTATTTATCAATACCAATCTTTTAATCTCAAAAACACCTTTAAATTTATAGCACAGGGAGCTGATATTATTACTTATAGCATTCTCGCCCTCATTGACTGTAAAATCAAAAGCATAATGAAAATATTTTTAGATAAAATTATACTTTTACTGAAAATATAATACTTGAAGTATAAGATGTGCGAAAAGTGCTGCAATGTTAAAAAAAAAACAAATTTAATGGAAATATACATATACGGTTAGTTCGTATTTAATAATTTTTTTCAACGATGCTTTTGTTCACTGAATAGCATTAGGCTATATGTTAGGATTTAATATCTGGTTTTTCGGTAGGAACTAAACTTGCTTTATTTCAGATTATACAAACAAATCCTTTACAGTTGAGGATTTATGAATGGCATATTTATGGCAACTGATTTATAACACAGTTTTCCACAAGATTCAAAATCAAGAATCGAGATTTGACCATCTTTTTAATTCTAATGCTAAAAAGTGGTGGTGAGGGGTGAGAGATGGTTTTATTGGTGAACAAAAAATTTAAAGGTTACATTTATGTTTCTTTTTCAATGCAAAGATATATTGTTGTACATAATCTTTACATTAATTTTTAAAGATCAGAAATCTGATAATGGAATTCTTCATTTCGTAGGGAAATTTAATGGAAATTAGCGTTTCTTTTCAATACTGAATCACTCAGGATAATGTATATTGATTTTCTATCAAAAAGATCAACTTGATTACCATGTTGATTCATTCTCGATCGATATTATCTGAGTTCCAATAACAATTAGTTTCAAATCTCTATCTATTAACGCGTCATAACGCGAGCTACAGAGGGCATCACTTCAGCCTGGATATTACAGCAAGGGATGACCTCACCGTCAACGGTGAGGTAACCCTCATCACGAAATGGTTCCAAACGGAAAGCATGGATCGGGATCACATCGACATATGGAATATGCACATGATCTCCAGTTTGCAGGCATGCCAAAAAATACATCGCCTGGGCCCTGGAAACACCTGCTTTTATCACAATCAACCACATGATGCCGTCATCCATTTTTGCCTCTGGTGCGAACAGAACATCAGTGGACAAGTGCGTTTGATGGCAAGCATATACAAGCACGAATTCATCGTCTATGACCACCCAGTCGTCTGGTACTGGTTCGTCGAGCGGTGGACAGTATTTTGTTATGCCCAGTTCATCCAAGACTGGCTCTTCTGATGTGCTGTCACAGTGGATGTGTGGAATGTTTTCCACTGGGGATGGTGGACTTTGAGCAGAAGGCAAGAAAGTGTCATTGAATTGCTCGGCGCTGTAGCTGAACTTGAGAAGCCGGACGTCGGTTTCATCGTCTAAATTGGGGTCGTGAGCGCCGAAGCTTTTGGAACGAAATATTGGCTCCTGGTCTTCTTTCTTCGGATCAGTGGAATCTTCTGACCAGGCAAGATGGCAATCGATGGTCTTGCTTCGTTTGGGTCTAGGCTCGGCTACGACTTTGTTTGTGCAATTAGGTTTGTAGCCACTGACGGGAAGGTATGATAATTTGCCTTTGTATTTGCGTAAACCTAAGCATAAAAGAAAAAGAAAAATTTCTTAAGAAATGAAGGAATAGATAACATTTTATACTATCGCTATTTGATGCTGAAATACGTTCATGACTTGACAAAGCAAGTAACGAAAGAAATTTATACGCGTATTAATTCAAGGCAATAGTGTGGCAAGGCTGTGGCGTATTACAGAAAATGGCACATCAGCGCTAATTCTGTTATACTGTAAAATACAAATCTAGTTCCCCTTGCTTTATTTCTAATTTCTTTATTGAATTTCATTTCCAGTAATCTGATTTCAATATCTGAAATATGAAATATTTAAATTTAATCAAATAAATCACCTTTGATTCAAATAAATAATTCAAAGCTACAATAAAAAGTCAAATTTTAAAAGCACATCTGAAGAAAGAATAAAGGTTTAGTGTGTACAATACACTCCCGAGCATTCGGCTCGCGACTATCCGGCCAAGTGTTTTTTATATCATAATTAAATTCAGGAAGGCAAGGCATTAGAAGTGGGCAACTGCTATGATCCTCTTATGGGTTAAATACAAGATAAATGGCAGCGTTTTGCACGTTGACCACAGTTTCGTCAATGCGCAACGAGCCTCTCCTGTTGCCGCTGTTCCTGTTAAAGTTATACAGTATGTACAGAGTTTGTAAATTGTTCTTAAAGTATGTTAGTGATTTTTTTTTTGAGTATACCGCAATCAAGTGTTCAGATTTCATATTAAAATATGAACAGTTTATATTCTTTAACTTACTTTTTTCTAATAACTTCTTGCAGTGCAGTATATAAACATATAATCTACTTGTCACTTTTGGAGACTAGTCGGTTCGCCAATCTTACTGCTATTTAAAATGACCAATTAAATACTTTATGCGACTTGTCATTGTCAATTAAATACTTTATGTAACATGTCTTTTAATAGCTAATCCATCAAAATATTTTTAGCTTTAAAATTTTGATAGTCATATAGTTCACTCATGCAGTTATAAAGGCCTTAAGCCCGTAATGTACTATATCTCTCTCTAATTAACTGTCAGCTCTCGCAAAATTCAAGTGGAAATGATTTATGTGGCAAATTGATATAATTTTTTTTAACCGAGAAAAAGCATTTTTTTTTTCAATATAAGTAAAAAAAAATATCATTATGTGTACTACTTAATAATTACAATAATTTATGCAATATTTCAAGAATTATTCCGTATAATTAATTATTCATCCGTAATATTAATTATTCATCATAGAATTCATTTTTTAGTTCAATTTCAAAAGAATTTAAACTATGCGAATAATAATATTTTATTTTATTTTATAAACATAATTTTAAAAATTATGAAGTCTAAATTTTATACTACTTTTAGTTATAAGGAATCATATTTTACGAAATATTCTTCATACTTCAACTTTCAAATAAATAAATGAAGGTTTCTATCTTCTGCTATTAAATTTGATAAACTTATGAAGTTTTGAATAGAAATGTTTAGAATATTCAATATTTTCATTCTTGGGCCAGTCAGTCCTGAGAAATCCTGGACGTTGATTGGGGTATCATCTTTGGAATGGTCAATGAATTGATTTAAAATTACCTGTTTTTTTTGTATAACTAGCCGCCTTTGGCGACCAGCTGGTTCGCCATGAGTAATGCGTTCTAAAATTTTCAATTAAATCACATATTCATTAGCCAAAATTTAAGAAATAGTTAAAGTTAAAAGATTCAGTTATTAGTAGTTAAAGCGTCGGTACTTTATTCGAAAAAACTTTTTGAGTTTAATACTCTAACAATTTATCGATTATGCTTCCAAAATATTAAAAATGTTTTTTTCGGTGATGTTACCAAAATGTTAAATATGTTTTTTAAAGAAAGCGAAAAAGGGGAAAAATTATTGAATTAATGATACAGATATTACAAACGATTATAGAAATATGCCATTAAGTCGGGATTTCAATGCATATCCTGTCTAAATTCAACCAGGTTTACTGTAAATAAAGATAATTTATGGAATTAATTATATATCTATTGCAAACGATCATAGAATCCATTGTCTTGCATTTATTTTTTTAGAAGATATCTCATTTTATATTTATGTTATTTTATCCAGTCACATACTGAAAGTTGTATTTCTTTAGATTTGATTTGCAATGATAGTTTTTTTTTATTTGAACTTCCGGCATTGTTTTATTTTATTTTATCCAGTCAAGTGCTCAAAAAAACATGGTTAAAATATTTCTTTAAAAATTCGTTAAAAATAGAAGCTTGAGTTATACATTAAAACACTGATATCACAAGTTCATCTCTTTTTAATTAAAAGCTAAATATTCTTCATTTTTTAAAGCATTTGTAGACTCGTGCTACATACTATGCAGCTATTTACTTCATTTAGACTTTTTTATAGATGTATTTCTATTATTAAACAAAGCTGATTTATTTAATTAATAATATTGTAAAAGTCACAAAAATTTCTTTGCATTTTCTTTTTTTAAAAAAGAAAAAACATATTTCATATTTATTTCATTTCATGCAGACACGTGCTGAAAATTGCATTTTTAAATGTTTCATTTGCAATAATTATTTATTTTTTTTTAATTTGAGTTTTTATCTATCTGATGGCAACCTATTGATAAAAGATAATTTTTCCCCTTCCACTCGTAACGTGCTCCTGCAGATTAAATTTTATTGTTTTGTCCGAAATATATTGTTGAAAAATATAGTTGAAATGCTTCTTTAAAAATTCATTACAAATAGAAGCTTAAGTTAAATGTTAAAATACTGATACTATTAGAAAGCTAATTTTTTTATCTTTAAATTGATGTTAAAATCATGTTTATCCGATAATATTTTCGGAAGTTATAGCGGAAAAACGTCGAAATTTCGCTTAAATTTTAATTCATTCAAATTCTAATTAAAAATTCGAAAAAAGGGCTCCGAGGTGCACATTCCCGACCTCCAAGGTATACATGTACCAAATTTGGTAGCTGTAGGTCCAACGGTCTGGCCTGTAGAGCGCCAACACACACACACGCACACACACATATTGAGCTTTATTATAAGTATAGATGATCTTCAAATATTCATTAAGCAGTCAGTTTTAGAGCCTGAGTTGATTGAAGTTTATTCTTTTTATTTAAAAATTAAACATTCTTCATTTTTTAAAGCATTTATAGACTCATGATACATACTATGTAGTTATTTACTTCATTTATACGGTTTTTATAAATGCATTTCTATTATTAAAGTTTTACAAATTAGCCATTGGATGTTGAATTGAATATATATATATATATATAACCATGTTTGTCTTAAATATAGCTGATTTATTTAATTAAAAATATTGTAAAAGTCACAATAATTTTTCTTTACATTTCCTGTTTTAGAAAAAAAAAAATCATATTTATTTTATATTATGCAGACACGTGCTGAAAATTACATTTTTATGTTTAATTTGCAATAATTATTTTTTAAATTTGGGTTTTTGTCAATCTGATGGCAACACATTGAAAAAAGATAATTTTTTCCCTTTCACTCGTAGCGTGCTCGTGCAAATTAAATTTTATTGTTTTGCCCGAAATATGCAGTGGAAAAATATATTAAAATATTTCTTTACAAATTCGTAAAAGATAGAAGCTTAAGCTATATGTTAAAACTCTGATACCATTAGAAAGCTATTTTTTTTTTTTAATCTTTAATTTGATGTAAAAATAATCTTTGTGCGATAATATTTTCGTAAGTTATAGCGGAATAACTTCGAAATTTCGCTTCATTTTTAATTAATTCAAATTCTAGTTAAAAATTCGAAAAAAAAGGGGGCTACGATGTGCACATTCCCGGCCTCCAAGGTATACGCGTACCAAATTTGGTAGCTGTGTGTCCAACGGTCTTGCCTGTAAAGCGCTAACCCACACACAGACATTGAGCTTTATTATAAGTAAAGAATATTTTTGTCATCCGGCTTCGTCCTTCCGGATACTTAGGAGTGAACAAGACTTAATTTATTTGTACGTACGTCACATGTTCATCAGATTCCCTTATTTCAAAACTTAGGTCATTCCACCGGGCATTGCAATTCAATATAAAAATTACACTTAACTTTAAACATTGCTCAGCAGACTGAACTAAAATATAACGCACTTTCAAAACGGAATGTATCATCGAATTAGATTGTACATTAAAAAAAAAAAAAAAAAAGACTTAAGATCACAATTATCAAGGACCTTTAAAACAACTGCCATTTAGATTCAAGATTTTTTACTGACCGATGGCTCGGATGACACCCCAGACAGCGAAGCGGGCTTCTCCCAGGGCCCTCAGTCTCTCGGACTCAATGTCAATGTCCGCCATGAGTCCCCACCCGATGGACAGAAAAGAATAGAAGCACTCCTTGGGCGTCTCCACACGGACCAGGTCCATGGGGGCTACACGTCCTTTTAAGATGTTCAGCACGGAAGGTGTCACAACTGTCACGTCATATGGTTCTCTGCAAATCAAACAAAAGTATAAACCTTAAACAGATGAAAAGCAAAACCTTAATCAGTTAACTACTTTTGACGAGTTGACTCGTCGTGGAAAAAGTATAATATTTTGCATTAGGGCGAGTTTATTCGTCAGGCATAATAAATAGCGACAATTTGTAATTTGAGTTACAATTTTAGTAAAAACTCAAACATATTCGTACATTTCAAGATTTTAAAATAATTTAATTATGTAATATTTTGAAGCCAAGTCAAAATCAAAAGGAACAAATAATAGATTATTAATAATTATAAGTAAAAAACACTCAATTTTGTATAATATGAACTGTTTTTCTTAAATGTATCGCAGTATTGTCTTAATCATCCCAAAGCAATAAGTCAATCAGAAATTGTTTTAGACTATTCAATAGTCCGCTTGGTGATAAAAATCGGGATAAGGATACTTCTGTACCATGCAGTGCTCAATAATATTCTTTAACAGTAAATTAAAATAACAATTTTTTTTTTTTTGCTTTTTTTTCGTTTATATGTAAAATTAAGAAAATAAACAAAATTTGATAAATGAAATTAAAAAAAAGTCATTTCATCAATATAAATAAAAATAAATGTTTGTATGTGTGACTCTTATGCGCTGCCGTACCGCTTATCGTATTGCGATAAAACTTTGAATACTTATTACTTGCAATTACAAGATGATTATAGGCATAATATAATTATCCAATACCTTAAACATATTTTCGAATCTATTTATCGCATCTGTTAACCAAGCATAACTCGTCAAAATATCTCGCCAAGGATTCAGTAAAGGGGTAACGATTTCGCTAAATTCAAGCTAAAGGTAAATATTTCGTAGCTATTGGACGTAAATATTAAGTAAGTCGTTCTCTGAGATAACATCTTTCTTAGAGAATATGCGAGAAAGTTTTAGAGGAAACAGTCCTTTAGAATTAAAATTGCAATTAAAAATGTAATAAAGTTTAGTGATTTTTGCAGTATTTTCTGGAAATCGAGCACAAAACTGTTTGCACCATTTGAACTTTAAAAAATTATTAATTCAACTATATCAACAAATTCATGACAAAAAGATTTTCTCTCTTTTCATTTAAATCTGTTTTCCCCCCCTTTTAATAACACTTTCTACCTTAAATCTTGAGAATTCTGAACGAATATTAAACGAATCACGAAAGATACAAAAAGCAGTTTCTTTCCTTAACAATTCTTAAAAAACATCGCGCATTACAATTCTAAAAAAAACAGAAATCTGTTATATAAAAATGAATTTGTGTTTGTTCGTACCTTATGCGCAGCAGTACTATTCAACCGATTTCTATGCTATTGATCAACTCACTGCTTGCGCGAAGGTTATAGGCATAATACAGTTATCAAATCTGTTATATAAAAATGAATTTTAGTTTGTTCGTATTGTATGCACTGCTATACTGTTCAACCGATTGTGATGAAACGTGGTTAAAACCTATCGCTTGCATTTCGGTGAAGGTTATATTTTAAAATTGTTAATTGACAAAAGTCAAATAGTAAATGGAAAACGGCACATCCCATTCGGAATTAATCGCACACATTATTATTTTTATTATTACATAATCGTTATGATTGATGTCAGTCAATGTGAGGAAAATGAAATCAAAAATACTTTGTGAAAGCGCTAATTTTTTTTCTGCAAATTAATTATTAGTCTTCTACATAGGATGTTGTCATTCAGCGTGCTCACTAATTAGTCTGCAGCAAACCGCACATAACATTCAGAGTTGTTCTTACAGTTCAAAATAAAATTATTATCGATGCCATTCAAGGTAAATTATATATAATGGAAATTTTTCAGTGCAAACCTTTTGTTATTTATTAAGTGAATCTACAAACGATATTTCGATTATACAAATTTATACCGTGTAGATTGCTTCGAAAAAAAAAATGTTCCCAAACACGTTCTTCACTTAATAGATCTAACAGACCAACATCTAGAAATCAGTCAAATCGAGCTTTTAAAACAAACGAGGAACGACAGGAGAACAACTAAACAAATCGTTTACAAACTACAAAATCACGTGTTTCCAGAGTCTGAAGATCAACACGAGGCAAGAACCGAAAAACAACGTTTACATGCTACCTGATCACGAGTATCAGAATAAAAAAAACCAATATGAGACAAACAGTGTGACAACTATCTTTAAGGGAACGTCGATAAGAGATGTGCTCACTTTACGTAATCCCATTATTCTCGCCAACATTCCTTTTGATTTCAAACGACTGCAGTTCCCCATTCGATTTGCATTCTCGAGGGCCATCAACAATGTGCATGATCATCGTTTCAAATATGAGGATTAAACCTAAAAAAATTCATGTTTTTCACATAATCAGTTGTATGCTAGATGCTACGAGTCCGACAATCAAGAAATTTGCTTCTGCTGAAGACGGAAAAAAATATTGCCTACCCTAAAGCTCTTGATTAATAAAGCAAAATAATAATAAATATTATAGACACTTCTCCTTTATATATCATTCAAACTCAATGAATGCATTTCTTTCCAATACGAAATTAAATGTTTTTTCTATCATTCCTAATTAAACAGGACAGTTATTTTAATATTTCAAACGATATTTCCAAAATTATTTTTTCTCTGGCAGCAACGCGCCGAGTAGTAGCTAGTTACAGCATAATTTCATATTACACATACTCTGTGTTTGATGAGTTACTTGTTATCGCAAAATTTTTCGGACACAATTTAGATGTGCATTTTCAGAAGAGGTCGGAACAGTTAGCTTCATTTTATTCGGTATTATTACTCAAAGCAATAAACCCATACAAAAATTTCGTGCTTTTAACACCTTCCAAGAATAATTATTGATATTAAATATTTAGATGGAATAGCTCCAAGTTACGTTACATGGTATCTAAAGATTATTTTGGTAAAAAAGAAAAAAAAAAAAAGTAACAGCTCCGAAATTTTCTTTCATATTCTATAAGAAAAATATTCTCACGCATAAGGCTGGGAAGACAGCAAATGCTCCGATTTTTATTTTCAAACACAGAAATTATATGTTTCGTATAATGTAGAAAATGATATGGAAAAGCGGCACTTATGTATTAACTCTATGCCATTGGCGAATAATAGAAACGAGAGATGGATCTTAGGAGCGAATTTATGCTTTTCCTGAATTCGCTAATATGCAGTTAATACACAAGTAATAAAGATTAAATATTAATTTTGGACAAATATGAATTCCGGATGATTGAAATCAAAGTTTGATATAGAGCTACAAATGTAATTGCAAGACCACAAACTAAACTTTATTTATCTGTAAATATCTTTTCGAGCTATCGGATTTACATGCATAAAAAAGGACAGAGGGGCAGAGTGAGGAATTTTATTTGTAAATGTCACAAAAAATATTTTCTGTTGTTATGGGTTGAGAATACTATTTAATTATTAGTTAGTTAACGTCACTTTTTATTAAAATCAATTTATAAAATTCATTTCATAGGCAATATATTTAACTTTTGACCAAAATTTGATCACAATTCTTGCCAGAATGAGGACTATCGATTCCTATTATACAGAAATCCTGAAATTATCTAAAGAATACTCATAACATGACGAATTCGAAACGAAGTGTCTACACTATCTGAATGCTATATTATTGCGCTTTCTTATACAAAAATTGCTTTGAGTATATATATGTATGCATAAAATTTACCCAGCGTCGAATATTTATTCAGAAATACTTACGAATTTGTAATATTATTTCCTTCCTTTGTTACTCTTATGGTAAAGAAGATCAATTTGCAGATATTCTTAATGGATACTAAATTAATGACATAATGTCAAAAAATAAAGGTTCCAGAAAATGCAAAAATTAATGTGTCCCACCCTTTTTTTCCAATTAGAAACCAAGATCTGGAGATACTTCTTGAGAATTTCCTGTTACATCACATCCTACCGGAAAATTATAAAACCTAGAGGAAAAGTTCAAACGGGACAGAATCTTTCTCAGGAATTCTGTCCAGTTTCCCGCGTTTTTTCAAATATTCGTGAACTGTCGTTTCCCATTTTCCAGCTTGTTGAATTAAATTCATCGCACACCCACAAGACGATTTACTATTACAAAAAATTTAAGCATATTTTCATAAAATGACAATCACTTCTTTATTGTTTATTTGGCGACTTTCAAAGCAAAATTAAGCATAACTAAATATTATATATGTCTCACTACAGACTGGTTTTTAATTACATTAATAGAAAACTAATATAGTTTTAAAAAAAAATTCATTTACTCTAGTCGAATGCAGAAATGAACAGACAAAACAAATCGATAAAAAGAACACAAAAATCTAGACAAAATTGATTTGAGCTTGCCACACGTAGTGGTAGCCAAATAAATTTTAAGACATAAAATCAACTGAGAGTTTCGAAAACTACTGTTTAGTAAAAAAAAAAAAAAAAGAAAGAAAGAAAAAGAAAGAAAGCCTGTCCATTCCGAAAAATCGATTCAGATCAGAGAACAAATGGCCTCAAGCTCTACAATCGATGCTAGAGAACACTGTCATAGTTAACAATGGTAACACAAAACGATTTGAAGTAAAATCGATGAATGCGAAAGCAAGATGTTAAAATACAACATTGTGTAGCGAGGGGCACTCACCCAACGGCATAATTGATGGCCCTGGCTAGCCCATTGCCAGATCCACCCGGGATCACTCCAATGGGGATTTTAACGACTTCCTTCCAATCGGGGCGAGCCATGAGACCATTGTACACCTGAATAAAAGAAAGAAAATGGCATTAGTAGGTGCAATTCAACGTGATTACTTCAGTTTTTTCAAAAAATTTTATAACATTAATATAACAGATACAGGCATAAATATTAAACAGAATTCTTCATCTTTAACTTTTGACAATTGAAGAAAATCACAAGATTAAATATTTGATGAGACAAAGAAAACGATTTGAATTTCACAGTAACATTATAATATATTGAAAATTCGGAATTTAAAAAAAAATTGCCAAAATTTAAGGAAAATGAGCACAATTTTTTCACTTGTATCATGAGAAAGGTGCAAAATGGAGCAAAATTTAATATTATGCAACAGTATTTTTGAAAGTTATCTCAGAAAAATTCCCCTCCCTCCCCCCAAAATAGATGCTCTATGAATGAAGGTAATTATGGAAATCACTTGGAAGTAAACCTAGTTACTGTTCGTTTCAGTACTCTGATCACTTTTCAGTGATTCTATTTCATTAAAACGAGAAACGCAGAAGAATGATTGAAGTTTTGGAATTATTCGCCATTCTTTGACTTTGATTTTCGCCCTAATTAATTCTTTTGTTAATTTTTTTATTTTACACGTAAATGTGAATATTGGGCAGTTTCTGACCATATAATTTTAATTCCACAAGTAATCCGAGTTTATTTTATTGTTAAAAGTAAACATTCCCTTTTTTCATCTTCCCTCAAATTCTTATTTTGGCGAATCAAACTCATCCTAATGAATGAGCAAAAGCGCGAAGGGTTATAGAATCCATTGTCAAACAATATTCATTTGTTTGTTAATGATGACACAGTCCACCCAGATAATGTACTGAACGAATAATGGGAAATATAAATGCAAAATCAATACATAAATTTTAAAAAACTAAAATTGCAATCTGTTATTGCAAATTTCAAGTTATCATGCGGCAACGTTATTGTTTAAGTCACCCAACATCAATCCCATAGAAAAACGTGTTTTCACAAGACGCATATCTCACAATCACCAACATTTAGAAAAGCGATAGTTTTTGACCATCTCAAAATCAATCGAATTCTTAAATTTTTTTTTCTCGAGGCCAGAATTTTTGTTCTTTTTCATAAAAAAATTTTTTAAAGATTTTTTTTCTTTTTTTAATGAGATGTTTCCGATATGGTGGTTGGATCTTGCCAACCCGGTGGGTACAATAATAGATGGGGGCAACGGCCCTCCCATCGATGGTGGGACGTACTCCCTACGGGGTGGGTTGTACCGTGGCTGGTGATGACCATTAGGACTCAACCACATTTCCCGCCAGTGTTGCTGTAGCGGCGGTTCGGTCATTCAGTCTTGTGAGATTTTATCCATGTGCCTTAGGGTGGATCGGAGGTCAGTTGTATGACATACCCTCCCGATCTCAAAGTCGTTCCAGCTCCAAAATATCTATTATTTGCCAGCAAGAAAAATTGAATATATTTAAATAAAACTTTCGACACTTCCTCTTGCTGTTCCTCATTTTCTTCTATGTGTTTCTTCAAACGATAACTTCTTAAGACCTTGCCCTTTATTGACCGGACAGGAGAATCGGGTATATGGTAAACATTCCGGCCAACTTTTGTAAACTTTTTGCTGGCGATAAGTCTCCAAGTGTGACAACCTTCTTTATCATTTTCTAATAACTGTAAAACCGAAAAAATGATGCCTCAAAAGCAATAAATCGTCAGTTTTCTGCCCATGCATTTTGAGGCTTCAAAAATCTCAAAACAAAACATTTTCATGTTCTCACATGATAAAAACAAAACTTTACATTGGTATTGATTTACACAAATTATGCAAAATTAAGAATCGATATAGAAAAATCTCGAATTGAAAAGACAAAGCAAACGTATAAGAATAAATAACCATTTCTGGCAACACATCAAAATATAGAATTTAAAGTCAAAAAGAAGATTAAATTAGGTTCAAAAGGCCAAACGGGTCCTTGTAGTTCTTTCAAGAGCAATTATAATTCTAAAAAAAATCAAAATGAGGAGAAATCAAATAAACATTGCACTTACAAAAAATAAACAAAAGTCACGATTTAGAACCTAATAGGATATTTATGGTATATTTATAGCCAGTTTAAAAGCAACGAAGCAGCCGTCGCGGAAGCAAAACACATTTTTCATTCAGACGAGAGACATCATCACCCAATTTTTATTCACTGAACAATCAACGCTATCTCAAGAACAACATTCAATTCAGAATCAGCGTGGGCTGAGCGAAAAAGTTTTGGAAAATACTATTCGTGCAATAGACTGCGTTAGTCGCAAAGTAATCTGATTGCACTTTCAGGTGCAAGGGTTGATTTAAAGGTTTACCTTGGAAGTCTAAAACCTACATAGGTGATTTTCCCTTATTATAAAATTTCTTAAATTATCTTCCATCTTTTCAGCATTCTTTTTAATCCTTTTAAACGTTGTGAGAAAAATGACTTTTATAAAATTCAACATTTCCTTTATAATGGCTTAAGATATTTTTTAAAATAAACTCGGATTAAATCTGCCATTTCTTTATAATGATAAAAAAAATCAACAAGTATACAAAAATGAACGTGAAGGTGATTAGACGGCGTCTTGACATAGGTATAGCGCGTCTTCCCACTGATCTGGGCGTCTGGGGTTCGAGTCCTGTTTGGGATATGATTGTTCTCTACCCTATGTTCTTTCTGTGAGGTGTGTTGAAGCCGCCCCCCCCCTTAAAAAGAGGTTGTGTAAGCGAATGTGTGAACGTCATCTTCATATGAGCTAGAATAACTCTCGGATGCCCGGGTCTTTACCTTCAGAAGCTACTGCAGCCCCTTTCCGTGGCGGACAAGACATCACCATGATTAAAACGATTACAACTGATTAATTACAACTGAGGAGTAATTCATAATTATAAATAAATAAAAATGGATATAATAATATACTTCAATAAAATTTTAGAATATAAAAATAGTAAATTAAATTAATTAAGAAATAAAAGTTTAAACAGGCGATTTTGTCTTCACTTATATTATCAATCTTACAGGGTTATTCGATGCAAATTTGGGAGTGAAATAATTAATGTAATTTGTATTCGTATTTTAAGATAAGTAATTATGCTGAAAATTCAGTGAGTTTTTTTCTCTCCTCGAAATTATGATTTAAAAAAAAAATATGTTTCCACAAGCTACTTTAAAAAACCGTTAGAATTTTGCTAATGAGTCTAATTTTTGGAAAACACATTGATTTTTATATCTGCATTTACGTAGTTTCAACTCTAGTTTTACATCTTTAGAAGTCGGTTTTTTTTTTTTTTTTTTTTTTTTTTTAATTCCAACCTTCTACAGCATTTTCTTATGAAATACTTTATAAATTAAAATTTAAATAAAAAGATATGCTTTAACATAATAATTTCTTAATATTTCCAGCAGCTTCTGAAATGTAGAAAATCTATTTATTATAAATATTTTATAGACGCTAGTGCTTTACAGTGAGCAAATAACTGATATTTAAAAAATATTTATCAGTCTAATCCTAATGCTGAACTGATAAATGGAAAACAGCTTAAGTTTAGGAACTATATAATTAAGCTGTCTATAAAATTATAAGCACTTTATTAAACCTCTAAACTAGGAGATTTTCTGCTTTATAACCCTAAAACACACTTTTTTCTAACTCTTAAAAAAACTTATGCCACTTAAATGGTATATTATTTCATAGATGCTTTTCCAATCTTTTTTTAAATATATACTTCTTTAATTTTTTTATGATAATCAAAAATATAACAGTTTTTTAACTTAAAAAAAATCATCCCGGATGTGGTCATATACCTTAAACTTTGCTTAGATTAGCCATTTCTTTATAATGTTAAAAATCAACAAGCGTAAAAAAATTTGACCATATAGTATGCCTTAAGACTAAATAATAATGATATGATTCTTTGAATAGCAATTAGAAGATAATCTGTAAATATAAATAAATAAAATAGTATAATAATAAAATAGAAATAATGGAATACTTCATTGACATTTTATATTAAAAACAGCAAATAAATAAGTAATTAACAAATAAACGTTTAAAAAA
>JAPMOQ010022051.1:657874-670068 GCA_026543055.1 Argiope trifasciata
AATGATGGTGTGTGATGTTGGGCAAAATTACGTGCAGAACTACTACAGCAGACTTTTGAACATTCAAGCTTTAATTTATAGTCTGTCAAAGAGAGAATAATAATTCGAATTTAAATCGAATTAGTTGAACCATGTAACATTATCTATATGAAGTTAAATATAAATCGGACCGATAGAAAATTTAAAATATTGGACGTTTAAAAAAGTTCTTTATAGAATTAGTGCATTTAGCGTAATTATAGTTGTACGATTCGTTTTACTTTCGCGTATCGTTAGTATTCAGAAAATATAGCAATGGTTAAAAAATTCGAACTCCAGATTTTCTCGAATCTCCACATTTTAAACATTTCCGAGTTTTTAATAAACATTTTTAGAAAATATCAATCTGCCTGCCTGCATGTCTGTGATAAAGTAACTTGATCATTTCGCTTTTTTCAGATATAATATGAAGCCTTTAGATCTAATAAAAAACCAGGTGTATTTCAAATCTAGCTAGAATCTGGTATATCTAATACTATAATACGAGGAATGGTTGTCAAGTCGAAAATCGCCCCAGAATTAATAAACTCCGGTAAACTTGGGGGGTCTGGGGTTTTTGGCCACGAGGAATCGATTGGCGCCGGTTTTGAAGCGCTACGGTCGAGCAATTCGGAGTTACAGATAGGATATTTTCAAACTTTATTAGTTCGCCATAATGGCTACTTAACTTTTCAAGCGGTAACGTGCTGCCATCTATAGCCAATATGGCGAACTAATAAAGTTTTATGTTTATGCTGTTATAGGTTTATAATATGTTTCTTATGTATGTATATATGTTTGGTTTTTCTAAATAAATTTGTCAAAAATATTGAACTTCAACATACTTCAATCTTTACCTTTACTTTACCTTTGTATAGAGGAATGGTTGCCTTTCCAAACTCTAACTTTGTTTAGAATAGTTTTCAATGGTGCACTTTAACCGGTTATCTTTTCACCAATGGTTTCACAAATTTTCTTATGGCATGCATTGTTTTGATAAATCACAATTGAAAATTTAAATCTTCGAGTTAGCTTCGATACCTGTTTTCTCCGAGCGGAGCTCGGTCACCCGCTGGTGTGTTTTATACCAAATTCGAAGATTTCTATCAAATTATGAGCGAAACATAAAACTATGAGTCAATTCTATCATATTATGAGCCGGACAGGCAACTTCCTCTCAGAGGAAGTTGTCCGTCCGGCTGTTCAAATATAATTTAACCACGACAGCAATAAAATGAAGAGGGGTAGAAAAATACAATTCAATACAAATAATTAACATCTGTTGTACTTTTCAAATTTTGTGTCAAATCCAACAAGGGATTTGTCGTCTGTCTATCTGTACTTTCAAAAACCCGTAAAAGCGATAATTGAAAGACGCAATAACATAAATATGTCAAATTCGATAAGATTTTGTGATTACACTTATAGTTCCGAATAAAATTTTCGTTCGAATTGGTTGGGAAAGAAGCATTTAAGGCACAAATTTGATTTTCGGATATTAATAGTATTGTAGGAATAAATAGCCAAAAATCTCACAAAAGATGAAACGATGGATTCCGTACAAAAGGCAAAATTGAAGTCAAAAGATTAATATTTCGTAACTATTATACGCCAATGCCATGCAAGTTGTTCCCTGCGATTATCAGAGAGTATGTGAGAAAATCTTGTTGAGATCGCTCTCATTTTTTATTTTAGGCAGCTGCATTTCAGATTTAAAAAAAAAAATAACATTTAGTAGAGTTCGGTAGAAAATATGCTTCGATTATTAATGCAAATAATTTGGTAGCGAATATATTACATCTTAGCTTACTCACAGCCATGGCAGTAACAATTTCGGAAAATTTACTTAACAAGATTTGCATTAACACTTTAATGGTCACATATCTACTGAGTCAAACGTTGGCAGTATTTTTTTTTTTTTTTTTTTTTTTTTTTTTGCAAAAAGGCAAAATATTTTTGAAGAATTAAGTTAAAAACATCATGTAAATTCACAAAATAATTCAAGATGCGCCAGCATGTACATAACTTCCGGCAGTAGCATCAAATACATATTCAGAGAACGGACATCCAAATCTGTTCCAGTTATCACATGCATGTTGTGTGAAGAGCCATCAAAATGTCAACCGTGCTGATTCGAATTATTTCAAACAGGAATCAGCACTGCGTTTTCTTCAGTTGAGAACACTAGGATCGTATTTGGGTCATTGTAGCAGTTAATTACGAATCTGGGATATTTTCCTTTCCCAGTAACTATCGTTCGGCTTATTCTGCTTTTTTCATTTAAAACAAATTATTAAAAATAAAACTTTATAAAACTCTATATGGCTTAATTTATGAATAAGAAAAAACTAAATATATTTCGGATTTTAATTTGCTTCTTATATTTTTCTAATGGACAAAAAAAAAAGTGATTACAGATAAAAAAAATAATTAAACAGCTAAGAGTATCCTTTTTCTTACATTTTTTTTGTAAATAAACAAAATAAAGTACATTTTGCAAGATAAAATGAAAAGAAATCGAGCACGCAGTCTGGATTTTCCCTTTTCATAAGTCAAGTCTAATTTTCATACAAATTTATGATTTTGGTAACACACAAAATTTCATATATCTATGTAGTTGCATTTTTGGGTTATTGTCATTACAAGAACACGAACAAACAATCTCTTCTAGTAATAAAATCGTACGCCAAATTCCATTATATAATAGATGGAGTGGTTTGTGTTAACATAATTGCTTTCACAGAACTGAATAATTCGTTCAAAAACTGACAGACCGCGTACTGAATTTCATTCGTCTATGAAATTAATTTCGTTTAATGAATTCCACAAATGGATCAAAAAACTTCACGGAATGGACGCACCATCGAATATACAAATCGAACAAACGCAGCATCGAATGGACGGGCTATCCAATGTACAAATCGAACAAACGCAGCATCGAATGGACGTGCTATCGAATATACAAATCGAATAAACGCAGCATCGAACAAACGTGCTATCGAATCCCATCAATGGTTCAAACGCATCATTAAATGGACGTCCTATCGAATCCCATAAATAGATCAAATGTAGGATCGAATGGACATACGGTCGAATCCCATAAATGGATCAGTCGTATTATAGAATGGACGTGTTGTCGAACGCTATAAATGGATCAGACGTATCATCGACTGGACGTACTGTCGAACGCTATAAAGGGATCAGACGTCTCATCTATCGAATGGACGTGCCACGAATTCCATAAATGAATCTAATGTCTCAACGAATGGACGAGCTATAAATGGATCAGACGTATCATCGGAAGGACGTACTATTAGATCCAACCAGTGGACTAAGCGCCTCCTCGGACGGACATATTATAAATTCCTATAAGTGCATCAAACGTATTATTGAATGACAATTGTACCAAAGGATAACTTTACTTCCTCCCCCCACTACATCACTCAGACACCATATTGTACGCACAAACACACACACATCCGCAGAATGCCACAAACTTGACATGCTTAACCAACATCAAAAACGAAAAAACTTAAGATTCAGCATAACTATGTTCCAGTTAAGACATAAAACAATGAGTGGATAAAACATTCGCTCTATCTCCCTTCTTTATCCCGTTGCGTGAAATTTTGCGCAAGAAACGGCACGCACATACCCAGAAAAACGTGACAATAAATAACGCGACCGAGGCATCATCGAGCGAGACAATGCGACTCTGGGTCCATAAAACCTCCCCCGTGTCACATAAAACGCGTCTCATCTCTCCCATCGCAAATTAAAATATGAAACAAAATAAATGGAAATGAGTAACAAAGGGACATTTCGCCAAGGCTCGCTGTCAAGGAACGGGCGATTATTCACGTGTTTTACGACGGCGCATGTGACAGCGGATTTGTCGGGGATGTGTGAGAATACGTGTAAAGCGCCGAAAAACTAACTTCGAAAAGGAGTCCATCGCCAGAGACAACGATGATGCCGTCCCACTGGCTGACGTCGGTTTTCTTCACATAATCTCTCGCACAATTGGCACGGTCTGTAAAGAAAAAAAGAAAGAAAATGTTAGTTTTATTTAGAAAATGCAAGGGAAAATAAAGGTGTCTAAGTTTTGGATACTTAAAATAACAGAAACAGAATATGTTTTACTTATTAGATTAGTATTCATCATTATGATAATATTGCCTGTTATGTAAAAATTGGGAATTTTTTCATTCTGCTTTTGTGTGTTACACTAATAGTTATTAATACTTCTAGTAAATTATTAGCATTTATAGCTATTAGTAAATATAGTTAAATATTAGCGCTTACAATTATTAGTACAAATAGTTACTTATTAGCATTTATCAATATAGTTGCTTATTAGTACTTATTGTGTTTAATATTATAGTTATTAAAAGTAAAGAAGAATACCAATCTGTGTTGCACTTTACCAAGCTGATCTTTTAAATCAGAACTATGAAATTCCTCGTAAATGTACTTTGGAGAATAGGGATATACAACTTTGCGTGGCATTTTAAAATTTAAATTAAAATTTAAGAGGGATTTTAACATTTTTCTGCGATAACTCCCAAAAATATTATTAAACAAATTGGGTTTCGCAAAATTTTAAGATCTGAAAGATTTTTTTCGATGATGCAAATTTAATTGTCATAGAATATTTTTAATCCAATTTTAATGAACTCTAAAAATATTTTACCACGACATTTCTCATTGCTGTAATAAAACTCAAATTGTTTTTATTGCTTCATAAAATATTTAACCGTGCAATTTCCTTTCATCATTGAAAGGTAAAGAAAAAAGAATTTGCTTATTATCTGCTTTCTGTTATTGTACAAAAAATAAAAGAGTCAAGTTACGGCACCACGAAAGACAATGTACAATAAGAAGATACGATTTTAGGCAGATTCTCTTTTAATGGCAGCATAACGTTACAGAACTACATTGAATAAAAAAGTTTATGTTAAGACTTTTTTATTAAAAAAAAACAAACTAGGATAAGATTATTAAAAATAATGCATTAATATCTATTACAATTTGATGATTAAAAATATTTTTCCGGAATAATGATAATCAAATTATATATAAAAGATTAAGTTAAAATTGACCAAAATAAATATTTCTGGTGAACCAGCAATCAATTGTTTATCGAAAGCTTCTAATTGTATGCATTTTCTAAAAAAAGTTTTCTAGAACATTTCTGTCAATATCAGTTTCAAATAAATTTACCCAGCTCAGAATGTCGTTCTCGTCATCTGACCGCAGTTTAGAGTAACGAAAATAATCCTAGTGTTACTTCCAAACGGAATTTTCAAATAGAGATATTTTAATTCCTGTATTTCCAAAAACCCTTATTTCACCGTTAAGTTTATTAATAAGACTAGGGTTCACTAGTTTCACATCCAATCAGCATTTATTAAAATATTTCGAAAACTCCCTTCTTTACTTGAGACTAATTATGCAGGGAAGCAATTATTATAGTTTCGTAATGATACACTTAACGTTCATTTGTATGAATAAAGTAAAAAAAGGTAAAGATCTAGTAGTCGGTACAATTATCTTAGCGGCAATTTTTAAATTAGAGAGATAATTTATTAACAAAATATAGTAAATATTGTTGTCAGGCATTTTTAATAATAATAGTTTCCCTTAATTAATAGGATTTCGTCAGTTTTGCACACAAAATTCTGTTGGATAACCGAATGAATTCTTTGTTTTATGAATTCGTTAGTATTTGCAGTAGTATGAATTTCGACAGTCGTCTACTTCATCGTTATATTTATATTACAATAAAATGACGTAGATATAAAATTAATCTTTTGAAATCACACAAGAATAAACGTAATAAGTTTGTTACATAACATGAAAAGTGCAAAGTATTTTATTTATCTTGAAATATATGAGCAGCAACAAAGTTCAGAGGCACTAAAGAATTACTTTACATCTCATACAGTGACATATAAAGAAAGGATTTATAAAATATCGCAAAGACTGCTGCATAAAAATGTATTCGAACTCTTAGCATGATGTCATAGTACAGCTGTCCAATTTCCTTTTGAAAATCCATTGTGTGCATACAATGAAATTTCAACACCCAGGTGCTAATACAAACGTTACATATGGATGGACAATTATTGATCATCACTATCACTACACACTTTCCTTGTTTTACTGACGTCTCCATCTCAATTATTTTCTTTCCTCCCCAGAATACTTAAAGTTATTAATTTTTTTACTAATGAGTAACAATGGATACAGACACAGATAATGTGCTTATAAGTAGAAGAAAGGTTTTTTTTTTCTTTTTCATTCGAATAATATTAATAAAAGCGGCAGTGCTGTTTATGAAAAAATTAAGATATCTCAAAGAAAAGTCGCTTTTTGTGCTGCAGAATGCAAAGAACAAATCCACTGTAGCATGGATTTATAGTAGCATATAAAAATCCACAAGCACAGGAACAATAATCTAGAACTCAGCAATCAGCGGTATACTGTCTGCGAAGTAAAACTTTCCTCACATAATTCTAATTGCACCATTCAAAATCTATTTGTGGTTCAAAGGTTCTTTTAATCCAACATCTATTTTCGAATTCCCTATAAAAGCTACCATTAAACGCAAAATCGTATTCAATTATACACACGAACAAAAAAACATTAAAAGATATCTCTAATTAGACATCACAGATTTTTAAACAGCTAAGCACACAAAAAACTGATTCGAAGTTTTAGAAAAACATGCACCGGTTTCCATGACTACCGCAGCAGGGAGAGAAGGAGGAGTGCATCCCTACAATAAAATAAACAGAACAGTGTGTTCGTAAAAGCTATGTGTTAAATACGCATACTGTTGTTGCGTATTCCAAACAATCATTTTCTTTTTGTCTTTTAATAGCTTAGTACATCATCACAAATATTAAAGAATACTGGTCTTCATACATATAACAAAAATATCAACACACAGTTCCACATTAATTTTAAATTTTTATTTACCGGCTAGTTACCTATGCCATAGTTTTATCCGGACTAACTGAATTCCCTATTGGTCAAGGAAGACACTAGATTTGTCTTTTTAAGGGATTATTTTAGCTCGAAGTTGTCACATCTTATGTCTACTAATCTTTAAAATTTGCAAGATCAAAGTGTTATAGTAGTGAGTTCATTTACGAGGAACTAATTACTTTATGTGTGGCAAGAAATACTTTTTCAATTCGACATTTGGCCTTATAACAGATGGAATTCACGCACGAAGGTCGTGATTCATGTGAAATGCATAGAACAAAGCATTCGAGATTTCTTCTGTTCAGTGGTATATCATTTGTATTGATCTGCTATCGCTCATTCGAAATTAATATTTTAAATGTTTGCCTTTTTAAATAACCCTATAAGTATGCAACGATATTAACAGATTATCCTAATTATACGATAAACATAACAGCGCAATTAAATAATTGCTCATAACCTAATACTGCGATATTGCACTCTTTTTATACCCACTAGATGTGAAATTTGTTTCAAAAATAAACTGCATGAAGAATTCAACATGCTTCAAGTGATGGAAACGGAATGATAATTTAAAATGACACCAATTTCAATAACCCTGAAAAAACTAACAAAATAACTTTTATATGGTATAAAAATCAGCTGTCAGGATTCTGTCCCAAATAGTATACAGTATAAGAAAGGTTTTTTTGAAAATTTCGTGACAGTTAATTTAATAGCCACCTTTTTAATTAAAAATTTGATTTCTTTCGCACAACTTTGATATATCAAACAAGATGGCGCCGTCTAAGATTAGTGTAATAATTTTAAAGTAGTAAAATAACGAAAAAATAATTCGTGTCTGAATTCCTCTCACGTTATTAATTCTGAATGTGATTTATTTTTTAATGTTTAGAGATTTCTTGTTATTTAAAAATTGATTCAAGACTGCTTTTTTTTAAATAATCGATGAAGACCTTTCACGCAATTTACATATGAATTTTCTATTTGCATAAACTGTGTTTTAAATGTGTAAATCATTCACAAGATTAATAAATGTTTTTTTAATTATCTTAAAATTAATCCACAAACAAAATTTTCTTTTGTGGCTTATAAAAATCGTCTGACACAATCTAATTTTTTTGAAAAACAACAAGATTTTTAGATTCTGATGCAACAGATTTTCTCATTTCAATTTAAAATTGCAGACGATAAATAGATTTTGTCTATTTAATATTTTAGATGAAATATTTCCATTGCAAATAAATTATTTTAAATGCACTTTGTTTACAAGCAAATTCCATCGAGTAACAGCATAAAATAATTTTTTGCTATGGCGCATACTTAAATTTTTGTTCATAAAAAACGAAATCCAAGTAAGTTTTTAATGAAGTTTTTTTTAACGGTTTAATAACCTGTAACTTTTTCATTAGTAAAAAACCTGAACATTTCACTCCAGGCAATCCTGAGTACATCAGCTGTTTTTCTATAACAAGGGGAAAAAAAGGAGGGGGGTCAGCAGCGATTAAAAACCAACGGGGGTGGACACCCCGAAGCTTTATCTCATACTCAAATAAAAATGTTTGTCCATTATTCCACTGGCAAAAATTTATTAGGGTAAAAACCTTGGCGATTTTTTTGTTGGCTTGTTTTTTGGGGGGATTATTTTTTATAGATTAAACAATGGCATAAGGTCAATGCAAGAGTATTAGAAAACATTTTATTTTCGGCGCTTTTCTTCCAATCTTATTTTTCAAACTTCATACAAAATTACAACATTAGTCATAAAAGCAACCTAAATTTCATAAAATTAAGCTAGTAAATTTTTGAACTATCATGTTTATAACCTACGTTCAGACCGGCAGTATTAGGTTCCAAATTTTAAACGCGTTTCCCCCCCCCCAAAAACTTCTACTATTAGTTCACACTCTCCCTATATATATCATATATCTTGTTCAAATTTTCAATCGTTCATAAAATATTTTTTATTCCTCCACTCTTGTTCAAAAACATTTTTTTAACTTGTAGTGATGTAGTTTAAAACTAAATGATGTTGATTAAGTTTTTTTAATATTAATTCATTAATTAAATTTAATTAATTTTTAATGCTTTAAATAGAGTTTTAACAGTTTATAATGAAAATTGAAATTAACATTCAATAGCTCCCTCTGTAAAATACAAGGGTTTCAGTATTTTTCAGTTGCGAGTTCAATTCTTGCGAAAATCAATAATTTTTTGATAAATTTATTAATTAATTATGGTTTTATATGGGAGAAAAAAAAATTCTTATATAAGATATTTAGTAGGATATAAATTTAGGAATAAATATCATCAGTAAGGAAGCGTGTAGATTGGTTGAAAAAAAATTCTTTTCACACTTACTGTAACTCTGTCATATGTATATACACATTTATATGAACTGTAATTATTTAATAAAAAGTAATTAAAATAAAGTTTTTCTTCGTTGACCTAAGAAGTAATATATATAAATTTGTTTTGTTGTTGTTCCCGTTTCAAAATTACAATGAATTAACCTTTTACACTTGGATCATACCATCTTGATTGGTGAGTGAAGATCACATAATAATAATTCGTTAATAATTTTGCATTCACTGCCTCATAATTTTATGCAGACATGCTAACAACAATATGATACTTTCCTAAAGTATAATTTTTACTATGCTTCCATGTTTTTTTTTCTTGTTACAATTTAATTTAATAAATTTAACAATGAAAATTTGAATCTGTTTCAACAATGATTTAAATTTATCTTCTATTCACTGCCCCATTATTTTAACTGCAATAATTAAATCTGCGGTATAACCAAATAGCAAATATACATACTGTGACCGGTGGTTGGTGGGTTCTAATTAAAATGAGCCTTCTTGTGTAACAATAATTTATTATTAAAACATATAAGGTTACGTTACACACAAACACAAACAGAGAGTGGACAAAAAAACACGTCAACACATAACGATAACAGAGGCTTAACTGACTGTCTCTCTAAGCACTCGCCAGAGGGCGGCGTGTGATGAGTGAATCATAGTGTAGGGGGAAAAAGAGAGTGCTACAATACAAACATGATAAATGGATCAGTTTAATTTATAAATTTTGAAAAAATACATTACATGTAAAATAATTACAATGCGATATTTTTTTAATTCGAAGGTAATTATCTATATCTTAAAAATAATTATATATATATAATTTCATCGTTAGTTAATTCTAATTTATCTTCTACAATTTCACAGGTCTAGTGAATTGCCTTTTAGAGAGGAAGATTTTGTAAGAAACATGGAATATTTTCCTGAAGAAAGTGGTTGTATTCTGATAATTTATTTTTAGGTAGTTTGTTGTTAAGTACATAAAATAAAGTTAGTGAAGTGTGTATCTTGTCAAATAACATGTGTGTTTGCTATGTCCTTTCTGAATACGCCTTTCAGATTTATTTTGCATAAAAATAATTTCATTGACACAGATGAAGTTCGTTCGAAAATTTAGAAAGACTTGACGCTTTTATCGTGTAAAAATCTTTCTAAATAAATTGACTTATTCATGATCTTTTCAACAAGATTTATGTAAAATTATGATAATTGCATTCAAGAATATCTCTTAATTAGCTTTACATCTTGTCAGAGCTTGTAGACTTTAAATTATTTCATTAAAAACATTTTTAAATAAACTGTTTTATTCGTAACTATTTAATATTTATCAGAAAAATTATAGATGCTGCACTGCAGAATATCTTTTGATTCGAATTTTTATTCTTGTCAGAGCTTGTATATTTCAGGTAAAATATTTTTTTAATAAAATGGTTTAACTTTTTTATTCATGACACAGTTAAACCGATTTAAGATTAATGAGAAAAATTATAAATATTGCACTCCAGAATATAATTTAATTTGACTTTTTCTTCTTGTGTGAGCTTACATATCTCATGCAAAAATATTTTTAATAAAATTGTTAAATTATCTTATGCATGCTCGTTTTTTTTTTTTTTTTTTAAGAAAAGAGAGAAATGATATATATTAATTCTCCAGAATATTCTTAAATTATAGCCTTAAAGCTGCTTTCAAATAATGCATTTTTTGGATATTTTATAACTGCAAAAATAAAATTTTAAAAATTTCATTTAAATTTTAAAAAGTATTTTGAAGATAAAAATTCTTTATATTTAACTGAACAAAAATTTTATAGTAGCCAAACGATGTGTTTATTATAGAGATTGCTTGAAACTACATCGTTTTCACCTTTAGGCTGTTGAGATCGACAGACTTCCTCAGGTTGCGTTGCTATAAACCTATGTTCAAGGTTTCATCCTGCATTTACTGCCAGACAAAGAACCATATATATATTTTTTTTTCACGTTAGTACGCGTTACATTTTTATAGTTTGCAGTTTTTGTCGAAAATTAGGAATCATTTTCCATGCCGTGGAAAAGTTCGGTTCAAAGTGAAGATAAAATATATATTATATATATATATATATAATGTCTCCTAATAAGAATTAATTCATAATTCAATTTAAGAAACAAAAATCAAGTATCTTTGCGATGGTTATGTATTTGATAATATGACATGCATAATTTGATACGACCTTAGATATTACGATCCCTCACATCATGGGGTCCAACATTTAAAAATCTGGCGATTACATTAACTTAATTAAATTCTAAATATTCATTTAAAAAAATTTAGTAACGTAATGAGAACGAATGTATTTTAAAATTAAAAACAAACTTCCCAAAATAAGCACACACAAAATAGAGTTAGTACAAATTTGCACAAATTACTTATGAAAAATTGATTAAAAATATAAAAAATATTTGGAAATAAGATTAATGCGGCAGACATTAACGCTATTGTGAAGAGAAAGGAAAATATAGGAAAATTTGGGAGGCAATATGTTTGAAAGTTATAGAGGGAAAAAAAGGCAAAATCTTTTTACTCCCCCTCCCTTTTATTCTTTTTAGATGGGCATTGAAATTTTACTTAAAGTTGCATCTTAGGTGCTATGAAATATGTGCCCTAAATTTTGTTCGAATCCATAAAAAGGTGAAAAATTTTATAATCCATGCTTGTTATATTATTTAAATTGAAGCTCAATATTTATAAACATAAAAATAATTAAGTAAACTTAATAAAACACAAAAGAAATTTAAACTCATCTAATCTAAATCTAATCATTTATACTTGACTAAA
>JAPMOQ010022051.1:700068-720071 GCA_026543055.1 Argiope trifasciata
ATTTGTATATACATGTGGCCCGTATAACATGGATCTAATTTCGATCCAGCCCGTGCCGCGAAAAGTTTGGACACCTGTGATTTAACCCATTGACTAGACAAAATAAAATCAGCCATAAAACTTTAACATCTATTTCAAGCATGCTCTATTCAAATCAAACAGATGCAAACTGCAAATGAATCACTCGCTCAGCAGACATTTGAATCGATGAATAGAAAAAAAAATCGACTCATCAAATTAAATAAATACTTTTATCATTTGAATTTTATTTTTAATAAAGCGTCGTTAAAAAATGAATTTATCACATGATAAATATTTACAAAGTAATTTGTTATTATAACTTCCCTGCTTTTTATATATTCGTCCCTAATTTTAGAACAATCAATCACATCTGATTCCCCACATAATTTTAAAATCAGCAATATTCGTCCCGCTTTCCATAACTCAATAATGGACAGAGAGTTTTTCTGTTAACCGACACTTGTCACAGCTAGCCATACAGCACTCAAGATATTTACAGATTCAGCTTATTTTTTGTATTATAAACGCCTATAAAATTAAATTTTAACTTTTAATTAAAATTTCAAGATTCGTTAATCAATTAAGATATGAAATTTTTTATTAAAGCTATAAACTTTTTTCAGTAATTATTATCTTATGAATTGGTACAAATTTTTGAAACAAGTTGTATTTTGAATTTTCATAGGAGACAAGATATAGTGGCATTTTTGTCACAATCTATACATACAGTACCACGAGACACATTGTATAAGCAGCTATTATGAGATATGATAACAAATTAATCACACCACTTAGAAATCAAGATGCAAAGCAAAATTGCACACGAAACAGTTATGTCATGCGATCTATTGTTGTCAATATCTATTCCTTCGGTGATTACATGGGATTTACTATCAGAACAATAAAAATTATCTTTAACTTTTAATGGCTAACAACCGTTATTTAATTGATAAATTATCCTTAATACTCATACATAAATTTTGAATTAAAATTCTTAAATTAAATTCGAAAATATTTTAGAAAATGCCCCAAAACAACGTCCTATTTTTCCGTATGCTTCCACAATAAAAACCACAAAATGGCAGAATGCAAAAATTATCCAAAATGTATTAATAATTTAAGACATACCTACAAGTTCAAGAGAAAAAAATATAAATTATTATATAAATATTAAAATAAATGTAAGCCAGATTAAGATTCAGAGCAGAAGAATTAGCTATGATGAGGAACAAAATTCCACTCTCAAAGTTGCACATTTAAAACACAATATATCTGACAAGAAAGTTGACAATTTCTGCTGGATTTTGAGCGTCGATTATCATATACAGTGAAACCTCGTTACAACAATATTTTTGGGACCAAATAAATATATTGTTGTAGAGAGGCATATTGTTATATCGAGGGCCGACATATTTTGAGCATTTAATAAGAGTTTTTTTATTATTATTATTAGTTTAAGGTGCATAACATACTACTTTTAAGTCTATATTTAGAAGAAATTAATTTGTAAAATACTAATAATAGTGGTTTAAATACTAAAAAAATAAATAAGGTAAATTCAGAAAATAAGCACAGAAGTATTCACATACCTGAAAACACTTTTTATTGAAAATAATCCGATATTTTTGTTTGTTTATTCATTTTTTTAACTGTTAAGTTCACCAATACTGTATGCATTGAGTCTAGTGGACGAAAATGTTCTTCATTTGTCCACGGAAGGCTTGAAAAAAATGTCGGTAGAGAATTCACAGATTGATGAGCTTCCTGAGAAAACAATAAGGAGTGCGATGGACTTGTATTATCATCATCGTCAATATCATCATCATCTTCATAATAAGTTGTCGATTATGAAACTTGCTTGACCGGTTTTTGAGGGTAGAAACGGAAAATTGCTGGCGACATTTCACCGTGTGATAAGGCCTTTAGGGAACAATATCGCGTGAAAGAAAGAAAAGTTTAAACCAAATGTTTCGCGTAGAACTCAAAATCGTTAAAGACTATAAAACAACCTTTGAACTCACTTTTCAGACGTCACTTAACAACACCCCGCCTCCATCTCCCTCTGTTCCTCTAACAAAGGGCACTTGTTCTTTGACAAGGTGACCAGACAGGTATAGATGTCCTTAAACCTTATCAGAATTCCAAAGCTTACTGGGAAATGTGACTAGGCATACATTTACACTTCACCCCCCTCCTCACCAACTCCGATTCCCAAAAAGGTGGTCTTCATCTGTTTTGAAATCTGAACAATAGCTATTTATTCAGGGATAAGTTGAATATCCACAATGAGTCTTAATAGACGGAAAAAATAACAAAAGAAAACGAAAAAAAAAAGAGCATTTGAAAATCAAAATATTATTATAAAGGGAGAAAATAATACTGAAATTTAGATTGAAAAAATCGTTTTACAGAGGTTTATTGTTCTAGAGAATTTCGCAATATTGAGGGGAGATTAACATTAGTTTATATGCAAAATCACCGGGACCACAAAACATTATTGTAGTAGAGGGAGTTATTGTTGTATCGGGTATCGTTGTAGCGAGAGTTTACTGTACTGTCAATCAACATCTCATTATTTTTAACTCAAAAGTTACTGGTACCGTTTTGGCCCTGTTCCAATCCATGATCACAGAAAACTTGCATTTATATTTTAGAAAATATTATATTTCTTAATTATTTCATTTCATGTAAACACGAGCTCAAAATTATACTTTACTAAGTTTGCCGTAATATTTAACTGATTACCTTTTTTTTTTAATTTGATCTTTTTCCAATATGATGACAGCTTGTTGATAAAAGTTAATTTTTTCCCATGTGCGCGTAACGTGCTCGTGCAGGTTAAATTTTATTTTTATTTTGTGAGAAATAAATAGCTGAAATATATTATTAAACATTTTTTTACAAATTCATTAAAAGTAGAAATTTAATTTATATGTTACAATATTAGTATTACTGAAAAAAAAATTGAACTTCAATATGATGTAAAAATCAATTTTGTGCTTTAATATTTTCAGAATTATAGCTAAAAAAAATGCCAAAATTTCACTTAATTTTTAATTAATTAAAGTGCATGTGCCAAATCAGATGGCTGTAGATAAAACGCTATAGCCCGAAGAGCACAAGCACAAACACATTAAGTTTTACTATAAGTATAGATTTGTGAATTAATCCTTTCAAATAATGTATAATTTAGGGACACAAGAACTCTAATAGGGCAATACAAACAACGGAAATATTTCTAACAAAACAAGTCTTGCTGTTGTTTTATTAGTGTGGGACACCTATTGACATGTATTCCTTTAATAATTAACTTCCAAAGGAATAAGTCAAAACTAAAATTGCATTACCAAAACCAACAAAACGAAATTTACATTTCACAAACTTCTGATCAACTAATCCATTCATTACACAACAGACACAAGATTGCAAATATTTGCATAAGAGCTATCTACTTATTTCGCAAAAATGATCGATTTATTGATTGAGATGCAGCGAAAGATTAACATTTCAAAACAATACTTCAATCCGTTATTGTATTTCGAAATAAATTTTAGGCAGTCAAAAAATATCGACTTTTTCACAGGGGCGTAGCGTACATCATTTTATCTTGGATGGATTTTATGGATTATAGAGATATCTTCATTTTATCTACAGTTTTTTATTCAGTTTCATAGGTTGTGATATTTTTGCAGGTTATTTACCACAAAATATCACAGTTTATCACTTGCATTGAAAAAAATGCGATATGATAAAATTGACAATTTTGTAAGGATTCATTAACCCTTTCATGTCAATGTTTCATTTGCGTTTTTTGATGTCGAAAAACATAACCTGATTGAGACGTCTCACAAAAATTCATCAAAACATGATTTAACAAAATAAAATAACTTAACTTTGGTAGAGATTCAAAGATGCAGAATTCATATTTTATACAATATCTCAAAGAATTTATATGATAAATATTTCTATGATTCATTGCAAATTCAAATTTAAGTTTTACTTTAAACAGAGTTCATTTACGTCAATAATATTTAATTTGGTTTAGTTCTATAACGAACTTTAAAACATTATGAAAGTTGAATTTTAGACATTAAGGAATCATTTTATTGAATATTCTTGATAATCCAAGTTTTAAATAAATAAACATTTCTATCTTCCAAGATATCAAATCTAACCGATTTAAAAGTTTGAATATTACAATTTTACAGTAAACAACATTTTCATAACCTTAGACTTAATACTCTCGGGAAACTCTAGATGATGGCGCATCTTCTTTGAGACGGCCAATGAAATGGTCTAAAATCGCCCGTTTTTATTGAATTGTGATATTTAAATATTCATAAATCCGTCAGTTTTAATTGATTAGAGTGCTACTGTTTTTATTTAAATTATTAGCGTCTCAAGAATATTTTATCAAAGAAAATTAAAATCTGGGTATCGCATGGCATTCATGATTTTTTTTCCAATGTTCATTTTTATATGGAGGCAAGGTGTGAAACATCTTTATTAAGGAGTATGAGAGAGAGTTCCAGCAAGATCACTTTTGCTAGTTTTGTTTAAACCGTTCTTATGGAGTGAGTTTATAAAAAAATATATTATGTTTCTTAGGAAATCGGTGGTTAGAAAATCTACAAACTGTGATGGTCGCTATTTTTTACACTTTTTATTTCTAAATTTTAATTCAGCAACCATGCTGTTGGAATGAACTATTTAATGATGAAATGAATTGCATATTTAAATTTTGGAGCAAGAAAATTAAATCGATTTGGTAACGTGCAATAAAATATCAGACGATATTCATGTGATTCGGCCACATTAGAAACATCCATGGGAAAAATAAATCGAACAGGTGCAAGGCTGAATTAATTATCGATCACAATTTACAGTTTAAATTTATTTCGTTAAAAGCAGCGATCAATATGAAATTCTGAATACACAATTCAAATGAAATGAAATTTTGTCACGATTACTAGTGAACACGCTAGTCACCCAAACGGCTTGCTAACACATGCGATGCCATGCGCTAATGATTTGGATTACCATCCTAATAAGATAAGACGTGCCCATCTAAATGGGCTGTTATCCTGTTAACAATATCTTGGATATAGTTGTCAGATGAACTGACAAAAGTTTTAGAGGAAAATCTCATGCATATTTGCATAATGCGTAAAAAATAAAAATATTTGAAACATATTGCAAATGTAATACATTAGAAGCATAGGAATCTTCTCTATCCATAACGTGTACGTACACTCAAAACAAAAACAACCGATATAAACAAACAGTGATCAATTAAAAGAAACAAATGCCAAAATAAAAGTAATTCTGGGAAAATATCAGCAATCAACTTCAACAAATGTGAGAATATTACGAATCAGAAAACCTCTGCTCATTAACTGTTGCTACAATGAAGCATAAAACAATGTAAATAAAGTATTAAGCTAACAACACCAAACTAATTATTAGTCATGCATAGTTTATTAAGGCACATAAAAAAATAGACTGAGCTGTTAGAATCCAGAAATGAATTCAAAATTTCGCATTGACAGGATTTTTTTTAAAAAATTGTCCAGCGTTACAGATGACGCTAGGCAAGTCTATATATATTAATACTTTCTTCTTTGGAATCTCTTCAATGTTGGAAAAGATCATCTAAACTAGATAACAGCTGTAAATCACAAAGAGAATTACACAACAGCCAATAAATACATCGATAATAAATTATACTTTTAAAAATTCCAGATTTCGAAATATTTTTTCTTTTAAATCTGAATAACAATATTAGAATTAGAGCAACTACCAATTTAAAAAAGCTGCATCCGGTTCATGATAGAAAAACTATCAGGAAACCGAAGAAAATCATTGCTTAAGCAAGAAAATTCTGCGAATTTGTGACTGAATTTCTAAAAATATTTCGAAACGGATGATACCCATGAAAATTTTAAAATATGATATTGAGAATTGATACTATATTTCCTATAACTATTACGCTGAAGTGCATGTTATTTTTTAAAAAATGGTTAGAACTGGATTTAAAAATCGGATATTTATTAGCTAATAAGATTAAATAATAAGCATGCGACTGAAAAGAATAATGCATATTTCATCAGTTCAAATGTATTCTTGAAAAAGGGGGAAAAAAATACGAAAAAACGCACGAGCGTAAAATAAGGTTTATCAGCATAACTAACGATTCTTGGCTCGTGGAATTCTCAAAATTTAATCGTTTTTATTAAATGGATAAATTTACTGATGCATATCGACATGACTTTAATAGGAAAGCTTTGCATTTTCCCCTTGAAAATTGGTTAATCAAAATTCTTTACACACAAATGTGTGCATTTTTGAATATTAGAACATCTTTTTGCTTTTTTATATACGAAATATAGATAATATATTGTAATCGGCAAAAAATTCGCATTCGAGATTTCAATAAATCTTTAAAACTCCCCAAGTTCAAAATACTTTTTTTTTTTTTTTTTTGAAAAAATGTCTGATGTGCAAATCATTTAAAAACGTTTTGAGCTAAATGGATGAAATTTGATATATTATCCTTAAAATAATTTTTTAGATTTCTATCAAATTTTGACCAAAATCCGTTCAGAGAAAGGATAAAATTCGGTACAATTATTTAACAGCTAGATTGTTAAAAAAAACCCAGCAAATTCTTGAATCAAATTCTGCAAGGGGTTGACCGTCTGTGGGATTGCAATTGCAAAAAAGTATGACTGCGATAACTCAAAAATGCAATGACTTTAACATATCAAAATTGGTAAGCAAGTTTGGGACTACAAATGCATTTTTATTTAAATTTTCTATTTTCAACCAACTGGAAAAAACGGTTAACACAAATTCTATTTTAAAATACTAATAACAGCATGCCAGGAATTAAGCGCTAAAAAACTCGCCAGAGTTGGCAAGATAAATTCATTAAAAATGCTAAATTCATACCAAGAATTACTCTTTACTAACTATATAATACCCTAATGCTATGAAAGGCGTTTTCTGGTACTGTCAGTAAGTGATAGAAGTGTGAAGTGATAGACTTAGTGATAGAAGCTTTCTGACATTTTAAGATTAAGAATCTAAAATAAACCATGATGAAAATAAACAAGAATTTACGTGCGTGTGTGTGTGCGCGCGCTCAAGTACTGTTGATTTCTTTTGAATATATTACAAGTGAGAAATTAATTTACAAATAGGTGAATGAAAATATTGCAGTTAATATTTTTACTAAGAACTCTGAAATAGAATTCTGTTTTCGCATATTCGTTTCGAAAAAAATTCATTTTTTTTTTCAAATATTAATGAGCTTTTGCACATCTCAGGAATAATTTTACATCATACAGAATTACTTTAATGCTGCCGTTTTTTGCTATAGATTAGGAATGAGAAATTCGAAACCGTTTCTAAGAAAATAGCTGGTGTTTTCGGTGTAATTAATCCACTATTTAGCTTTGAAAATAATAATGGCAACGATTACCAAGTGATACCATAGTAACAAAGCAATCTTAAGCATAATATTAGCTGTGCTATACTTTATTATCAAAACAAGAGAAATTAATAGAAATTTGACATCAAAATATTCTTTTCTTATTTATATAAAAAAAAACTTATTTGGTTTTTACTACATAGCTTAAATTAAGGTAAAAGACAACATTAAAAAAATGGCGAAGTAATTGTAAAAATGTAATTCTAATTTCTTAATTTCTGAACAAATTTTTTTAAATATTTTTATAGAACCGTTTTAGTTTTGTTTCCACGTTTATTCATTTGAAAGTTAAAAATTCATTTTTATTACTGCATAATTCACTTTTTAATGTTATTTTATATCTTTGAATGCCGTAGTTTCAAATTTTAATTCTAAATGAAAATTTCTTATTAAAAAATTCTTAAACTAAAATGTAATTCGCAGTTTTTTAAATTCAAATTTGGAGTGATAATTTTTCTATATTTCTATCGTTCCTCAACAATAGATAAAGCATTATGTTCATATGAAGAAAAAAAAAAGCATCTTTTTTTAATGCAAGCGTGAAAAAAAAAAAAAAGTACGTTTCATGTTACTTAAAGTTGAATTCCAGTAATCAAACAAAATGGAAAACAAAAATTAGTTTATTTCTTAACTGAAAAATTAGGTAATATATTTTTAAAATTATATCCAAGATTTTAAATAAATCATTTGATAAGATTCTAAATTAAATTATTTTTATTTATTTGCCTCAAAACAGACAATAGTTTTTAAGCTTAAAAATTCTTTTGGTTTTCAGTCAATCTATTTTATTTCATAAGCGTGTTTTTTTTTATCTATTTTAAATAAAAATCCATGAATATTTTACATTTCACACAAATAAATCATTCCGAATATTATCACATACTTTAAAAGGTAAAATCGAATAATATTTCGGATAAAAGTATTATTAATACAGCACTTTTTCAAAAACAGTCGTATCTAAAAGTTCTTCAAGATGGGGGAAAAAACATTTTTTACTGCACATTAATTTATAGAAAATACATACAGGAAATTCAACTTCAAATCCAATGAAAAAAAACTAATTGACCTCAAAACATTTATCAAGAGTCGTCACATCTTTTACGTTGTATTTGTACAGATGGCTAAACACAATATGAAGGCTGAATGGGAAGTATTTTAGTTTTCTTAGACAAAAATAGAAAGTACTTTACAGGCCCTGAGTGCAACTGGACTTAAGTCGAGAAATCATTCTAAAAATATTGTTAAAAGACTTTGTATTTGAAATATTAGCGAACATCTAATTTGACAACGCAGCATTTCATACAATAATATGTTTGCAGAGATTAAATTTCCATTGCTCCAAATCAACTGTTATTTTGTCTCGTACAAATAATCGCAATGTAACTCTTTTTTTCTAATTCATTCAAGGCTTATTAAGGTAATCAACTTTGTTCCTCATAAAAGAAACTTTCCACAAAATTTCAAAGATTCATGTTAAAATCTAAAAAATTCGGTTGAAATACATTTTTAGTAGGCCCTTCCGAATATAGTAAAAGAAAAATATCCAATTGGACACCATTTTTTTTTTCTCCATAAACTGAAATTGATATTTGACATAAAACTACAACCTTAATAAAACATAAAACTAAAACTACAACCTGACATAAAACTAAAACTACAACCTACCAACCTTTTCTCATAAAAGAAACTTTCCATAAAATTTCAAAGATTCATGTCAAAATCTAAAAAATTCGGTTGAAATACAATTTTAGTTGGTCCTTCCGAATATAGTAAAAGAAAAATATCCATTTGGGCACCATTTTTTTCTCCATTAATCGAAATTTATATTTGACATAAAACTACAAACTTGGTAACGATTTTGCATACCTAACTTCTTTTACTCCAGATACTGCATTTCTGTATTATCGCGTTTACATCAGATAACAAGCATATGGCGAAAGGTCAGATTAACAGATGTTAATCCTCTGACGAAATTGGAACAAATTTTAATATGGAACTACGCTTTAAATTCAATAAATGCATACATAATTTTATACTTCTACTTTTCATGCTTTTGCAGTTGCCGTTACCCTTGTACTCGAACACCCAAACAAATTTACTGTAACTGAATTTCGTTCGAAATTTGATGGGTTCACAGACAAGACAAAATACCAAAATTGTGTTTATCGCATTCGGGGGCGGGGTACAACGTGGATTAATCAAAAATAAAAATTAAAAAATCGGATATTTTGACGTATACAATTGTATATAAAAGAATAAACCTATAAAAATAAAATAAATTAAAAGCAATAAATTTATCCACCGTTTCCAATGCCTTCTTCCCATAACGATGACCAAATAAAAAAAAATCGTATTTTTTTTTTTTTTTTAGTACAAGCCGATTTTCTGATATTGCTGAAAATGAAATTCATCCATTCTGCTGCTGGATATTAAAACTTTAAATTGTAATAAAATAAATCTTCTAATCCTTTGGTGTTTACCTTAAAAGAACCTTAAAAAGAAAATTGATTACGTTAAAATTTATCGATTTTGAAAATGGATTATCTCGGATTTTCGCCTAATTTCTTTATTCCATTGTGATGTATATCTTTTGTTAGTAAATTCCGCTACAAATGAGCGAATTTCCCATTTTTTAGCTCATGTGACATTAACTTAATATTATTTTTTTAAGAGTTCCAATTGTAGAATTCGTTTGTGTGTGTGTGTGCCAACTTTCTTTGAATCTTATTTATCTAAAATGTATTTAACATAACGAATAACATTTTTATGACTCTTTTCTCTGATACCTTCACAAAATTGCACACAGTGAAAAAGAGCTATTCCAACATCAGTGAAATTTTGATACGACATTTTTATCACATATTTCAAAAATAGTCCATACCTGTGTTTCGAAATTGTGTCAACTAAGTAATTATTGTACAGAAAGTAAGTCAAAATATGTCGCCAAGCACTCGTAAACTTTATTAAGTCTTTTATCTCTACTTTACTAATCTTTACATTTTTACATTCATCCAGACTTTTGAACGATTAAAATTTTAAACCCTATGTACAATTTTTTCTTTCTACGATAACCATGTAAAAATAGAAATTATTTACCAGTAGGGAATGAAGTATGACCACCAGGATGTATAAGCACATTAGGGCCAAAAGAGTTCAGTTAATAACGAAAAGAAATATATCAACAACCCAACTCTAACCGTTAGTTAGAATACGACAATTTTTGTTTCATGTGAACGCACATAATTTTTAATTATATCGGAAATGGAAACCGGGATTTAAAGGATGGACTACTTAACATCATCCATTCTCGAAAGAAATTGAGAAAACACTGCAGCATTGTACTAGTCTATAAGGAAAATCCGCAACAAAGTTCCAACCATTAGGCCAATTTTTCGTTTCATTCGTTTTTCAAAATTTATCATCTGTAAATGCGTTGTCAGTAATAACCTTTCTCCAGGTCACTTTCACTTTCCGATTTAAAAAAATTATGAAATATGAACTTCACTTCGCATTCATTGAGGGAAAACCAAAACCTAGATAGAGCTCCCCAGCCACAACCACTTTACTAATATCGAAATTCCATTTGAAAGTTCATGATTCTTTGATATGTCAATATTTGTCACTTGTACATACCATCACCATGCTATATTATCCAGAAAAATCTCATATACATTACTTCACTTTACATTTTCTATGAGGGAGGGGGGAGGAATCAAGATTAAATTCCCCAGCTCCAACCACTACCACCATTTCGCAATTTTTTTTCTTAGAATGCTCATGACATTTACAGCACATTAACCATCATTAACATAATCATTAACATCACAACGAGAGATATCACAAAATAAAACATTAACACGTCCAGTCTCATTAGGCTTATTACAACAATTTGTGTGCAATCTGAACATTCTATATTGATTGTGCATCATGTACATATTAAAATAGTGTTTTCATATTTGGCGTGAGAGGTTTAGTTTAGTTATATTAACGTCCGTTTTAAAGCAACACGAGGGCTATTTTGGGACGGACCTCGTAATTTTGAACACGGTCAGAAGACGAGGACGACAGCTGAAGTGGCACCCCCCTCTCCACACCAGCGGGAGGACGTTTGGCCTGACAGATTTAATGTGCAAGAGACCCCCCCCTCACACGACGGTTCTTCGATGGAATTGAGTCTCGAACCTGAAACCCTATGGTTCCAAAGCCGAGATCTTACCACAAGGCCACCGCGGCCCTTTGGCGTGACAAAGATGCGATTCAAAATTAAATGGCACGATTAAATTAATATTATAAATATAGTGGGGAGGGGTGGAAGTGGTTGACGAAGATAACTAATTTTGAATTTGAAAAATAAATTCTCAAAATATTTTTTTAAAAAAAATAAGAACAAGCATTTTAATTTTAAAAAATCTATTAGCTAGAAAAAAAAAAAACTTAAATTTTTCTGTTCAATTTTTTTTTTTTTTTTTTTTGATAAACGGCAGTTTATCTATAAATAGTTACCATTCCGAAATAATATTGAACTATTGTTTGACAGCAGATTCTAAACCCTTCGCCTATTTGCGCATATGTAACTATGGGTTTAATTCATCAAAATACGGAGGAGTGGAAAAATGAAAGAGGAGGATGTTTACATTTAGCAGTAAGATATACTCGGATTACTTGAATTAAAATAATACGGTCAGAAACGACACGTATTCAGATATACCTGAAAAAGAAAATTGAACAAAAAAAGTATCTAACAGCGTGAAAATCACGGTCAGAGAGTGACGAAGAACTTTAATAAGATAGAATCACTGAAAAGTGGCCATCGTTGAGTACTGAAACGAACAGTAACAAAAATTTTATTTTATCAGCGATCTATGAATAGCAATAAATCATAAAACAAAATCAAACGCAATAAATAAGAAAATGATTAACTGATCATTCAGAAATAGCTAAATTCAAATGAAAACAGTCCGAGTGGTTTCAGTAAAACATTTTTACATGCTCTTCAATAAAAGTATTTCTCCCCACGCATAAAATTCAGGACTTTGGGCGATCGTGAAAGGCAAGTGCGCAGATTTTTTATTTTCACACATTAGAGTTGTGTGCTTTACAGCATTAAAAAAAAAAAAAAAAAAACCGCTATTGGTATGCCGGTGGTATGACACTAGTGAATAATAATTGCGAAATATCGATTTTAGACGGGAGTCTGCTGTGCGAGCGCTCTTTAGCGATTAATAGCTAAAATTCGATACTATACAAGTACCAGTTTCTGAATGATTCAAATCAAAATTTGAAATGGTATTATAAACATAATCATCAGATCAAATTTCAATGAAAGCATTGTATTTTGGGGCTATCGTGTTTATGAATGCAAAACTAGAGATCGTTAAATAGTTAACTCTTGATGGATTTGGTTCTAAATTTTATTTTGATCCATTTTGAGGATGCTAAGCCTTCGTAACAAGTTTTATTATCTGGTTCTTTATGTTTTGTAGTACACGTACTAACTTATATTTCATGCGAATGAATTCCATTGAAAATCTAATAAAAGCTTACAAATTATCCATAAAGTTAATATACCAAATTTGAACTGTCCGGTCTAAACAGTTACTGAGTTACGCTCACGTACAGACATAATTTCAAAATGCAATTTTCGAATTGGGAAAGCTCCAAAGCAAGAAGATTCGACAAAATCTCGAATTCGAACCGCCCCTCCCCAACAATTACAATGTTTTCTCATTCTATACTTCATATATACGAAGTAAAAATAGGGAACATATAAAAAATATTATCGGGCATCAAAATTTAGGATAATAATTTCTGATATCAGCTAGCAGAATACACATATGACTTAGATAAAATATGCAGAGAGTTTTAAAAACAAAGCATCTGATAATTCTTGATAAGAATCTTATCACATGCTGAGTACATAAAATAATCTTCTGCTATTTCAGAATTGCATTATGCAATACCATATGACAAGATATTAACCCCATTTGAAAAAAAAAAAAAAAAAAAAAACTTAAAGGTACTTGCTAGAATGCAGGAAAAAATTGAAGTAAATATCTCAATCGGATTAAATCATATCTTGTTACTAATTATAGACATATTTTTATTGCTGTTTACTTTATGTAATCACTGGATCATTTAAAGTGTTTTTTTAATTATTTTTTATTACCCATTTGCAGTCAGATAATACTTTTTAGAGATTAACGATTTATATAAATTCAATGATGTTTTAGGATTAATTAAAGATTATTAATCTATAAAAAACCTTATAAAAATGAAGCATTTTTTTATTTTACAGAATCAATTTTAGAATTTAATTAATAGAAAAAAAAATTTTGTATGCTGTTAACAATTACTTTTTTTTTCAATCCATTACTTATAGTAAGTCAATGATTATATAAAATTTATTAAGACAATTTTTAATTTGTTAACACATTCAAAACAGACCTTCTCATAAATAAAATGAGTATCTCATATGAAAATATCATTGAAAGTTATGATTAAATATTACAGTACTGGAAATGTATTTTTACTTTTTTTCATGCATGGAAATGTATTTTTCATTTTCATATATTTTTTTACTTTTCACTTTTAAGTTATGATAAACAAAACAACAGTTTGCTTTTACTTCAAATAAGATACTTAATTCAAGATTAAATTGTATAGTTTCAATTATTTGATTTTATCTCAAAAAAACTTACTTTAATATTGGAATACAAAAGATAAAATATTATTTCCATTTGCAATGCTATTTTATTGCATAAATGATTAAGTAATACTTTAACTACAAAGCAGAATGCAATAATGATTTTTTTTTTTTAATTTCTATAAAAAAAAAATGTAATTCACTTCTCCATCCAGACTTATAAATATATGTTAAACTTTGATTATTGAAGAGATACCAGTTAAAGCCTTTTATCAAAAAAAAAAAAAAATTACAGCCAGAAATTTAACTAGTAGATGATATACAAGATAAAATTATTCAATTTCCACAATCTCTATTTTCACAGTTTTATTGCTGAGATTTTACAACATAAACTTAGGCAAAACATTTATTTAAATGTTTTCCTTTTAGTATGCAAAGGATTAATGATGTACATAGCACTATTAAAAAGATAACATTCAGATAATAAATCATGTCCAAAACAAAAATAATTCGACCCAAGTTTAATCAACATGTAATTGTAGAATGAGATTTTTTTTCCCACATCTTGTATAAGCAAATAAACTTAGTTCTTAGTATAATAAAACTTAGTATAAAAGTTCTTTATATATATATATCATAGTAAAAAAAAATATTAAAAAAATAAATACAGCCATTGATTTATACATTTCCTGACAATCTTTCTACACTTTATCCATCATTTAGAAAAAATAGGTTCCCAGTTAATTGTCCATTTTCATTAATAAAATAATAATAAGCAGTTGATGTATTATTGTAGAGGAAGATAATACCTTATTTTTTCCTTGAACAGCTGAGCAACAGTTTTAAAACCATTTCAATTGAATATTAATCTGTCTTTCAATAAAATCCAAAAGTTCTTTATATATATAGTATAGTAAAAAATATATATAAAAAATAAATACAGCCATTGATTTATATATTTCCTGACAATCTTTCTACACTTTATCCATCATTTAAACAGAATTTGTTTGGTATAGATTATTCATCAACTGGAATTTTAGATACCTTGTAAACATTCAAAGAAAAATCTGTTGCTAAAAATTAGAATTTATCATCGATAAAAAATATGCCATGTAATTAAACTTAATATTGTAAAATATTTTAGGATATTAAATCAACTAAACAAATAAAGAATGCAATTGTAAAGGAAAATAGGTTATTTTTTGTAAACCATTTCCATTCAATTGTTAAATAAACACTTTTTATACTGTAATAGAGTTTGATGTTAATTTGCCTCTAAAGCTATTTTGTGATAGATCTCGTAATTTTGAACCCTGGTTAGATAAGAAAAAGGCACTCAGAGCCAGGATCCAAATTTTTACGCTATACCAAAAGGAGATCGCTTAGCCTTACTGTATACTATATATATATACCTAAAAACTTCAGTGAAATCAAGTATAAAATCTATAACTTGTTGATACAGACCAGACAATTCCAGAATAAGTAAATTAAATTACAGTAGGAGAAAATTTAAATCTTACCTGTAATAAGAACTTCATATTGTGTGTCACTTTCTACAAACAATGGAATGACTCGCTCTTTAAAAATTTGATATGCTTTCCCAGAACCACTTTTGGGATTAATGAGAACAAGGAATTTTTTAGAAGTAGGAACAACATCTGGAATGCTAACTTCTGAAAAGAAAATATAAATATTGATTAAACAATTACAAAACATTTTTTAGTCCACGAGACTAAAATATTAAAAAGATAAAATGAAGCATTTAAATCTGCTTGTATTACATTTTTTTCCTTCAAATTTTAGAAGCATAAAAATCTTCTAATTAAATTTTAAACATTTACATTGCTGTACAACTGAGTATGAAGATTTTTTGGGAGGAGGGAGGAGCTACACAATTATTTATTCAGTACAACATTCAGAAACCTTTTTTCTTTATCAAGTTTGATAAACTTTAATTCTATTACACTTATAAAATAATAATCATACAGATCAAAATATATATTGCATTTTACAGAATGTGCAATCACAACATTTGATATTTCAACTTTTTTTAACAGAAGATTTTTACCTACTTAAACTTTGAAGAATATCTATCATCTACCTTTAAATTTATCAATTTAATTCTTTCAACCATGCAACTAAAACTTCAGGAAACATATAATTGTATCAAAATTTTCTGATTTCATGAAATTTCTACACCTATAGATGATCTGACACATTTATATTAATTACGCAGTACAATTGTTATTTTATTGATTTTATCATATACCTCTTTTAATTTCTTACAATTCTTATAAACAATTTATAGATATACAATATTAAAACACAAACATCCAGCAAAAATACGAGAGATCCTTGTTGCTTGCATTTCTCATATTGTAAAAAAAAATGCAGATTTTAATGATTTTAGCAAATCAAATTTCATCTCATTTAAAATAAATCATAGAAAATAAAAAGATTCATAAATTAATATTTACCAGCAAAAAAAACATATTTTAATAAATTTATATAAAGCAAACAGCATCTTTTTTCTAGACTATTAAAAAAATTATATTTACAAGAAATTAAACTTTATTTTCTTTACTAAATTTTAAACTTTAAGATAGGCTTGTTAATCAAGTTCTGCAAAAAATTAACATGTCTTTTGCACATTTTATACCTATCTGTTCAATGAAAAAATTCCATATTACAACATTTAAGCAGCAAATAAAGAAGAGCAAAATACGTAAACAAACCTCCATCGATGAGACACGCTTTTCCCCGCAAAAGACAGTTGATCGCTCTTTGCCACTTATCTACTATTTCAAAGTTTTCGTCTTCAGAGTCATGCTTTCGCATCAAAAATGTGAGAGTCCTTTTTTCTCTTCTAAGTTGTTTACTTAAAATTCCCCCAGAAGTTTTTAAGGGATATGCATAGATGCAAAAATATGCGGATTGCTCTAGTGTTTCATTTTTGGTCTTGCCACTTTTACCTCGAAATGCATGACAACCGATAATATCACTTAAAAATACTTTCTCGACTTCTGTTTTGCCTTTAGTTGTTATGCCAACAAATAAAACTTTTTCTGTTAAAATTAAATTGCAAACAACAGATGTCAATGGGAAAGAATAAAAACTTTCTTCTAAAATCACGGCTTCAGACGGGCATCTAAATGCCATCGTACAAATTATTACAATAGCATTAGTTGATCATGTTCAAAATTAGAACAGTTCATTCAATTTACTTCCTTATTAACTTTAGTTACCAATACAGTGCGCTCGTTCTCAACACGAACCGAAATACGGCGGCTTCGTATACTGTTTTCTCTTTCGTTTACTTTTACAGCTGTTTCGCACTTGTTTTTGTAGCAACAGACTAGCGTCTCAATTTCAACGTGATCCCTACGGGATGGGCGAGTCCATTATAAGCTGTACTTTTCATAGGTAGGGACGTGGAATCCAGAGGGGCCAGGGATAACGTTGTCTTTTAAATGTTGAGTTGTATCTCAACACTTTTCCCGGCGTGTTTGTATTGTGCATGGGTACGTTTCCCGAAGGAGGTGTCGACATATTAGCTTAAAACATATATATCAGTAACCTTTCGTCTTATTTAATGGATATATTTTATACAAATACCATTTAATCATATTATAAAATCATTATTTAACATAAATTCTGTTTTATATTTTATAAGCTTTCCGACAAGCAAGCTGACGAATGTTTCCAATTTTGCATCATCTTCAAAAACGGTGATTTACTGATTTGGAATTTTTTTTAAAAAAGTAATATGATAACATATTCATTTACAGAAAAACTTCTGAAAAATATGGAATCATATTATTCATTATCATCTAATATGCACTGTTTCTGCAAAAAATAAAAAGGATGTATCTCTTGGAACTTTATATGATTGTATGAATATAATATCTTTATATTTATGGAAAAAAATTATTTTGCTAATGGTTATATTTGCCTTCACACTTCAAGACGATCATACGTCTATTTTTTATTATTCCTAAACCTAACACTTCTATTTGTTTCAATATGTTACCATGAACTGAAAAAAAAATGTGGAAGAATTTTGTAGAAGTATATTCTAGAATGTTATTAGATTCTAGAATGTTATATAATTTCTGAGAAGATATACTATAGTTTAAATATATAATTTTTTCTTATAGCTTTCTTTATTTTTTTGATTCTGAAGTTGTAATTATAGTAGCCATGGTTTTCATTTGCAATATTTTTTTATATTATACATTATCTTGTTTTAATAAAGTTTACACATTCTGCTTAGTATTTTATGCATAGTTTGTACATTTATTATGTGTCTTTATTCATTGCAAAACCTTCTTGAATAATGTCAATTCCTTTCATTAAAATGTTACACTATAAATATGAGCAAAATATATCTATTTAATAGACATAAATAATAAAAATTTATTTAGCATTTTAATTTAGTTACATGTTAAACAATTTGCTATTTTTATTATTTGATTTCTGAAAGTCGTGTAGTAAAATATTCTTCATCCAAGGTGTCTTATATTATGCAGTGTCAATGTTTGTTGGACTAACTCGGTCAAATATTCATTTATGAATTTTTTTCATTCTTATGACTTATGAGAATTACATATATAATTCTGTAAATAAGTAGCCAATTGCGTTTTTTTAATCATTAATCATTTACCAAAGAAATTTTTAACAGGCATTCAGCTAAGTGTAGATTGTGAGTATACCAATCTGAAAATATTCTTTGCCATTGTAACATTCTTATATATTATGTGAATAAATATTTTTCCTATAGCTGTAACTGAGCATGCACAATGGTTCCTATGTTTACTGATAATATTGTAATTGTCTATGCTTAGACATTTTAGTATTTTGGTTCCTTTAATGATTTCAAAGCAAACCTAATGAAAACCATTATATTATTTTCTTAACTGACTCACAAAAATGAGCTTGTAAGTAAATATTTAAAACATTTAAATCAAATTACTTCCATTCAATTTACTTTGTACCTTGACTTTTCAAACTTGCTATAACTTTATTTCTAGAGTGTCCATCCAACTTTTAACATTTATATTTTAAAAAACGATAAAGTAAATATTATAAATTTACAGAATTGTAATATTTATAAAAAAAGAACATTATTTGTATAAATACTTATAAAAATAGAACATATTAATAACATAACAAAAATACTGAGAACATATTTTTTATACATATATTTTCATTATATTCTTTTAATTTTTTTTTCTGTCTCTTAAAGTATAAGGCTTAATAGCTTAAATTAAGTTTTTCAAATGATGAAATATATTTTATGCTTTTACAAAATTCTTTGTTTCTGATAAAACTGCAGTGTTATATTTTTTATTGATTGAGTACAATATACCAATGTAGAAACTGAATTGCATCCGAGAAAAAAAAATAATAATTTTGCCTTGAAAAATTAAGATCTGTTTTTAAATTAAGTTAAAAAAGTATTTCATATGCTATATTTAATAAAAAGTTGATTGCTGTAGATTTTTTATTAAAGATTATTTAAATTTATTAAATTAAAAATTTCTGTAACATATCTATAAACTATCCTTAAGCTATTGTCTAGTTTACTTAATTCTGTAGAGCTGAAGTTCTACTGATTAACTGGCTTATTTAGCATAATTATAATACATAAACCAAAATATAGTTTGTAACATTTAATCAAATAATAGAATTGCAACTCATCATGCACAGAGCTGTCTGTAATGTCTATGTAAATATCTTTGTTTGCATTATCTAATCCATAAAAATATTTTTTTTTAAACTCATTTTTTATATTGTGCATGTTTTTTTTTTTTTTTTTTTTTTTTTTTTTTTTTTTTTTTTTTTTTT
>JAPMOQ010022051.1:749544-776082 GCA_026543055.1 Argiope trifasciata
AACCTGCGATGTTCGAGTTTGAAATCCAGTAACTTATCCACTATACAAAAACGGCCACCAATGTTTAGTGGTAGTTACTGGCTTATTAAGATGTCACCACAGATTTAAATAATATTTTTTAATAATAATAGCAGAATAATTTATTATCAAACATAATATTAATTGTTTTTATTTGCTTAGATAATCGAATCTGAATAATAACTGAAGATTTCATAGACTAATTATTATTAGATTCTTTTACACATACTAAAAACTTGAAATATTTCAATCTCTTTTTCAGTTCTATTACGACTATTGACAATGAACATTTTATAACGAAAAAATAAATAAATAATAATAATCATTTTAAAAAATGATAGGAAATAAATTGGCAGCAATGTAAATGATAACACACCTTTTACCTTAATGTACACAAAATGGCTTAATAGCAGATGGAAAATAAATAAAAAAATATTCAACTTTCTTTATCAAATGAAAATAATATACCACAATAATTACTCTTACTTTCTCTACAATTATGCATGAACGATAAATTGAATAACTGGGAACTTGTGTAATGTTTCCAGATTTCAGAGTAAACTAATAAAATTCAATCAAACAAAAATTCAATACAAAAATAAAATGGAATATTTCAGTTATTTGATGCTGTTAAAGCTATTATAAAAAATACAAGATATTTAAAAGGCTCAAATGAATCTCATATTTAAATATTTGAGACAGAACAACAAACTTGATCTCTCATTTAATGTCTATATAAAATAAAATGAAAATCAATTGAGTATCCATTAAATATTAAAGAATATTACCAATAATAAATCTAAAATAAATTACTATTATAAATATGAAAGTTTTTTGAAGGATGGGTAGATCGATGAATGTTTGTTGGTCAATCAAGCCAGAACGGTATTGGATGAAATTTAGCATATAGATAGATTATAGTCTGGAATAGTACATAGGATACTATTTACTCCGGTTAATTGAATGGTTATTTATTATGGTTAATTGAAGTTTTTATAAATTAAAAACTAGCTTCCGCGGAAAAAATAAGAGGTCAAATCCCACCAAACATGAGTAAGGCTTCAGTTTTTTTCCCCATGCTAACAAGGTTAAGCTTATTATGTTTTCAAATGATTGTTTATTTTTTTAGTATTTAATGCATTTAAAATTAAACATCGTCAATTAACCGATCTTTCAGGTTAATTTTGAAGTACTTTTAAATTAAAATACAGAGTAAAGGAAATTAAAATTTTCTAATTCGTAGTGCATTACCCCAATTAACGTAGAAAATGCACGCATATGGAATTGATTATTGACAATTGTGTTTGCATTTTATGTTTAAAAATTAAGTGTATTATACTGTTGTAGTTATCTCAATCTCAATTGATAAATAAAATAGACTTGATTTTAAAGAAACAAGGACTTGATTTAAAGCTTTGTTTTATTTCAGGTATACAATATAAGTAAATGGTTTTTAGGTTAGTTGTGTGTTTTTGTTATTAAATTGTATTTATATTATATATTTTTCGTATATGCTAATAATTTTAAATACATCGTTTTTTAGGTTAGTTTAAATTTTTTTTATTTGTTATTATTTGATAGTTTTTCGAAATTCCCAGAAAATACAAATCTAATCTATCGGAGAGGAGTAATTAAGCTTGGACTATGAAAGTAGCTAGAAGATCTGCTTTCAATTTTAGTGAACCTTTACGAACTTAAATCCTCCTCAAGCAGTGGGATAGATATAAGGACGCTTTTTCAGAAGATATCGTGCATAGGCTGGATGGCACTCACAATAACCTAATTATTAACGAAGCTTTGGTGCTGATTGTAGCCTTGACCTTTCCATATTTGGAAAATGTCTCTCTGATTTAGGGTTACTCCCACCGCGGCGAAGAGGGAAGTTATCAAGCAAAATTGTGAGAGAGCTAACCTACGACACCACGGTTTCAGAAGCGCAGATCAATGAAATGACACTATGATTACTTCGCGAGCAACGTCAAATCTAAGAAACGATTCTGAACCGAGTAAATAGTGGCGATGAGGAATTAATCTTTCTTGGTTATTCTTCTTTGAGGGTACGGATGAGACGTTTGTGCTGGATCTCCTGCTAGCCCGATTCCGCAAGGACAGCAACATAATTCTGGCTGTAGCTTCCTCGGGCATTGCTGCAACTTTGCGTAAAAGTAGGTTCATAAGAGGGCAACTATTGTTCTCATTCGTTGCCCCTACACTGTTGTCTCTGTATTGGTCTCGTACGAACGGTTAAGGTGGGTTCACAGGAGGCTAATTATTGGACAATGGCTAACGGCTGTCCCGACGGGACAAACATTTGCCATTGTGATCACATGATTTTCCGGAAGTAAGCGTGATCTTCTATTGAATGCAATAGTTGGCTTCGAGTGAATCTACCTTAAAGTGCACCTTCCATCTCCAAATTGCCGCTTAATCTTGCAAGCGAAGATATACCCAAACATGTAACATAGCCTAAAACAGCGGTCGGGGATTTCTTTTGCAGTAGTGCAAGTTAATTGTAAGGAACCAGTGCATAATGAAGCACAAGAATGCACTAAAGGCGTTAAATCACAGCCTGTATGACATCCGCGGCAACCAATCGGTGATGGGCGGCGTTGTCGTTTTGCTCACAGGCGATTTTAGAAAGGCACTGCCGACTACTGGTTATACTGTTAATTTTCATACATACACATCAAAATTTCCAAAGGTACAAAGTCAAGGGTAAAAGCTAGTGCTCTTTTTCATTTCAGCATGAATTTTCAAAACAATCACCTGATTTTTCAACCAAAGAGTATAGTGATTTTCAAATCTATATAAAACCTCTAACCAATATATAATGTTTTATCTTTCTAAATACAATTTGCATGCAATGCCTACAAGTTGATATAAGTTCTTTTACAACAAGACACATTACAACTACAACAGATATATATACAATGCTATTACAATCTAATATAATTCATGTTATAAATAATATATTTCATTGATTGTATAATAATTGTAATACATAATTATTTAAAATTATTACACAATATTACTGGTTGCAAAAATGTATAAAATAATTGATTTACAATTTCCAACATGCTTGCGAATAAATTTAATTTTAAGAAACATAAAAAATAATAAGAGCAAGAATTTAAAATAACAGAGAAAAATGTAAATATTTTTAAAATCACAAAGAGACATGTTTTTTTTTTTTTTTTTAAGATACATGAAGTATTTACAGTAAACTGTTTATCTGATGAAAAGCTGTGTTTAGGCCTATTCTTCAACACATAGACTCATACAATTACCAAATAATTTTTAGTTTTAAAGCCAATCAGATGTTCTTAGTAAAGAAAAATTATGTAATTAAAGACAAAAATAGAAAATAAAACATTTAAACTTCGCTTTTTACAACACAGTAAAACTTGAAATTTACTTTAAAATAAATTAAAGATTACAATAGTAGATATTTGTTTATTTATATATATATTTACAGACCACATAGTTTCAAAAATATATTTCAAGATAAATATTTTAGGAACTTGCACATTTTATTGTTTTGTTTGTTTCTCTTGGAATTAATCATATTCTGAGCCAAGTGTAACACTCATTTCATCTCCTTCTATCACAGTTGTATGATACCACTGATTAGTATCAATGAGAATAATATCACCTCGGTGGACGGTTATGTTCATAGAAGTACAAACATCTTCACATTCAGGTGGGGGCAAAAGATACCATGTTTTACGTCCCCTGATTTGAGCTTGCCAGGAAGGTCTTCTGACATAATCTAAGTGCATACTTGCTCCAGGACCTTTATAACCCATGAAGATCCAATCAATAGCACTGAGTTCTGAATCATCAGGTAAGAAATAAGGTTTTGAATAATGCTGTCTCAAGACAGAGGATATATCTGGATTGCAATTACTCCTGAAAAAATAAAATGGGCATGGTAGTAATAAAAGTAGTTCCCTGTAAAAACAATTACTCATAACTGTTACAAACAATAACACTGGCTTGACCAATAAGAGTATGGATTTAAAATAAAAGAGAAAAATGTAAATATTTTTTAAATCACAAATATAATTTAGGCATGTTTTTTTTTTAAAAAAAAAAGACACATGAAGTATTTACAGTAAACTGTTTATTTGATGAAAAGCTATGTTTCGGCCCATTCTCCAAAGCATAGACTCATACAATTAAGGCAATGATAATTTCCTTCAATAAAAGAAGATCACATCTACACTAATGTAGATAATCATATCTAAATCAAAAAGACACCTGAGCAATTTAGTTTGCTGAGGAGCTATTCTGATGTACTACAGTATCGAGTCTTGAGAAAATTATTTATTGATAACACTTTTATTTTTAAGGTATTAATTTACTTTGTAGGTTTTAATTAATTAAAAAATTCCAATTAATAAATTTTTATTTTTAAAGAATATTGCAGGAGTTTAAGCAGCAACCTACATTCGGATATTTAAAAATTATCGTGGAAAATGTAATAAATAGAACCTCCTTTATTTGTTTGAAAATTTTACAAAAGAATTTAAATTTCAGTTTGTTGTAAATATTAAATACATAAACAGTATTAAAACAATATTAAAATATATTTCATACCACAAACTCCATTTTTTACTTAAATTTTGGCATTTAATATTAAAAATCCTTTTTTTTTAAATATCTAAATGATTTTGCAAAATAATCAATAATAATAAATAGTTACATCTCTATAGAATCATATCATTTATAAAATAAAGAATAACTAATATGCTACAGAAAAAGCATAAAATAGTTTTTTTAAAAACTTAGTGCCTTTAAGAATATAATGTACCTTTTCATACATGGAAGAAAATAAAAATTACCACATATATGAGTAGGAAGCAAAAAAATTTCAAAATATGACCAATTTTCCAGATTAAAGAAAATTGTTATTTTTAAATTTTGTCACTATTCAAGAATGCAATTAAGATTAAAGAATTTCTAAGATATTTTTTTCAATACATAATTATAAAATACATTTTTACGTAATTTCTAAGAAAGTTCATTTCTTTTTATATTAAAATTCAATAATTAAATCCTGCATTAACATTTTCTCTACTCACAGTCAAAAAAATTATTATTGGAAATGTATAACATAACTAATCTCAGTATAACAAATTGCCTATAGATGTCCGTAACACTCTTTTGGTGTTTGATTTTTTAATGCATGCAAGTCTAAAAATATTTATGAGTGCACATATGGATAAAATATAAATTATTTTATTCCTCTATTAAGAAATTTTTATATTTGACAATGTATTTTCTTTACTAGTAAATCATCATTTGTTGTATTCCAACTTTAATGATTAATTTTAATTTTAGTGTATCTAAATATTATGTACAGGGCAGTTGACCTAGGTCCCCAAATTAGAGTGCAGGTCCCAAATCAAAAAATACCATAGAAAAGCTCTATATACGGTCCTTCATTGCTGAAGTAAGGAAGTACAGGGGGCCCCCAAAGACGTGTTTTACCCTAGTCCCAACTAAGCTAGTCAAGCCCCGCTTATGTAGTTACGGAATTGTAAACATTATATTTTGTGAAATAGCAAATGTTAAGGAGCAGAGATTTCATATTTTCTTTCAAGATTATTTATAATTTTGCAATTTTTGACAATATATATTTCTGTAGAATTGAGAATTTTATCATTTTTAGAATAAATTTTATTATTCTTGAAATAAATTAATTTTCTTTCATGTGACAATTCTACATTATAATTTTTAATTTTCCAAGCACTTTTTGTATAAAAATTATTCATTTTATTGTAAATTTAATTGTACTTATTTTACTTAGTGACATTTAAGCTAAGTAAAATTTATAAGTTCAGCTTTCTTTTCCTCTATCCCAGACCTGCATTGGATTTTATTTCTTTCTTCACAATTTGTTTCAAATTACTTTTAGAAACTATCTTTTTCAGTGTTTTTAAACATTATGAATATAGAAGATCCATAAGCAAAGAAATATAACTTTTAATGTTACTAAATACATTAAAAGTTTTAATAAATATTACCTTTTTATTTCATAAGTCTAATTAATAATATTTGAAAAATTTCCTGTTAATTTATAACAAGTCAATGTATTTGGAATGTACTATTGTAACGTTTGCTAATTAATCATATCCAAGATATTGTTAACAAGACAGCAACATGCCTGGTCAAGCATAGTTCTTGGTATTAACAGAGAAAGAAAAGCTAAGCACAATTAAGAATCAAAGTTAAAAAAAGAGAGAGAGAGAGAGAAATATAAAATTAAAAAGTAGATTAATATGGTTCATGACTTTTGATTGGAAAAATCATCAACATACCAACCAATATACCAAGTTTCTTCATCTTTTGACAACATTTTGGCTCTAGATTCACTCATATTAAACACTTCTTGCAGGTTCAAGAATGTTGTACGAAAAGGAAAAAATTGACATTCTTCTTCTACACTTCTGTAAGCTCCTTCTGTAGTTGTATATAGTAGTTTAAAGAAATCATAATCAAAAACATTCAATGCTGTCCAGTTACTACAGCCTCCTCTTACTAATAATGGATGCCCTAAATAGGCATATTTAGAAAATTCCTCCTTTGTAACATTTTCTAAAATTGTAAAACTGTCTATGTTTTTACAAATATCACAATTTGTAATAGGTCTTGTGATTTCCATTACAAGATAATTATTTTCTACAATGCAACGGTTGAGAGAAAATTCCTTCCCATTCAAAATAACACTTGAAATTGTAACAAGTATTAAAAGAAATAAAGCAAAATTGAAATTCATGAAAATTTTGGAACATAGTGAGGGTTTCTTCTTTTCAAAGATCTCTTTGATCTCTGAATTTATTATGTAAAAAATTTCTTTCTCATTTAAGCCTTGCTCGACACCATGTTCTTTCATCGTCATTAAAAACTCTTTCAAAGTATTAAAATCTTTTTCAGATTTTGAATGTCTAAACAATTTACGAAATGAGATCATCACTATGTTATTTAGAATAATAATTATAACAAATAATTCAGAGCATCTCTTCTAACAATAAATACCGGCAACATTTCATCAAATAGCCGGTATTTCCATGTTTTTATCTTATATATATGAATAATTTTGCCAAGAACATTAAATACTAAAAAGAAGCATACAAAATTTAAATGTTTGTAAGTTACAGCTTTAAAACATGAACAAACTGAACTGTGAGTAGCTTATGTAAAAAAACTTGTTACTAGATGAAAATGAGGTATAATTAATCCTAATCACAAAATTAATAACGCATTTCAAAACCAAAACAAACTAATGTCAGTTGTCATATTTATTGGAGTTGAGTTGAATACACAAAATTTCTGTAAACAGGTTCTTTTGTTTCATCATAATTGAAATTTTTTTCTACTTGAAATTTATAGAATTAATAAGTTTAAAAAAATTGAGAAAAGAGATAAATAATTCTTTTTACTTTTTCAAAAATAACCGAAACATGATTAAATTGTTAAGTGTAAATGTTACATAACAAAAAAATATATATAGATTTTACACGATAAATCAATGATTTCAGTGCTGCAAAGACTAGAGCTAACAAATTGTCTCGAATATTATTTTCCTCCCAAAAATGCTCTAACCTGTAACATTTGTGATATTACCAGTAGCCTTGGGATTGGCTAACAAAGCGGCAAAAAATGTCCTTGGATATCATAATCCGCGCAGCGGCTTCTATATTTTGAACTGCCCTTTTTTGAATTCAAAAAATAATTTTGGAGAAGTTAACGTAATCATATTTTTCCATAGTTCGAATCAGAAGAGGATCGAATTATATTTTAACTATTCACTTTAATTAGCAACTTGTAAATGAATATATATACACTTTCTTATAGCAAATGCTCTACGTTGAAGAGTTAGTTGTATCCAAGGCATAGTTTTTTCCCCCTTCACACTAGCGTTAAAATATGAAATAAATGCATCAGTATCACATGATGCGATATTAACTGATGGCTGATGTTATATCTACATCCTCCCCAGTTTCCACTTAATGTATGAAGACAAAAATAAATGATGACTTTGATGCATATTACATGTGCAGAAATAACTTTTTAAAAGAAATTCATTGTGTTGGATATCCTCTTTCAAAATTATATATCTTTTCAAAATAAATACGAATTACATTTTCTGATGATTGAATGTAGTTAAATAATAAGCTTTAAAATCCTAACAATGATTTTTATTTATTAATACGATTTCCTACACAAATCTTAAGAAACCAAGAATATTTTTGATTAATTAAAAAAATTCCAATCTGCTTTAAAGATTGCAAAGCAAACTGAAGTTTTCAAATTAATTATCTAATGCAAATTTACTTCTTCAGTTACACTAATACATCAAATGAAAAATTAGTTGTAAAATATTTATAGCAATAATTTTTTAAACTAGTAATTTAAACAATCAATAGAAATCAGTATGATAACAGCTTACATCAGAAAATGAGTAAGTTAATAATTAAATTTGCAAGAATACACTAACTTTTGGAAATATCTCTCAATGATTTTGGAATTCTATTTTCCAAATAAAACCATGTAAGCATTACAATATATTATTTTCATTCAAATTTTTAAAAATATATACATTTAATGTAAGATTATGACTATAAAATAATTTATAAACTTTTAATACTACAGTTGAAGCATGATATTTCAAAATATCTATTATAAGGAGGAAAATATCTTTTTGTTCAAATGTATTTCAACTATTGTTTACTCATTGTTTCAGAATATAGAACAAATTTACAATGCATACTAAAGTGGATCTGAAACCAACAAATTAATTTGCGTTGCTTCATTTATTATATTATTTGTATAACTTTCAACTTTTTAAATATTTATAAGTATATGTAATTCATTAACAAATTTTACATTTTAAGCAAAAAAAAAAAGTACTATATTCATTAAATAGCTTCAAGAGGAACTAGAAATAAAACTCTTAAATCAAATCAACCATAAGATCAAGGATGTTAATGAAAAAATTGTTTATAAAATAAAACATATTTGCAAGTAGATTTAAAGAAAGAATGCAAGATGCTATTTATAAATTTTAGTCATATTTTTCATGCTATACTTTGTAGTGCTGAATGAAATTAATTAAGTAAGTATAACTCAAGCTTGCTCATACGTTTTCTTTAAACTTCATTGGAAAAATAAATATTTCTATATTTCAGACTCATTATCATGCCAATAATAATAACAATTCATTGGAAGATACTGTTCATTTTGCACAAATAAAATTCATTAAATCATATGGTGGGCTACAGTGCAAATTAGATTTTAAATAAGTTACGTCACAGCTTTAAAAAAAACATGCTAGTAAGAGAAGTATTTTTATTAACACAAAAACAACTTACAGAAAACTTCAAAAATAAGAATTTAGCAAATAAGTAAACAAGAATTTAGCTCAAAAATACAATATTGGCCAAAGTAGCAAAAAAATACAAATGGTTAACATCTACATATTTTTCAAGCATTTTTTAAACTGCTATTCACTTAAAAGAAGTAATAACATTTTAAATCATTCACAACAATCTCATAGTTATATAAGCTGTACTAAATACAAACATAGTTTGAAAATTAAATAACATAGCTATTGCTTATTTATTGTTAATTTTGCAAAATAAAAAATGATATCTTATTGCCTTGAATAATGATTTAATTGAGAGTTAACAAAGATGAATTTGATTGAAATATTATATTAAAGGTAATAAATATCTGATAAATTATATCTCAGTTTAGTTATGTATATTTTCAAAATTTATGAAATATTTCACTTTAATAAAAGATTATTATTTTTTTTTTTTGAAAAAATAAAAAAATTTGCAATTTGTATTGAATTGTTTTATAAAATTAATCCATGTTATATTTTAACAAAATGAATATTGCCCTCCCCTCTCTCTATTGATACAAAAATGTTTTCCAAATGCATCATCTTGTATCATTATTTTTATAAATGACTGTCAGGCTTCAGCTCCAATTATTATTTTTTCTATAATAAATTGCAAAGAATATTAAACTGCAACAAAGATAAATTTACATTTTAAATAATAATAATTAAAATAAAAAAAATATTAAATCAAAAGGCAAAGAACCAAATAAACATTCATATGATACAAGTTTCCACTATCTATCATAACTGAAAGGAATATAACGTCAAATATAATTTTAAATTATAAAAACTTATCAAGGTATGTGGGGATTAAAAAAAATGTAATAAGCATCTGCGTACTGGCACAACTAATGACTTAGAATTCCTCTAATGGCATTTACAAACACAATATATATTTATATACACGTCTGATTTCATATACTATAAAATATGCATATGCTGAAATGGTAAATTTTAAAAAAATGTAAACAGAGGGAAGTGGTCACCTCTAAAATAATCTATTTTATTTTATACTGAAAATTCAAAATGATATAGAAACGATAAAACTATTCAGATTAATATGAAAAAATTTTAAATTCTTAGAACATGTCTTTTTATTTAATAAAATCAAAATTATGCATTTATAAAGATAAAAAAGTATATATATAATATATTTTTTTCTTTTTTGTATCCTTCAGAATAATTTTTAAATGCTGACACCTTTAATTTAATCAAATACATAAGCCATTTTTTTTATTTTTACTTCATACATGAAAAATCAACATTTTTCACATTTGTATCGATTTATGCCAGTATGAAGATTATCTAATAAAAATGTAACAAAACTAGCTTTTTTTCTAACATATTGATGTGAGATTGTTTTTTTTAACATTATTTCACAGGTTTGTACACCAAATATTTTGGAATGCCTATTTGATTAATACATAAAAATATGTACACTTCCGTAAAAAAACTTTTACTGCCTAAGATATATTGTTAAAGTTTATTATGAAAACAAAAGTATTACCACCAAATTTGAAGCAGCAAAAAGTTAAGTATATATTCTTTTCTTTTAAAATTTAACCACAGTAATCATAAAGAAGGGAAAACTGTTAATTCATTGCTTTGGTTAATAAATATTTCAGATATGAGAAATTATTATACAATTTTTAAAATACATTTGCCAATTTGATTTGATATTTTAAATTTATATTTTGCCTCTATGGCAGAAATATAACAAGTTAAGAGTAAAAGCAGGAGTATTATTTTAATTTTAAAATAAATAAATGAAAAATAATTCATTTATCAGTCTATTTATACTTTTGCCCTTCAAAGGGGAAAAAAATCATTGCAAATGTATTGGGATTTTTAAACACATTTCATTAAAAACAATAAGCATTAAAATTGTTTTCTGCATTATCTATTACTCAATATAAAACAGTAATTTAGTTTTTTTATATTGCATAAAATTTTAACACAAGAGTACTACAGCCTTTCCTTGGGCTCCATAAAATGAAATCTACATTTGAATGGATTAAAAAACTGTCTTCTGAATTTTTTGTCACCAATACAGGAAAAGGAAAGGATGTTTCTCAAATTAAAAAAAATAAACACTTTTTTTTTTAACAATGAAATCACTCTTCTTCCCCTCTTTTTTTAAAAAAATTTGAAGCAAAAAGTGAAGGGTTTTCTTTTCCCAAAAAAATTTCTTCCTCCTTTAATGTAAGGAAACAACATCAGAATATTTACAAAAGGCACTAAATACAAAATACATATTTTCTAAATAATGAAAAAAAAAAAAATTATGAAAGTACACTGCATTATAAAATGCCTACAGTAGAAGGTGAAATATAAAAATAATTTTATTTATTCATTTGCCTTTTCGTGCATTTTATTTCTCATTTCAATAAAAATTGCATAGCAGTCACTTACAAAGGCTTTCTTTTGAATATTTTACAAGAACTTACTAAGATTTCTAGTAGTCTTTCTTTCAAAATAACATAGCAACGACAGATTTTAACAAAATCTAACAGAAATTATCTACTATCAATCAAATCTATCTATCAATGAATGTACTTAACAGACAAAATTAATAATATCTCTACATTTTAAAACACTTAAGCCATAACTAGTAATATTATGGTTTAGTTTCTTCATATATTTCGAAAATACCAAATTAATGCATTCTTTTTTTCTCTCTACATGTTTAAATGAATATGGATGGCATTACAAATGAAAAAGGATTTATCAATACACACAAATGAGTGAGTAAACAACATAGAATAGTTTCTTAAAACGTATGAAGCTGAAAAATGCAGGATACTTTTAAATGGTACATTATATCAAGTTCAAAACACTAATGATGAAATTTATCATGTAGATATGGAGTGAAATTCACGACCATCAATGTTTTTTATAACAATGCAAATACTTCCTTAATTCTTAAGAAATTAACCACTGCAAGTGAAATAAGCAGAATATCAATAACTTCTGCACATAATTATAGAGTCCTTCAATGAAATATTAAAACCGATGCATTTTTCCTAAAACTTCATTACATGTTACCCGACACATAAAGCAACTATGCTTTATATTAGTCAATTGAGCGTAAAAGTTGCAAATCTTTTATGATTCCATGCATTTCTTTAATAGTAGCATGAGAACTTCGGCTACACTCAGGGTAGTTGGAATTAGAGGTAAGCTTTTCTTGAAGAGTGGCTGTCTTTACTCCTGAAAATAATGAATCAAATTCAGCACTCATTAGATTAAACATTGATATCAAGCTTTCCTTTACTTCTTTGGGGCAGTATTCATTATGTTCCATTTCTAATTCTTTTCTTAATCCAGATACAATTTCCTTCCCAGTAAATGAAAGTTCATTTATACAATTTTCAATAGTGTAAGATGAGCTCTGAAATCCAACACCTACACATAAGTCTTTTTTAAATCCATGCTCCAATTTTTGTACTAATATAAAAGCAATCATTTCATGATGTTCATTACACTTAAGGCTATCATTTGGAAATTTGGCCAGTGGTGATACAACCAAATCTTTTTCAAGTCCATAACTCTTCATCGTAAAACACTTTTTCCCAGCCCTCATATCATTAAAGAGTTGTGAAAAATAAACACTGTTTTCAAGCCTTAATCTTGCAGTAGGCTTGAAAAGTTCTGATGCTGAAGCAGCAGCAGAGTTTCCAAATGGCAGTATTTTACAATTTCTCTGGATTTTAGTGATAATTTGTAAAATTTCTTTATGCCTTTGAAGAAATTCTTTATCTTTCTGACATTTTGCATCTGGCAAATCTTTTCTAGTATTCTCCAAAAATAGTGTTGCTGGATTACGCAATGTAGTCAGTGCTTTGACTTCGTTACTTGTCAAAAAATCAGACACATAATTATTTGTTATAAAAACATCAGATACTAATATGTCCAGAAAATAAACAATATGCATCTTTCTGCCAATATTACAAATTGTTTCAGAATTACCACCCTTGGTTGTAGATGACTTAATAAAAGACTCATCATTAGGCAAACAGTTTCCACCCTTGTTCTCAGTGCTTTTATTCAGCATATCAAAAACACGCCTAATTTTGGGTAACATTTCCTTCATAGCTCGTGCTCGGTCAAAAAGTTCAGATACATGTCTAAGTGGTTGAAGAAGTTCATTTGTTCTTGCATCGATATTTTTAGGTTCATCTGAAAATTTAAAGGAAGGAAACTGTTTTTTTGCCACCCATTCCAAATAATGCTTGTCTTTAGAATCTTTAATCGACTTAGAATAACGGCAATTCCAGCACATATGTTCTTCGTCCTTACGAACTGACTTAATATTAAGGCAAGCACAATGTTGCCATGTTTTGCAATAATCACATTGAACCATTTTACCTTCATCAGCTGTACTATCACAAATACAAACTACAAGATCCGTATCATCAGAGACATTTTGAGGGACTTCATTTTCAGAAATTTCCTTTATGAGAAGTGGAGTGCCGTTTTTAATAAGTTCTATATCCATTGAAATGGAATCATTTTTAGATCTTGTTCTTCTGCGTTTTGGCTTCTCCATCCAAGATGGTTTCCTAATTTTCCTTTTTGAACGCAAAGAAGTTCGTATCTCTGCATTTTCTTCTTTCACTTTCTCAGTCAATGAATCTTTATACCGAGTACACATTACATGACTCGGAGTAGTAATAATAGGACTTGTAACTGCACTGTTCGTTTTAGGGACATCTTTGTTTGTTTGGAGGTTTAATGCACTTGCCTTATCCCTACTTTTTAAATGTTGTTTTTCAACAGACACAGTAGAAATTTTGTTGGGTGATGCTGTCAAATTGTAATCCACAGATTTTTGTTTAATTATAGAGGAAGAGGATGCAAGCGAAGTAGCTAAGTCTCCACTCAAATTTGTTGAATTTGCTATTTTAGTCTCTGATTGTTTTTGAAGTGCACTGTCATGAGTTTCTGGAGCTGAAATATTGTCTTTTTCAATTAGAGTTGATGAAGTTGCACTGAGATGTTCTGTAGATAATTTATCATGTTTCTTTGCATCAGAATTTGATAAGGTTTTATTTGACGAGTCATCAGAATTTTTTGATTCATCAACAACATATTCACTTTCTTGATATATTTTTTCATTAGCAGAGTCTTTGACATCAGCTGATGACATATTTTTGGAACTATTCATTAGATTTTGAGAGGAATTAGTAGAAAATAATGTTTGAGCAACAGGCTTATCTTTTTTATTTGAAAAAAGTGTTTGAGAATATGATTTAGATAAAATATTACTAGAAGGTTTCATTTTGGATTTGCCAGAAGATTCATTTTCAGTAGATGTAAAAATAGTATTTTGTTTTCTTGAAACATCATCATTCTTATATTTTTCAGCAGCTTTCTTTGAAAATTCTTCTGATTTTTTAGTCATATCATGAAATTTCAATCTTTCTATTTTTGAAGATGGCTTTCTGAATTTCAGATTGTAAGTGGGAGTTAAACTATATGTTTTCTTTTTCAAAAATCGGCTTGTTTGGTCTTCCGTATTTGACTTTTTACTATCACGAAATTTAGTCTGTGCAGAGTTTTTCTTTATCAAAATTTGAGTTTCATCATCTTCTTCTAACTGAGATTCATTATTTTGAATGCCAGAATGGCGAATTTGCTTTAAAACAGGTGTGGTAACAAAAATATCTGAACTAGCAAATTTAGCTGGTAAAGAAACTTTTCTGGTAGATGAACGTTTGGGTAAGAGACTTTGATCCATTTCTTGATTTTCTTTTGGTGATTCATGTAATAATTGACTCTTAGAAGCAGACAGCTTAGATGTAAATTCTTTCTTCATTCTATTTTTAGGAGTCTGAACAGCATCTTTTGAATTTGAAGAGGATTTTAACATCAAACTTTCATTAATTTTTCGATTATCCATATCAGTTTTATAAGGAGTTTTAGTTTGTGTTTCTGAAATCCTCTTTTCCTTAAGATCTGTATGGCTTTTATGAGGATTTCTGATACCAGCAGAAGCCTTACTTTCATCAGAATTTTTGATTTTTTCTGTTTTATATTTGTTAACAAAATTTTGTTTACTTGACTTATCTTCCAAAATTTTTGGAGACTTTTCTGGCATTAATGAAAGGGTTTTGATAGGCTCTTTTTGTCCAGTTTCTTTCTGCTTAACTCCATGATAATGCTTTAAATGAGATGCAAGTAACTTTTCTTTTCTAAAACTTTTTGAGCACCCAGGAAAGGAACACTTATATTGATTATGATCTTCTTCAATAATAAACTGTTTTGTCGCAACTTTTACAACAGGTTCCGTTACTGGTTCAAAAACAGCCTCAGATTTAAAATCTATTTCCTTTAAATCATTGGCATGCTTTTTACGTTGAATACCATCTGCAGCAAAAGATACTAAATATTCATCCTCACCTAAGCACTTTTTAACAACAGCTGCATATAAATTATTATCTTTCCATTTAGCAAGTACATTTTGTCCAACAGCAAATTGTTTTACTACTTTTTTTACAACTGGTTTTAGATTTTGTGATGATCTTAAGCGATCACTTTCCATTGGTAACCATGAATCATACCTTGAATTCCATTTCAGATAATGTATTTTTACAGAGGCTTTCACATAATTAATGTCAATTATTTTTGCATCATACCAGATACCTTTTTCATTAGCTTGCAATGGCTCTCCTATTTTCCACACTATACCTGGCACCAGAGGAAGCTTATCAGTTGGAATGGGAGAAGATGCATTTTCACTTCCTGCATGAGATCTTTTTCTCTTTCCTTTCCCATGCCTTCTAACATGATCACCTTTAACTGTTGTTTCTTCAGATAACTCCATGCCACCTTCAAGACACTGCACCCAAGCATTTACAGCCTTTTCTGTGGCTATTTCACAAGCAACACCTTCAGGTTCATTTCTAAGACTTGTATTTGAAAGGAAAGTATCATTATCACTAACTGATGCTCTCTCAAAAATATCCGAAGCTGTACTCATATTTTTTTCATCTATACTTTTACAATTTCCGACTGATGAAACATCTTCGGACTCAGAATTAGTGGCAAGAATAGGTGAATGAAGTTCATTTTCATTTAATTTACCTATAAGAGAATCACAATTTTCATTACTCACATTTCCAAGATTATCCAATTCATCGCCGCTCTCACTTTTCATGTCATCATTTTCCATACAAGACGAATTTAGTTTCCTGCGTTTTGCACTAACAACTTTATCCCCATCGGTTTCAGGCTTTTCATACTTCATTTCAGCAACATCCGAATTTTCAAGTTCAAAATCGAGAGAATGTTCAGTATCTTCGGCCACACTTGACTTAAAATCAGCAGCATCTTCTTGTGACACATATTCTGATGCCATAATTATTTTGAAATCCTACAAAATCCTTCAAATTTAATCACAACAAAAGAACAACATCAATTGGCATTATCTACACTTGCTTCAAATTCGTCGCCAACATGTTGGCGAAGTTCACTGTTATACTGGGAACGATTTCAAATTATTGTGGCCAAAACAAGTATGATATCTAACAATTTCAAAATTGGAAATAAAACTTTAACAATGAGCTGCAAGACTAAAAATGAAAATAATCTTTTTTTGAATACGCTCTCAAAATATTATCATTAGATAAAATAAAAAAATAAAATGAAGTAGTAATGAAAATGGCTTACGTCACCTTCGAAAGAACGTGAGAACAAATACAACAACTATAATTGGCGATAAATCGCTCGCTATCAGTTTAAAAAGATTTGTTTACACCAATATTACTGACTGCAAGTTAATATTTTCGGCATCATAATAGATCTTTGGATGCAAATTATTTGCTCTTGTTTTTCTTAAATTTCAATACTTTTCAACGCTATATCTTCCTAAATTTGTTAAAATGTGTATTTTTATGTTAATCAACGCCTATGAATATCACTAGAAATTTGGATGTAGCGCGTGCGATTCTATCATGCATGTAGCAGAGTTTGTAATATTTAAAAATATAAGTGTTGCTCAGCGACTTTTAAATGATGCTACCGTATTTATATACTTTTGCATAAGTTCATTATTTGAAATTGCGTGACTTTTAATTATTTTCATTTGATAAATCAAAAGGGAAGTTTTGACAGACAGAATTTTTAAAATTTCTATAAAAGCCTTCTTTACCTTCTTATATTGAAAATAGATTTTGACAATATATGTAAGGAAAAATTTGTTGGAATCAGTATATTTTTAATTATATTTGTCATTAACAAAATTTGTAGAATAATAAAAATAAATAATAAAATTCTTTCTAATAGAAAAAAAAATAATAAAATTCTTCTTTCAGTACATAAGTTACAAAATAAACTAAGAAATTAAGATACAGTGTATTTAGTTTGTTATTAAATTATCTTAAATATGTGTCCAGAAATTGTTGTTTTAAAATTCTATTCATGACAATAATCGCATCAAATTAAAACTATATTATATTGTTTTCTGAATTAAAAATATCTAGAAGATGTATATGTAATAATATTGTGTTTATTGCCAACAATAGTGCATTCAAGGTAAAAAGAAAGAAAAATTGCACACTGAATAAAAGTTTTAATGAATATTTTTAATTATCATAATATAGTTTCCATCTAAACATATAGATGGAAACTATATACCTTCTCAGATACACTTTTTCACCAAACCCCAAATATACTCCTTTATTCGAAAAAATTTAGTTAATTCATTTTAATTTTAACTTTGCAATAATGTTCTTCAAAATTATCTTGAATTTCTTTAGGAATGATTTCTGAAATTCTTTGTAATTGTTCCATATATAAAATATATTTTTTAAATTTGTTCAATTTTTTTTTTCAGAAAAATATTTTTGTTTTTAATTACTTTAAATGTTATCTTCCTGATAATGTAAATATAATTCTTCTCTCTAATTCTTCATTTTAGCATTATTAATTACAAAGTTTTATTAATATTAAATGATAGAAAAAAATTATTTAGGATTAAATTTCAAAGTAATTAAATATCTGGGCAGAAATAATTAAATATGTTTATTTGGCTTAATCTAACCTAGTTATGGTGCAATTAAATTATATAATTATCTTATCAATTTCTCTCATACAGCATATAATCAAAACAAATTTCTTTAAATAATTTATAAGTTAATTATAATTTAGGGAACATTTTTTTTTATCAATAGACAAATTAGTGTAACCAAGATATCACAAAAGCAAATTTATTTCTTCTTTTTTTGGAGTAGGGGGAGGTAAGAAAAAGCCCCCCCAAAAAGTATGCTATCTTTCAAAACAATCAAAATAAATGTAAATATTCTAATAATATCATTTTAGCGAAAAGTAGAAAGAAAAAATGCAACTTGTATTAATAATTTTTGGGTGTGGTCCAATCTTTTTTTTTCTTTATGTAATATACTTTTTTTTACTGCTTGATATGGATTTAAATTGGTTGATATTAAAAAATATTCATTTGTGAAGAACTCACTTTTTCTAATTACAGTTATGATAAAACATAGTAATCAAATTATCTGGGGCAATCTCGGGTTTTTCTTTGCCAAAAAATATTTGGCAAATTTCTTTCTTCTAAAAAATATTTGATTTAAATAAATCTTATATATATATATATGTATAGTTAGTATTAAGAAGATAAATAAATGATTTAATTTTAAAAAATTATTTCTGAACAATTATTATTATTAACTTTGGATTTTTAAAAAAAATCTTCTTAGACACTGCTTTATTGTACATTGTTTGGGCATACTGTTTAGAGCATGCTTGTCTTATTTATTGAATAATAACATTAAATATTGTGTTTTTTCAGGAACAACATTTATTTTTTCTGCACAGTTGTAAATTTAAGCAATTTGTGATTATTCATATATAAAATGTGGTACCTCTTTTAATGAACTAGACTAATTAATTTTCAATTTCAATATTTTTAATTTAACTGTATTCTAATATTTATTTTAGGATAATAGTTTATTTTGCTATATATGTGTAAGGCAGATACTTTTATTTATTTATTATTACTCATGGATTAGGTGAAATCCGTATTTGTATATGTTATTATATGAACAGACTCACAGTTTTTATTCTAATTCTTTTAACTCTCAATAAAATTAATGAAACAATTAGTCTATTTATTTATGTTTTATCAAGCATTTTGAGTAGCTATTAATATTTTATAATCAATTCATTTTGTATTTTTTACTAATTAATATTTTTTAACAAGGTTAGTAATGTTTTCGTAATTCATCTACTTCCCTGTAATTATTCAAAGCAGATATCTAAAGTCAAAAGTTACTATTATATATCAGATTGTGTTTTGATTAATATTATTGTAAAGTGATCAGAAATTCTGAATTATATCAATTTTAGAAAGTTTGTCAAAAAATATCTACTGCAAACCAGCGCAAAATTTAAAAATTCAGATAATTCATTCTTAAGGAGAATGTCACATGTAAATGACAAAAATTATGTTATAGTTCTATTTTATTTTAACATGTTATATGAAACAGTAATATCCTTGAATAGTCATGCTTTGTAACAATCTTAGTTGCATTAGTATGTCTAAAGAAAAAAAATTAATTATAACTATCATAATAATAAATCCATTTTCTATTGGGCATGCCACTCTTATTCTTATTAGGACTTACTGTCATTTGAACTAATGTATTTTACAAATATATACATTAATATTGCAATATATTAACTTAAACAACAAATTAGATTTATAGCAGAACTTAAGTCATAGGAAGCCAATTTATAGGTTCAATTATCTTAATTAATTTTAAAAGGGTAAAAAAAAAAAAAGAAAGAAAATGGAAAAAATAATACAGAGGGTGTTTTTTGGTCTTGGCATGTCTTTTTCTTAATGAAGACGGGGATTTTTAGTTTAAATAATAAGAGTATTATATATGTTGTGATGTATGTAGCAAACCTTTATACATAATTTGTGTTGGCTTTTATTATTTAAATCTTATCGTTTTGTGTAACTTAGATTTGTTGAACTTAATATCCAGAATTAATGATATGCATACTTTTTTGTATGTCCAAGATTTTTTTATGCTTACTTAATTTTTTAGCTTTTTTCGGTCATCCAGATTTGTGGCTGCCCTGATCTGGCTTCATTATCATTTTTTATAATTATGAAACAATCTAATTTTTAGTTTGTATTAATGTATTGTTTTCTTATTATAGCTTGCACTATTATTATCATATAAGAACTATTTTTCTATTTGAGAAGAAAGATTTTAATTCTTACTACAATATGCATTTGCTTCTCCACAGTATTTAAAATGGGATATTTAGAATTAAACAATAGTTTAATTTCAATTATGGAGAACTGTATAATAGACAACTAAGGTTTGGCTTCTTGGCATCTCTGCTTTATTTCTTGGTTTGGATGGAAAGATCCTGCATGCATCTTTTCAATTCATGCTGTTGACTACACATTTTTTTTAAATTTCAGCAACTGCTTTTTATAGATACTAGGTGTTTGTTTAAGCACAATCTTTCAGACTGAATCTCTTTGTCCTGAGAGATTCACACTAAAATTTGTTTTTGGGAATATCGTCCTGCTTCTATTTATTTTTCTGATTCCTGTTCTCTAACTAAGTGATCAAGATAATAATGTAGGTTTTGTATTATGCTATTCTAAATTCACTGTATTCGAAGATGAAGCAAATCAACCAATAAGTAAAAAATCTTGTATTATTATGGAAACAATAATTTAATCTCATTTTGAGAAAAATGGTCTTATAGGCAGTTAAAGAATGTTTCTGTTATGTCCAATTTAATTTTAGTCCAAATGGATAAATCCTGTTCGCATCCTCTCATTTCATGCTTTTGACTATACATATATATATTTACTTTTTTTTAAGACTTTAGGCATCTGCTTTTTTTTATAAACATATACCAGGCACAATTTTGCAGACTTCATTCTACTTTTGTTAATTTTTCTGATTCAAGATATCTAAATGAAATAGAAAGTAATTCCGCAATTTAAGTAATTGCACTGTGAATTGTTTGCATAAAATGTTGTGTTAAACTTGTATTATTATCAAAATTATCTGTATTTGAAGATGAGGAAATCAATTATGTAGTGAACTATTTCCATATAAAATGATTGATATTAATAAAATCTTCATTAGTGGATGTTCATTAGACATCATTACAAATGAACATCTGATGTTCCAAATTTTGTATATTTATGCATTAGATGAACAAAGTGACCTATAACTATTTTTGAATTGTTATTGTTTATGAGTATTGAAAGTTCATGCATCTTGTGATCATACTATTGCTATAATAGTAATGATCAAAGATCCATGAATTGCACTAGAGAATGAAGCAAATTTTTTTAAAAAAATTGTGGAGATTCATGGCAAAGGAATAATCCCAGAAAAATAATCAAATTGGATGTTCAGCTAAACATGTAACATTCTTACAAGAAAGAGAGGAAAAATTGCTTACTTATGCATACATTGTAAAGAAATCTGATTGTTCAAAATGTACTATGAAATTATGTTATATATGTATATGAAAAACTGAACAGAAACAATCTAGTGTAATAATAGACCAGTTTTGCCCCAATGTCAATTTTTTAAAATTTGTATTATATAATTGTTAATTTCCTGAATATCTTTGCCATATCTTTATGCATATGATAAAAAAATTAGTGAGGATGTGTTTTTCAAAAGTAATTATGAGTTACAATATATATTAAAAGTTAAAATTTATGTTACATAATATTCAATTTAATGACAGTATTTTTTGTAAAATTTGAAATATTATGAATTTTAATAATAATAAAAGAATTATACAGAATATTTGGACAAAATTCACTATAATATTTTTAATTAGAAAATTTTATTTTAAATTTTTAAAAATGTGATATCATGCATTATGCATCATTATTTCAATGATAATAATTATAATACAAAACAGTTGCACTAGCAGATCCTCCATCTATTCTTTCATCTATTGATTCAAAGTTACCCATTTTGTGTTTTTGATTTTAATTATTGTTATTAAAGTCTCAATCATTTTTTGACCTCTAACCCATTCTAATTTAAATGTGCAATTCATCAATGGTAAAATCATATTTACTTGTGTAATATCATTAAAAAATTGGATATAATGGAAATTTGTTATTAAAATTTTGTGAAAATTTCATTTCTGTAAAAATATATTTGCTAATAATATATTTGCATCAAAATTCTAAATTTGAATATATTAGCAGTTACATCTTCCATGGTTTTGGTTTGCATATTCATCAAAATAATTTTTCAAAAAAAAACTGCATTGTTATCAAATTATTTTATAAATTTTCTTTTTGTTTAAAAAAACCAACTGGTTATTGTTTGCAATAATTTTTTTCTATTTGTATTGAAATTAAATTCAGGCAACATTGACAAAATTTTAGTCATAAATTAAACCTTTTAAAACATTAATAAAATCAATAATACTTTAAAAGAATTGTAGATGATTATCTTAAAAGCTCATAGTTTGCTTACTGCAAACTGCCCAGTAAAATTATTCAGCATTTTGAGTTCTATTTACAGTAGTCACTCTTCATTCCAAGCAATATCAGCTATTCATCAGAATTTGCTAAAAGATTTTTATTTTCAGTTCAAAGCAATATCTTTCAATGTGTAAATTAATATTTATTGATTTTATTTACTAATGGTATGATCTAAAATTATTAACACATAAAAACATAAAATTAATTTTACTTAAATCTTCTCTTTTAAATTTGTTTATTTATAAATGATAAGTGAAAATGTGCATCTGTACTGAGTGTGAATCCAGCTATTGTGTTATTTCCATTTCTCATCTTTATGAAAATGTCCTCAGGTTTTAAAATTAAAATAATCCAACTACAAATGATGTGTTTAATTATCACTTGATTCATCTACTAAATTTTAATTTAGCATATTTTTTATTAACTTCTCTATTTATTTTAATTTGTGCAATAAATATTTTACCATACAAATTTAAAATGTTAAATAAAAATTGAGACCATGTGTAATGATAACTGATTAGCTATCTGTGAATAAAGACAAGTGCTTCTCCCCCTTTTGCATTTACCATTTATACAATTATGCAATTTTTATGAACTAATAAATATTCTCAACATTAATTCTTTCATAAAAAAATGAAGAATAGAATAAACTTTTAAATTGAAAAAATGATTTTGTTTGATACTCAGAATATTTATTTTGATTTATATTTCTTACTTCCAGAGAAGTATTTATGCATAATACAATTTATAGCTGTATTTATCAAATTACAGAACAAAAAACATGGCATTTGAGCTACTTAATTTAAAATTTATTATTATTTGCTCTATACATTGATTATCTGGAAATGTACTTAATTCAGCATTAAAACTATTACAGTTATTTCATGAAAAGCATATTTTTTATTATGAGAATATATATGAATATTTGAAATATATGAATTAACGTGATTGACAATATGTAGAGTATTATATGCTTGTTGGAATAACTATGTCTTAGTATTATTTAAAGTTATCTAAAGGTGATTAATTCCTAAGTCAAATACATTGTTTTAATAAAAGGTAGAATTTGTGTTTAACGGAACGACTTGTAGTAAATGCAGCTTAAGATTTCCAAAGTACGAAAATCACAATCAAAAACGGGTTTTAAATAATAAATCAATAGTAAATAATTTGGTCAGAAGAAATGAAGAAAAATAACTTCTACAGAAGACCATTTCTCTCTTATTTACTGATGATTAAAAGAAATTGCTGAAGAAATTCTTATTAAGGTACGATTTAGGTCTTTGGGCTGACATCGTAATTTGAATAACTAATTTTCTTTGAATATAAAGTTTTTTTTATTTTTTATGAAGGTGAACTTTATATTTAAAAAATCGTTTCATGTCCTATTCTCATTATCTGAAAAAGATTAATGTGGTGTAGGGTGGAAATGTTATATTCAATAGGAAGATGCTATACACAGAAAAAAAGACTCCTTCTCTGTGGTGCTATATATTGTTTTTATTATCTATATATTGCATGGAATGGATTTTGATTTGAAAGAAGTTCAGTATTGTCAGCTTCCCATGTATCATGAAAGATCCTAAGCATTATCTAATATTTATTAATAGTAAAAAATTCTTGTACAAGATGAATGTGTATTAAAATCAGAGGAAATCCTTTGAATTAAAATATACAAAAAGTAAGAAGCATCCACAGTAATCACTACTCAGAAATAATCGAAATTGATCAATAGTCATTCAATTGGCCAAGAGTCCTTTCTAAGCCATGGTCTGTAATCATTATTCCTTCTCATATGATGTGCTATTATTCTAATTATCTCTTAAAAATTAAATTTATAACCAATATTAAAGAAGGTGAAGATTATTATATATATATATATTAATTCGTGATCCCAATTCCCCATATTTTCCAGCCACATTTATTTATTTTTCGAGTGAGATATATTATGCAAGATGTAATACCTTTTCCTAGAATTATAAATTTAATTTGTAAAAAATTAATTCAAGATTAAATTTTTAATTTTTATTACAATTTAGTTTAACTGTAACTGTTTAAACGTATCACAATCGCCATCCATATCCATTCATAGTTTGTTTATTTCCTATGCTATTAAAATTATGATTGTCTGTTTATGCTGAACAATTTTTACACACAATTCCATTTCTAATTTTAAAAATGGCCGAAAGTTCTTCAGCACCGTTAAAGGACAGATTACAAAAGTTTAAAGAGTTGCAGTTTCGACGAAAAGAATCACGGAAATTGAATTATCAAGAAGTTGTAGAAGAAGATCGACGTGCTAAATTGCCACCAAATTACGAAAAGAAAAACAAATGGGCTCAGTATATAATTGAACAAGAAGAGAAAAAGCAGGAAGCAGCTGCTAAAGGTGAGGATTATAATCGAGTCAAATTATTAGATGTGACAGCTGAGGATGCTGAAAAATGGGATCGAATGAAGAAAAAGAAAAATCCAGATCCTGGATTTTCAAGTTATGAAGATGCTGCGATACGCCAGTACAACAGATTAACAAAGAAAATGAAGCCAGATATGGAAGCTTACAAAAGGGAAAAAGAAAAAATGGGCGAAGCATTTTATCCTACTAAAGATACTATTATTCATGGTATGCAAGAGGACAGCCAAGAAGCCATTGATAATATGGTTGAAAATCTCGAAAAAGTAATAGAAAAGCATTCTAAATTTAGTAGAAGACGTCGGTACAATGATGATGCGGATATTAATTATATCAATGAGCGTAATAAGAATTTCAACAAAAAGCTGGAGCGCTTTTATGGGCAGTATACAGCAGAGATCAAACAGAATCTTGAAAGAGGCACTGCTGTATAATGGCTTTCCAACAGTTGCTAAAAGTGAAAAATGTGTGTAAATATGGATTTGCTGTTACCCAACTAGAACATTTAATACAAACAGTTTTGGCTGTCATAGTGAACAGAGCTACATACTGAAATGTTTTGTGATGTTGAAACAAATTATATCTTTATATATTTTTATTTGCTATGTGGTCTTTTTTTATTATATACATATGATGACTGAAATATAAAATAAACTACAGAGAATTTGTAGCTTATTCCTGTACTTCAAAAGGAATTTGGAAGTAATAAAGTTATGGCATTTTTGACTCGATTTGAATCATAGATTTCAAAATGTAAAGTAAAATTAGTTGTATGGATATGTAGTTTTTTAATTTTTTTACATTAAAAAATACACCATGAATTTTTTTCATGGTCTAATAAAAGTAAATAGGTTTAATAGTAGGTATAAATAATATATAAAAGTAAATAGGCTTAATTTATTCTCTTGATGTAAATTCTTTTAAATGAGTAGAGCATATTCATTTAATTTTATAAATTCTATTAAATTATGGAATTTTTTTTCTATCTAAGATGATTCAGTTAGAAAAATTTACAATTTTTTTACTTCACAGATATTAACTTATAAAAATAATCCCTGTTTAGTGGTTTTATTTTCCTTGTCAGATCTTACAAAAATATAATTTTGACTAAAATAACCCTGGATATTATGGTGAAGTTTTCATATTATTTTTGTTTTCCAAATGTTGTTAAATATAAAATCC
>JAPMOQ010022061.1:0-15740 GCA_026543055.1 Argiope trifasciata
CATAAGAAAATTTGTGAAACCATTGGTGAAAAGATAACCGGTTAAAGGGCACCATTGTAAACTATTCTAAACAAAGTTAGAGTTTGGAAAGGGAACTATTCTATACAAAGGTAAATTAAAGGTAAAGATTGAAGTGTGTTGAAGTTCAATATTTTTGACAAATTTATTTAGAAAAACCAAACATATATACATACATAAGAAACATATCATAAACCTATAACAGCATAAACATAAAACTTTATTAGTTCGCCATATTGGCTATAGATGGCAGCACGTTACCGCTTGAAAATTTAAGTAGCCATTATGGCGAACTAATAAAGTTTGAAAATATCCTATCTGTAACTCCGAACTGCTCGACCGTAGCGCTTCAAAACCGGCGCCAATCAATTCCTCGTGGCCAAAAACCCCAGACCCCCAAGTTTACCGGAGTTTATTAATTCTGGGGCGATTTTCGACTTGGCAACCATTCCTCGTATTATAATATTAGATAAAATAGTGCTGGGATATCAACCTTTCTAGTTTTCTTTATTGGTATTAATTGTTATCTCATTTTCCAATTGAAATTCCCTAATTTTGCACAAATGGAAAACTCATATTGAACTGCTGTTGCTTTTCTGCGGAATAACATTTAAATAAGTAATGAAACAATTTAAATCCAATTTCAACTTAGGTCAACAAAGTAAAATTTTATTTCTGTTACATTTTATTAAATGACTAGCCGCCTTTGGCGACCAGCTGGTTCGCCATGAGTAATGCGTTCTAAAATTTTCAATTAAATCACATATTCATTAGCCAAAATTTAAGAAATAGTTATAGTCAGTTATTAGTAGTTAAAGAGTCGGTAACTTTATTCGAAAAAACTTTTTGAGTTTAATGCTCTAACAATTTATCGATTATGCTTCCAAAATTTTAAAAATGTTTTTTTCAGTGATGTTAACAAAATGTTAAATATGTTTTTTAAAGAAAGCGAAAAAGGGGAAAAATTATTGAATTAATGATACAGATATTACAAACGATTATAGAAATATGCTATTAAGTCGGGATTTCAATGCATATCCTGTCTAAATTCAACCAGGTTTACTGTAAATAAAGATAATTTATGGAATTAATTATATATCTATTGCAAACGATCATAGAATCCATTGCCTTGCATTTATTTTTTTAGAAGATATCTCATTTTGTATTTATGTTATTTTATCCAGTCACATGCTGAAAGTTGTATTTCTTTAGATTTGATTTGCGATGATAGTTTTTTTTATTTGAACTTCCGGCATTGTTTTATTTTATCCAGTCACGTGCTCAAAAAAACATGGTTAAAATATTTCTTTAAAAATTCGTTAAAAATAGAAGCTTGAGTTATACATTAAAACACTGATATCACAAGTTCATCTCTTTTTAATTAAAAGCTAAATATTCTTCATTTTTTAAAGCATTTATAGACTCGTGCTACATACTATGCAGCTATTTACTTCATTTAGACTTTTTTATAGATGTATTTCTATCAAACAAAACTGATTTATTTAATTAATAATATTGTAAAAGTCACAAAAAATTCTTTGCATTTTCTTTTTTTTAAAAAGAAAAAAACATATTTCATATTTATTTCATTTCATGCAGACACGTGCTGAAAATTACATTTTTAAATGTTTAATTTGCAATAATTATTTATTTTTTTAATTTGAGTTTTTATCTATCTGATGGCAACCTATTGATAAAAGATAATTTTCCCCTTCCACTCGTAACGTGCTCCTGCAGATTAAATTTTATTGTTTTATCCGAAATATATTGTTGAAAAATATAGTTGAAATGCTTCTTTAAAAATTCATTACAAATAGAAGCTTAAGTTAAATGTTAAAATACTGATACTATTAGAAAGCTAATTTTTTTATCTTTAAATTGATGTTAAAATCATGTTTATCCGATAATATTTTCGGAAGTTATAGCGGAAAAACGTCGAAATTTCACTTAAATGTTAATTAATTCAAATTCTAATTAAAAATTCGAAAAAAGGGCTCCGAGGTGCACATTCCCGACCTCCAAGGTATACATGTACCAAATTTGGTAGCTGTAGGTCCAACGGTCTGGCCTGTAGAGCGCCAACACACACACACACACACGCACACACACACACACATTGAGCTTTATTATAAGTATAGATTACCAAAAAATTATTAAGTATCAAAAATTGATTGATTTGAACTCGCTTTCTTCTCCTTCACGTGCTGAAATCCTCGTATTTTACAGATTGAGCTACTGCTTTATGTTTTCAAGGTTCATTATAAACTACTAGAATTCTATTTAAAGTATTAAAAATCAATTAATTTTAATGAATTAATTAATATTTGAAATAAAAGCTGTATTAAAATCAAGTGTCATCCACTACAAGTTTATAAAAATATATTTGAAGTTGAGTGGATGAATAAAAAGTATTTCATTAACGATTGAAAATTTGAATAAAATACACAAATTATATATGGGGAGAGTATGAACTATTAGTAAGAATTGAAAAAGCAACTTTCTTAAAAGGCAATATTGCATTTTTATCAAATTTCTCGCTTTCAAGGACGAAACTTTTTTTTAAAAAAATCATAAAGCAATTCTTCCAGAAAAATCCCATTCTGTGGATGAATTCCTTCCATTCAGCTGCCAGCAGCAGTAGCAGGGATTGAAAAATCTGTTTGGGAATCTCTTTTTTCTTGGAACAGTCGTTGAAACCCGGTAAGCGGACGTCAAAAAAGAAACGACCTGAATTGCGCGAAATTTCGGAATCTCGGTTTCTTCATCCTGAGAAGTTTATTTGAGGGTTGGAAACGGTCCAGAGAGAAATTCGCTCACACACACCGGATGTCCGGGATTTTTATGCTCGTGTTTAGGTATGAATGGCCGTTTATCGTTTCCATCTTTCAAGAAACGTCACTCGGAAATCATAGTATTTCCGACAAGTTTCCCTAGAACATGTAAAGTAATGTACATTTATGGTGACATATTGCATTCTTTACCGTCCCTTAATTGATTAATAGCATCAACTGCCTTCATGATACCATATTTATGCAACTATGCGAACTGTAATCATTTGTTATGAAACTGTGCAGACTGACAGCAGTTTGAATAGTTTTATTTGCCTAGCGATAATTTATAATGAATTTCGTGCCTCAGTTTTCTAATGAATACTTGAAGTAGTAAAGTATAAATACTCTTTAATAAAAGAAACAAAATCATAGATTAAACGGGATCAATTATTCTATTTCAATAAATAGTTCGTTTCTAAAAATTTATTAGCTAGAATTCAGTTTTTCTTTAAATTAATTTTTGAAGAATATCCCATTATATTAAGCATAAAATACATGGTTGCTCATAATTTGACCTACAAAAGAAGTATTAGGGGCAAAAAAGTATTGCTAACCTACAATATGATATGATACAAAATAAATTCGAAAATGCAAAGGTCACGAACCCATAGATATAGCGCAATTGCTTTATGGTTAATTTGATATTTTTGTAAAATATCACAAAACAAATCGTACATGTGCATGTCTATTTTCCACCATTAATCACATTTCTCACCATTTAGCTATACGCTTCGTAATACTGGAACAATATATGTTAGAGAACTTTTTCGAAAATATGCATCTATCATTTAGATTTTTGAAGTGATGTCAGCATACTCACCATTTCAACACTCATAATTGTGTGTTCATCGTGTTAAGTTGTAATTTAAATAACTTAATCTGAAGTCCAATTTCGTTACTTGTGAACATTGTCGCCCTCTAACTCATCTGAGAAGCGTTCCCAGTCTTGTTTTCCTATGTGCTCTTGACACCTTTGCCTTTTCTGCTTTTCATAACTGTTCATTCACTAACTTTTGAATCATGTATATATATATGAATGAAATATGCGTAGCACAAAACAATTTTTTCATTCATGAAACAAAAGAACAGTTGTATATAATCTTATTTTAGTGAATGATAGCTAATGAATTAAGAAAGTATATAATTAATTTTAGTTATTGAATTTTTAATTAATTGAGAAAGGCAATTCCATCAAATATTGCACTAAATTCCTGCATGTAGGCTTATGTTTTTATTTTTGTAAATGAAATGATTAGTTATCAGAGCTTCTGAATTAAGCAGCTCAGTTCGATTTTTGCCCTGGATTGAAACCATCCCTCACACACGCACGCACACACACACACATACACAACGAGATAGGAGGGGTGCGAAAGAGAGATATGTAAGTTACTAAAAAAGTAACGAAGCTAAAAAATCTCATCGTTATTAATGATGAAATACTTACGTTTGAATCACCGTTATTTTTCAAATTGTATTGTAAACGGCATAATTTGATTATAAATATACGTAATGTTTTCAAGTTAGTGTGTCTTCAGTATAATATTAAATGCGGTACTTTTCACTTTAGCATCTGCGTTTCAGGTTTGACCTTGTCCGGTTAAAAGCGTTCAAATTCGTGTTATTTGAACGCAGTTGCGTGTAAGCGTTGCGAAAGCAGAAATTCCTCCTTTACGGATAATCCAAATGCAGTAAGATTCTGATTATAAATATATATATAAAATATTTTACGACTGTGAATATGAATTTTGAAATTCCGTGCTACCATGAAATTCATCCTCGTGGAACTCGTAAAGTATTGTTTAATGTTTGTTTAAGCTATTTTAAGCTATTTCACTGCAGCTACGATTGATATTACCTGCGAGGAGTGATCCCAAAAAAGTTTAAAAACAGAAGTATTTGGAAAGTAGAAATTGTGGGTGGGAATATTGTTACCCAGAGTGGAAACATATGGCCCTAGTTGTCTTAGACCGATCTTCGAGCAGATAGTGTTAGTCCCGAAATCTGAAGCAGCGACAGTATTGGCAAGAAGTCTAAAGTGGTTTCGCTCAGAGGTATGACCGTAATAGGATTTCTATGGGCCTAAAAATGTGTCCCCATCGGACATTCACAGACAAATCGTTGAAGTGTACGGGAGGGGGGAGAGCAATGAGTGGAAAACAGGTGGCAAAATGGTGCTCTTTGGAAACAAGCAGAGAGATTACTGGAAACGTTTAGGTGGGAGGTCTGGAATCACCCACCAACACCACCATACAGGCTTCCAGTGACTTTTCCTTTTCCAGGCATTGAAGAAACATCCCGAAATTAAGGTTCATTAGACGGTGATGCTCAAAAGGTGCCGAGAGCTGGCTCAATCGCCAGGGACCTGATTATTACCAAAACGGGTTAAACAAAACAGACCAACGTTGTGATAAATGTTTAATCAGGTTTGGTGATTATATAGAGAAGTGATCGCCACATATATCTCTTAATTACATTTTTATCCAGTATTGTTAATAAAGCATTTTTCCTTTGCCTTGTAAACTTTTTTTTTGTATCACCCCTCGTATATTTTGCGTGAAATAATTTTAATAACAGCATTCAATTAAAACTTTTTTTAATACAAAAGAAGTAAAAATTTTACTTTTTAAAATTTTTTTAAAGTCACATTTATAAATTTTACCATTAAAATTCTTTCATTAAGACTAATGAAGCAAACTTAAATATTTAGGAATCGAATATTTCAATTCATTTTCAGGGCTTCAGCTGAAAAATCTTAATTTTTTAAGCTTTTTAGAATTTTATTTGCTATAAAAATATTAAATATGTAGCAAGTAATTATGGAAATTGAAAAGAAACTTTTTGTGTTCAGCTTTTTATAATCAATGATTACGTTTGCTTTTCTAATAATGAGTTGTGTGTTAGGTAACTGAATTTTCTTTAAATTCCTTCGAAATATTGAAGCACGTAAAATATTAAATTATTCTGAGCTCATACCTCTGTAATTTTTGAGAGAACTGTAAAAGCATTACGAATATATTCTTACTATTTCGTATTGCCAATTATTAGGTTTCAAACTGATATAATTTAGAATGCCTTTAATCATTATAATTACATTCTTAATTGCAATTGTTGTATTTTTCAATTCATATTATTAATTTAATTATTTGCTATTGATATTTACGGTGTTTAAAATTGAAAAATACTATTTTCATACCTCAAATATTCTTCCATATATATTTATAAAATGAAAAACAATTAATTCATGAAAATCATTTTCATTTAAGCAATTCAAAATTATTGTCAACCATTTTGTCGTAAATTTCTCTAAAAAATATCATCATAATTCTAATTATTAAAATGTAATAAAAATATGGATACCTATACGATAAATATTTTTTAAGTATTCATTTTGAATCACTTCTGACGCACGTCCACGTTGCTTTTACACCATTCCTATTACATATACATTACAGTCCTGAGTATCCGTGACTGTCCAGTTTCCATAATGCCCGTTCAAGTTTATCAGAAAATAAACTGTCAATTTTGACTCTTATTTTAAGTACCTTTTCATACTTGTGTAACATTTACCAGTGAAATATAAAAACAGTTTTCGTTAATTTTCTTAAGAATTAAGTCTACGATTTACGTTACGTAATGCTTTGTTTATGTGTCCTGCATTAGTAATGTTTAGTTTATGTTTCCTTCTGAATTGGGAATTATAGAATTTATGTTAAAATGTGAACATTTCATATTCTTTAACTTACTTTTTATTTTAAAAATTCTCAAAACTTGCAATGTGATATATAAACTTTCAATACAGTATCTTCTATTTTAATCTACACGTTATTGTAACTACTTCTATGATTTACTGAGCCGCGTCCGCATTCTACGTGGATTGAAATATATGGAGGGCTTAGTACTCGATAAGAAGTAATACGTATTATAATAGTGAATTTTAGCATAAACATTTTGTCTTCTGGTATTGCTGGGCAAAGAAAGGAGTTCAGAGAACTTCGATCTCTCCGACTTTTTTGTTATATTGTCTGGCCTGCCCTTCCGGAAAATTACGCCGGTTACTCGGAAGTGTACTGTACTTTTTCTTGAATATAGAATATCAAAAACGATTTCAGAGAAGGCAGAATTTCTCTATTTTAATTATTTTTACAACAGTGTAGAGTTATAAACATCATTATTTTTATTAATATTTGTTACATTTATTTTCTCATTCAATTACATTTATTTTACATTTCATTTTGTATGTTCTCTCAACGCACTGCTCCTACCCTTCTCCTACCATCCATCTTCCTTCCTCCCCTTTGTTGCCTATTATGTCACAGTGGCAGGCGGAACTGAAATTACGCAAAACCATCTTCTGTAATTGATTCACTTCATTTCTGGACGTACCCTTCCGAACTCAGCAGGAAAATAGATTTTCTTGAAACTTTGCGCCTCTTCGTCTTCCTTTGCTGACACCTCATCTGTCTTCCCCTCAGACCTCCCCTCTGAGCGAAAGACAACGATTCTATTAAGGGCCCATGTCTCTTTCTGTCTATCGATTTTGCCATTTCACTTTGACTCATCATTTGCCGTCAGGTCCCGGCAATCTCAGCCCTTTCCCTCCGTGCCGACAGGGAGGCAGGACGTGATGGATGCGGTTGAGAGTTGGCACTTAACTGTAGGGGAGGTCCAGGGTAAATACATCTCAACAACCGCCCCTGTAAAAATCTGATTTTTTTTATTCTCGTCCAAACCGTTTGTTTAAAGTGACGTGTATAGACGATGTTTTAATCGATAATGCATTTGCAAAAAAAGCGAATACAAAAATGTGCGTTTTTATTATTGTTATTATATCCATTTTTTTACGTGAAATGCATGTGACTTTGTTTACATTAGTACTTTCCCTTAATGTAGACCACATATTTATTAAAAATCAACGAAGAGAAGTTTTAGAGAAAAAATTGAAAGAAAGAAGTAGACATTATTTCCTATCATTTGTTATATTTTAACCATAAATGAAACGTATCAACTGGCTAACTGTCCAAAAAACTTTCTGTTTATATTCTTCGGTTGCTTGATCTAAGAACATATTTTTGACTCTAAGTAATTTAATTCTTAATAATAATCTAAATCTTTTCTGCTTTTTTCAATTCCTACAGTTAGTTCACACTCTCCCTTTCATATATTTATTATATCTTGTTCAAATTTTTGATCATTAATAAAATACTTTTTATTCATCCACTCGAATTCAAATATATATTTTTAAAACTTGAAGTGAAAAGTCTCGTACCGGATACTCGAGACTGTGCTGCATATATCCATTACCAAATACTTAGAAAATCTGTATATTTTAATATCTGTAGTTCTTTTTCAATTCTTTCAGAAAAAAAAAAAAATGTGTTAGAGAAAGAACGAAAAATAAATAGCTTCAATTTTGTGATTTTTTTTTTCAAAAATTATACCAAGATTGTTTTGCTTGAAAGCATTAATCTAACATTAGGTTTTTTATTTATAACATGTATTTATAGCTTATCTTCATTAAATTATTTGTTTGCTCAGTTATCTATACTAATACAGTGAAACCTCGTTACAACAATATTTTAGGGACCAAATAAATATATTGTTGTAGAGAGGCATATTGTTATATCGAGGGCCCACATATTTTGAGCATTTAATAGGAGTTTTTATTATTATTTTTAGTTTAAGGTGCATAACATACTACTTTTAAGTCTATATTTAGAAGAAATTAATTTGTAAAATACTAATAATAGGGGTTTAAATACTAAAAAATAAATAAATAAGATAAACTCAGAAAATAAGCACAGAAATATTCACATACCTAAAAACACTTTTTATTGAAAATAATCCAATATTTTTGTTTGTTTATTCATTTTTTTAACTGTTAAGTTCACCAATACTGTATGCATTGAGTCTAGAGCACGAAAATGTTCTTCATTTGTCGACGGAAGGCTTGAAAAAATTGTTCGTAGAGAATTCACAGATTGAAGAGCTTCCTGGGATGACAATAAGGACTGCGATGGATCTGTATTATCATCATCAATATCATCATCATCTTCATCATTGTTTCCTATCTCATCAGTAATTTCAGAGAGAATATCTACATCAGTAACTCCTGCGAAAACCATAATATCTTCATCTGCTGTTAAATAGTCTTCTATACTCATTTCAAACCTTTTACCGCTTTTTTCTTCAAGTTGGGATACGGATTTTTTTGATGTGCAAAACACATTCTTGATCAGCTGAGAGATCATTGTCTATGTAATTTTCATCATTATCATATTTCTTATCTTCCATAACACAAAGACCAGCCTTTTTCCAGCAATTCCGAATGGTTTTTTCTGTTACTTCCCACCAACTTCCACAATATCCACAATGAGTCTTAATAGACGGAAAAAATAACAAAAGAAAACGAAAAAAAAAAGCATTTGAAAATCAAAATATTATTATAAAGGGAGAAAATAATACTGAAATTTAGATTGAAAAAATCGTTTTACAGAGGTTTATTGTTCTAGAGAATATCGCAATATTGAGGGGAGATTAACATTAGTTTATATGCAAAATCACCGGGAACACAAAAAATTATTGTAGTAGAGGGAGTTATTGTTGTATCGGGTATCGTTGTAGCGAGAGTTTACTGTATATGCATGTGAAAGTTTGGATGTTTGTGACTCAATCACGCCAGAACGGCTGAACAGTATTGGATGAAATTCAGCACAAAGATAGATTATAGTCAGGAACAGAACATAGGCTACTTTTTATTCCGGTTCATTGAGTGGTTCATTTTTTATTCATTCAAAACTAACTTTCGCGCCAAAAAGCTGAGGCCAAATCCCGCCAAAGATAAGTAAAACTTCAGTTTTTTCCCCTAACAGAAATTATGTTAGGCTTAGGACAATTTTAACCGATTATTTCAAACGATTCTATTTATTTTCTCTGTGTTTGATGTATTTAAAATAAAATGTTATTAATGAATTGATCTTTCGGATTCATTATGAAGTACTTTTAAATGAAAAGAAATGTGTTAGAGAAAGAACTAGATTAGTAAATTAAATAAATTAAATTCTAATCTGCATAGCATTACCGCAACTGGCGTAGGAAAGTCAGATATGTGCTTTTCACCAACTGGCGTTGAAAGTTCGCTGGTGATTGTCGTGACATCAACTGTGTTTGCGCGTGATGTCAACTGTATTTTCATTTAAATTAAAAGTTTAAAAATTATGTGTATAATACGGTTGTAGCTATCTCAGTCTCGATCAATAAATAAAATGGATTTTACCTGCTTTTAAAGAAATACGGACTCGATTTGCTGTTTTGTTTTATTTTGGGTAACAATGTAAATAAATAATATTTACGTTAGTTGTGAATTTTTGTTATTTAATTGTATTTATGTTATATATTTTTTGTATGTGCTTATGCTTTTTAAATATATCGTTTTTAGTTAAGTTTATTATTTTTTTATTTGTCACTATTTGATAGTTTTTCATACATATACATAAAAATTTCCGCGCGAAAAGAGTCGCGGGTAATAGCTAGTACAGCTTATAAATCACATATGATGACAAAATGAATCTGTGAACGAAAATAGCGAGCTCAATCTAAAAAAAATGAGCTAAAATCCAAAAGAGAGCATATAATTCTTCTCTCAAAATGGCGCCATCACTAGCACATTCTTGAATCTTCACACTTGACAGAAACGTAAGTTATTATCAGCAATTTGCTCGTACAGTAGTTCATCCAAAATGGCACGTTTATCTAAAACCTACGGAAATGGGGTGAAAAAAAGCAACGAAATGTCTTTTTAAGAAAAGAAAGGCCGGAAGATATACGATGATAATCTGTTTTCTTCTTTATTTTATTTATCATAATTGCAGTGATATAAATTCGAGTTTTGAAGAGACGACCAATTATCAAAAAAGAAAAGAAAAAAAAAACCGCTCCTCCTCTTTAGCCATGAAAGAAGTGAAACAAATGCCCCTAATTTATTGCACGCGCTTCCAGCATTAAGTTTTTAAAAGAACGATCAAAAAAGAAACAGAAGATAAAACCAGCTGATAATGCTATTCCTCCAAGTAGCACATTTTTTTTTATCATGCTGACTTCTTCATTTTTGATACACACTTAACGTAAGAGATAAAATAAAATAGTTATAAAAGAATCGTCCCTTCGTCGTCGTCGCCAAGCAGTCTGTTAAAAATAACGGAGCATTCCTAACCTACGTGTGTTCTTGGAACATTCTTATCGCGGCACGGAAGCGAAAAGAAAAAGAAGAAAAAAAAATCGTTCTTAAAGAAGAAATCTGGCAGAACAACTAAACAATCGTATGCTTGCACATAAGCGGCTGGTGGCTCGATGTGCCCTCTGGCGGTGCGATGAAATCTCATTAAAGAAAATACTGTAAAATTATATTACTTATACCTTTGTCTCTCTAGATGCTCTTAATTTCTGTGTAATGAGGTCTTTCCGGTGTAGGTACGAATTTCATCATGTACGAACATTTCTAAAAAATTGCGTGACTTGTTCCACTAATTTTTTGTACGATTTCTTTTTTAATGGTTTCCTCTTTCATGAAAAAAAAAATTATAGCCATGATTGCATGAATGTAAATCGTGTATTTATTTTTCTTTTAAAATCTATGTTCCCTCTTAAATGTAATGGAGCGTGCGATGACATCATAAAAAAGTGTCCTTGTTTTGTTCTTCGTTTTTATTACCCAAATTTCTATGAATAAAATCTTGTTATCTCTGAATTCCCTATTTTTTAGATGCATTTTACTGCTTCATATATTAGGAGAAGCTACGGCTGCAATGAATTTTTTAATTTTTCCGAGTGTGGAATTTTCATCAAATAAATTCTTGAAAATGCATTTAAAAAATGGCATTTAAAAGCTATTATTTAAAAATAATTAGTTGCATAAACAAAGATCCAAAATTTAAAAGAAGTAATAATTTTCCATTTTTGAAACACTACGAATATTTCATACTAGGGGTGGCTAGTCCATAGGCATTGCGGAACTACAATCAATGATTTTTTTTCATGTGTAAATATAATTACATACTTATTTAATTTTTCGAGCGATATCTAAATCCATCAACAGTCTGGCTTAGTTCCTTTTAAAACTTTTATTTAGTTATTTTTTGGAGAGATGTAGGGGGAAATGGTGCTATGTGTCTTTGCAGAGAAAAACAAATCTGAAAAATATTAAGATTTTGAATATTACTGAGTTCTCCATTCACTGCACTCGAGCTATAACAAAACACATTCACTTCGCTTGATTTCTGAAGAGAAAAGATGTTATGAGAAATACATAATCAGTGATTCTGAAAATAGCGTTTTTAACAATTTTATGTATAAAAAAAATCTCGTACTTGTGCTTTGAAAATATTAGAGGTAATTAATAATGAATAAAAATTTATTAGAAAATATTGTACTATAAATGTTTTTCATAAAAAAATAGGAAAATATTTAACTCTATATTTTCATAAATGTTTTATTTATCAGCCATAGTTGCATGTATTTTTATTAAATACATCAATAAAAAAACATTAATATAAACACAATACTGATGTGAATTAAATTTAAAATTTATAACTTCTGAGGATGGTTTTTTTTCAACTTACAACAAGTCTGACTTCTGAGTTGGCGACTCGTAATTGTGAATGAGATGCTTCCGGCATGGTGGTTAGATATCGCCAACCCGTTAGATACAATAAAGTTGGGGGATCTGGCTCTTCTTATCGATAACGGGATGTACTTCCTACATGGAGGGTTGTACCGTGGCTAGTGATGGCTCTTAGGATTCAATCACAGTTTCCGCTAGTAATTTAGCTTACCCACACCAAATCAAAAGTCCAATAATTAATATTATTAATTATTAAATTGTTGAAAATGAATTAAGGTAACCGACTACATTCGAAGAAAAGTTTTGATAAATTTGATTTTTTTTAAAACTATTTTTGGATTTTAGATTTATTATCAATTATAAACACTATAAATACAGAAATATTATTTGAAACTGTAATATATTTTTGATAAATAGGAAAATGTGTGGTAAATTTTAGCGAAATTTAACGAAAATGGTTAACACTCTACAAAATATTTTAATGCAGCAATCCTATTTTTCTTCGTGCACAAGTTGTAGAATATAATGATGAATGAAATGAACCAAAATCTAAGGAACATACTGATATGTAAAGAAGTGACGGGTAAAAATATACGTGTCGATGCATTTTTTCCATAAATTCTCAACTTAATTTTTCTAGAAACACCATTAACAGAAAAAGTATTTCACCAAAAATAAAACTCTTGGTTCATTTCATTGCCCATGTCATTTAAAACACTCGCTGAAAATTTTAGGTGAATACCTTTATTAGTTTTTGGGATACCGTGTTAATGGTGGATAATTTTTATGAAAATTAAAGTTGAAGTTAAAGGCAAATTTTAGCTGAAAAATTAATTCTGTTTGAAATTCCTCTGTATAATAGGTTAGACCTTCCTTTTCTAAGAGAAAAATCTGAATGACAAGAAATAACACTTTAAAAAAAATTGCCAATGTGGTCGAATATCAATGTTTTCAACGTAGTCGGATACCTTAAGAAAAGTCAATTGTAAATTATGCTGAAACGCAACATTGTTCAGTTTGTAAGTTATAATATCCCCACTGTATATATGGTAAGTTGTCCTTACTGTAATTCAGTAAGCTATAGTATCCCCATATGATACTGTAACTGCTTCTATCTTAGAGTTGACGTTTAGCTGATAATGATTTTCTTGTAATACCTTGAAATGAAGGCGAAGTTTGTTATTTTTTTAATGCCTCCAAATTCAGTGTTCAATGAATATAGGATAAAAGTTGGATAAAGAAAAACAATGCTTCATTTCAAGAAAATTCTTTAAAACACGGCGCACATGAAACAAAAATAACACTTGTGTTAATGTGTGGCAGACAGTATTTAATTAATTAATAGCAAGAGTGGAAGTAATTGTGCTATCTTTAGCGCTCAGCGTCGTCTTATTTATTACTAGCCGCCTTTGGCGACCAGCTGGTTCGCCATGAGTAATGCGTTCTAAAATTTCCAATTACATCATATATTTTTTAGCCAAAATTTAAGAAATAGTTAAAGTTAAAAGATTCAGTTATTAGTAGTTAAAGAGTCGGTAACTTTATTCGGAAAAACTTTTTGAGTTTAATGCTCTAATAATTTATCAATTATGCTTCCAAAATATTAAAAATGTTTTTCGGTGATATTGCCAAAATGTCAAATATGTTTTTTAAAGAAACCGAAAAAAATTATTGAATTAATGATACAGATAGAAATATGCCATTAAGTCGGGATTTCAATGCATATCCAGTCTAAATTCAATCAGGTTTACTGTAAATAAAGATAATTTATGGAATTAATGATATAAATATTGCAAACGATTTCGTAGAATCCTTTGCCTTGCATTTATTTTTTTAGAAGATATCACATTTTATATTTATTTTATTTTATCCAGTCACGTGCTAAAAGTGGCATTTCTTTAGATTTAATTTACAATGATAGCTGTTGTTTTTCATTTGAACTTCCGGCATTGTTTTATTTTATTTTATCCAGTCACGTGCTACAAAAACATGATTAAAATATTTCTTTAAAAATTCGTTAAAAATAGAAGCTTGAGTTATACATTAAAACACTGATACCATTAGAAAGCTAATTTTTTTATCTTTAAATTGATGTTAAAATCATGTTTTTCCGATAACAATTTCGAAAGTTATAGCGGAAAAACGTCGAAATTTCGCTTAAATTTTAATTAATTCGAATTCTAATTAAAAATTCAAAAAAAGGGCTCCGAGGTGCACATTCCCGACCACCAAGGTATACATGTACCAAATTTGGTAGCTGTAGGTCCAACAGTCTGGCCTGTAGAGCGCCAACACACACACACACACACACATTGAGCTTTATTATAAGTATAGATTTCTTGCAGTAGAACTAAATTCAAGAGAAAATAATTTGTTTGTGAATCTCTTGTTCGTATCGTTTTCGGAAAAAAATGTGGCGTCATCATATGTATTTTTTTGTTGTTGTTTTTGCACTACCTCTTTAAAATTTTACGTAAAATCAAATCTAAAATTTTGATGCCACTGTGAACATGATAATATTTAAATTCTTTTTAGAATGAACTAAAGCTAAATGTTGTAAATTCATTGGTTGCACACTGATACTATTAATCATAATAATATATGTTTCATATATTTTCACAATTATTGTTACTACTCTAAGGGAAGAAATTTAATATTATATTCTAATCAGCCTAACAATTTTTTAGCTGTTAACTAGGCATACTGACATTCAGAAAGGTAAAAACTACTATTAATTTTGAAATTTTACCTGAATTTGGGTGTGACAGTATTTTGTGTACGAATTCACAATATTAATTACATTCTCTTTGTTACAATCTTATCAATAACCATTCTGTCAGAAGTGTCACTAACAATATTCACTGTAATGTTATTGAAGTTAGTGAGAAACTTAATTTGCATCAATTAATCGAATTTTCTTTGCTTTGTTTTATTCATAAATTCTTGCTTTTTTTTAAAATCTAATACTATAATACGAGGAATGGTTGCCAAGTCGAAAATCGCCCCAGAATTAATAAACTCCGGTAAAGTTGGGGGTCTGGGGTTTCTGGCCACGAGGAATCGATTGGCGCCGGTTTTGAAGCGCTACGGTCGAGCAGTTCGGAGTTACAGATAGGATATTTTCAAACTTTATTAGTTCGCCATAATGGCTACTTAAATTTACAAGCGGTAACGGGCTGCCATCTATAGCCAATAGGGCGAACTAATAAAGTTTAATGTTTATGCTGCTATAGGTTTATAATATGTTTCTTATGTATGTATATATGTTTGGTTTT
>JAPMOQ010022067.1:0-39254 GCA_026543055.1 Argiope trifasciata
AAAAAATGTTTTAAATGTTCTATAACACTAATTTATTACTTAATTATATTTTAAAAAAGGAATATATTTAGCCACATTTAAAAAATTGCTGCTAATTTTTAAACAAACATTAGCGCTATTCATAAAAATATTTCCGCTAAATACCGTCAAATTGCAAGAAATAAAATTAAAGCATTGCCGAATTTATATTCCAAATAAAGCATCATTTTCAACTTCCCTTTAGAATTTAAATGAAACTTGTAAATTCATTGCATTACTCAGTGAAAACATTAAATTTCATTTAAAAAACCAATAGGCTATAAAATTTAATCCTGAGATAACACGTTAGTTTTTTAATTAATTATAAACTCAATGCGGTTGTGGAAAATTCAACTTTTCCAACCTCTCACTGTTCTCAGTCATATTGATTTCTAGTCAAAAATTTGATTCATAAAACGTAATTATGAGCAAAGCTAAATAAATTTATTACGATATCATACTTTTTATTAAGAACATGTGCATAAGCAAGGTCTCAATAATCGTGTGCCTAAACAAGGTCTCAATAATCGCGTTCATAAACAAGATCTCAATAATAGTGTGCATAAACAAGGTCTCTCTCCTTCATTGATCCGTTACGCCATAACCGACAGTCGTCCATACTTCAAAAAGAAGCACGTTATTATCTCTTCTTGCCAGTTATGGTACTGTCTGTCCACGACAAGAACTCTGCTAGACGATCGTCTGTGTTTATGGCGGGCATTATAGAAACCGGCTTCGGTAGTGTGTGGTAGTGTTCGGTAATGTGTGGAATCGACCTGAAGTCTAGACTGGAAGGGGGATCATTCTTTTCTTGGCGTCAATCTGAAACGATAAAAAAAAAACTTGTTGCTCATTCGTCTTCTCGCTTTAGTCGCACTTGCACAATCTTTATATTCGCTTAGCTTACTTGTTTTATATTTCATTAATGTTTTATTTATCTTTTCTTTGATTAGTATTAACTGTATTTCATTATTTAATATTTTTTTTGTCTCTTAAATTTTGACATTCTTTAAAATCCTTTGTCGATTTGAAAAAGGAGATACTTTAAAATCACAGGCACGCAAAATTGTAGAAATATAGAAAATCCTTTCAAGATCATATTTATAAAGCAATAAACAATTGAAACTTTTAAAGCAAATTATACTCGGCTGTTTGTATTTGTAAAATTAATTGGTTATTGATTTGGAATTCTTTATTTGAAAATCCTTAAAAAAATGTTCTTACAGGGAACTTTGAATTTCATTATTTTTTAAAGTATATTTTACATTTCAGTACTTTATTTTCATCGAAAGTATTGAATAATTTCCTTAAATCTACAAGTATAATTCAGTTATCTCCTATCACAATCATTGTCAAGATAAAAAGGCGAGGGGGGGAGCAGTTGTTTTAACCTTTTGCTCTTAGTGTTAAATAATAATTAAGAAAAATTGTATTATAGTTTAGAAAAAGAATTATTTTGGAATTAAAAATAGTAATACAATAACGCTGTATAAAAATAATTAGAGATTAGAAAGATTTAATTTCTTTTCTGGAATTGAATGAATATATGCAATCGTTAAGAAGTAATTTTATTAAATTTTTATTGAGGAATATTATTCAACTATACAATGATATGAAGAAAATATTAAAGGCAAAAAAAAGTAGGCAATAATACAGCGTAATAAAGGCAATAATACAGCGCCACTTTGGCACTAAACGTGCCAACGTAAGAAACTTGAATGAATTTCTACCTCTGCGAAATGAACTCTTCCTACAGTAACCTGTTTCTATAACACCCACCGTTAACATACACGATCGTCTATTAGAGTTCTTGTCGTGGGTAAACAGTACCAATCTCGAAATACTTTTGCGGAGTTTCTATTAAATAAAGTTTCTCCATTAGCCTCCCTACTTCTAAAATTGATTTCATTCTCCTCGCATCTACAATTATCAAATTTTATTAGGTAATTTGAAATTTCTGTTTTACTTTACGGTTAAAATCTACCATGTAATTGCACATGTTCTGTATTTTCTTTCAACGTTATTAGGACCAGAAGTTAGTTTAAATGCTCCGCGATCAATCCCTAAAGTCAGCAATTATCATCTCTCTTTATCATTGTTTTTTCCCGGTTGAGTTCATAATATAAAATTTTATTTTACTTACGAGTTATCAGATTTGATTGGGGGCCTCGGTAGCCTGGTTGGAAGAGCGTGAGTCTCTCAACCGAAAGGTAGTGAGTTCTGTCCTCGTCTCGGCCAAAGACCGCCGTGTTGGCTCATGGCAGTTGGGGCACGTTCAATATGCAAAGTCCTCCAAGTTCCCATCGCAAATGATACTTCTGGGGGTACTGAGTCGGTCTCTGATTTAGATCGAAATTCTGACTTGTGGAGGGATGAATGAGCTCGTCCGCCCCTGAAAAAGGTTGTGTGTTCGAGCAAAGTCGTCCTTTCATCTGAACGGTGCTCGTTAGCAACGAAAGGCGCACACTTCTGCCTTCATTCGAAAGAGCTCCAGTCATTCGGGCTTGGTATGACTAAGTGGCATTAGACCCACCACCAGTTTTAACTGCATTTTATGTGCTATATTGTAAAACTGAAACTTTCGTTTATGCTAAAGCTTTAGTGACAAGAATGGTCTAATTACTGCATTTAAGAATCTTGACGGATCGATTATAAAAATATCTAAAGCTGTTAAACGATGAATATGTTTTTTGCTTTATTTTCAAACAAATAAAACGAATTAATGATGATGGGGCCTCGGGTACTGCGTAATGTAATATAAAAATCATATATGAAATATTATATATGTTTCAAGATCTGAAGTAATATTAAGAACTATAATAGCGGAATGGAAAGAAGTGAGGAAGAAATTTATCTTTAAAAATAATCTGAAATATACCGATATTTTATTATCTAATGCAAGTATGCGACATATTACAAACGTAAAGCAATAATTTACCTCACCTATTAAGTATGCATATAGTGTTCAAAATTTCATACCATAAAGTATTTAATATTGCTTTGATCTAATTATATCCATGGCAGGAATATATCCTTCTAAGTGTCAAAAAAGAAAGAAACGTATAAATTTAAAGAAGTCACAATTAGATTTGTTTTCTTGTCTTTCTGGCATTGAAATTACATCGAGTTCCAAAGTTAAAATTCAGCTGGAGAAAAACAAACTGCTCTACAATGTAAAGGAAATGCAGAAACTGAATTCGTCGAAGAACTGTATGTTTATACTGATATGATCGAATCTAGAAAATATCGATGAAAATGACGATAACATATTTCCTGAAGGGAATGTAAGTAATCCATATAGAATGTTGTGTTAAAATCGGATCTGTGTAACACAAAGGAGGTTTTGAGATGAATCCTGAAGATAGATCATTCCCTACTACGTATTATTTTATAAAAAAATACAATTGGTAAAACCTTCGTTTTAATTTTGGTTGAATATTCTTATGTAGTGTTATTTTATATATTTTTGTTTCATTTGGTGATGTTTTTAATGTTGCTTTGGTTTTTTGGTTTTTGCTGTTTAAATTGGTATGTCTCTTTTGCTTTAGTTTTCGGGTCAAGAGGGGTCAGTACTTTTGGACCGACATATACCGACCGATGCCTCACAGAAAAAATCCCATATTTTTAATACTTGTCTGAGGGTGACCCTTAGTTTTGATTCGGTTGTGTTCCTTTTTGCATGACTTATTTTGTTAATTAATTTGGTTTCATCTGTATTTTACTTGTAGCAGCATTTGCACTCACTAAATACAATGATTGACTTTTTTAAACTTAAAATTTCGTTTCCGTAATTAGTTTAGTTTTTGTTTCGTTTACATAATTATATTAATTTAGATTTGTTTCATTAATAGGTTTTATTTCATTTACTTTTCATTTTTGTGAACTTTTAGTTGTTTAATTCCGATTTAAATTTTAATTTCGATTTCGACCTAATTAGTTTCGATTTAATTTTTGTTGAATCAAAAAATGGGTTTTAGTTATTTTAATGCTTTTATGGTTGTTATATATATATATATATATATATATATATATATATATATATAGTATACTATTTTCGAAAGGATGTGAAAATGAACAATCTCCACGATTTATAAGGTATTATAATAACTGGAAATAATTACCGTTCTATGGCCACTTTAATTCGTTTATTGTTTAGAAAGAATAACCGCAATGACTAAATTTATGCTCGACTATTGATAAAACAAATCAACTTACTATAAATAAGGAAATGGTAAAACAATTATTTTAAAGAATGTGATTGAGAAAAGTTCGAATTCAAATTTTTTTCGTGTGTGGCAACACTAGGATTTAAAAGAATAACGAGAAGCAGCTGGGGCAACTCAACTCAAATGAAAAAGGAGGGAAAAAGAAAAAGGAAGAGAGAAGGAGGACTTGGTTAGATTGGACGAAAAAGATGTCTGGGGTAGAACAGCAGCTGGAAATGTGAAATGCAGTATTGAAAAGTTGTGATTATATATAGTTTATTTTGTTTATTAATTTGTGTTAAATGTGTCGTGCTGCTATAGCAAAAATGAATAAAGTAGCAGCTGTAAAATCTTGGCTGATGATTTGAAGTTTCTCACCGATGAATCATACGTTTTACTTTATTATAAAACCCTCATGTTTGGACAAGTTTTACTGGCGCAGTCGACAGGATTCGGACAGGTGAGAGCTTCATTGTTATTATGTCAATGCATGCTCCTACATTATAAGTTTTTTTTCTTTAATTTCAATTATTTGGACAAAGGTTATTTGATTTTTTTTAAGCCGTTACTATTCTCACCAAGAGGAAAGCAAACACGCCAGTGTTAAATTTTATTTATTGCGAATCTCACCTAGAGAGAAAAAAAAGCACGTCAGTGTTTATTTTGTAAAGTATTTCGTTTTGGGTTGCTATTTTTCAAAGTTCATTTATCAATTTAATTTATTCTTTGGTCCAAATGATTGAAATATATTTTATAAAATATTGCTTGAATTAATTTAATTTCTCGCCAGAGAAAAGAAAAGCATCACGCCAGTGTTAAATTGAGAGTTTGTTTCCGCCAGGAAAATATATGTTTTGTGTAATTTGGTTAATACGTCAGTATTTATATATAATATATTTTATTACTTTCTTCGTATATGCGATGAAATAAGTTTCATATCATTTTCAGTGTTTCATATCATGAATCATAGTTGTGTTTTGTTTTTTCTGACCGGAAGTAGATTATTCCTTGCTCGTATTGAGTCATAAATTAAAATCATTTTTTTAAAAACGATTTTTTTTTTTCTCGAGTAAAGTTACTGTACAATCTTTTTTATTATTGTCATTTTTTAGGCATATATTTTAGTTGTGAAATTGAAAGTCAGATTTAATTTTGTTTTCTTATTACTGTGAATGTTATTTCGAACTTCGAAGAAAAATTTCATTTGAGGATTAAAAAATATATTCATTTAGACATTGCCATTTTAAATTGTTATTTTCTTATGTTTTGAAAAGTCATCTGGATATATTTCTTATTAAGAAGTGGTGTATTTTCTATTGTATTTTTATCATATGAATATTTGTAATTTTGAATTAGTGTGACGGATTTTTTTTTATTGAAACATTTAGGGTAATATTAGTCACAACGTGTAACATAGATTCGAAATAACAATGGCATTTTTGGCCAAGGGTAGGAAGGAAGATTTATGGAAATTGGCTGAAGAATTAGGAGAAACACCAACTCCCACAATGAAAACCATAAATCTTAAAAACCTTATCACCGGAAATGAATCTTATGAGGAAGAGTTTGTGAAAGGCATGTTAGATACGATTATTACAATGAGACTAGAGGAACAGAAGCAAAGGCAAATGGAATTCGATTTAAAAAAATTAGAGATCGAATCGAGGGTGCATCAGGCAACTCCAGTCTCTAGTAATAATGGGCAGCAATGTTTTGAATTAATTAGGTTATTGCCGAAATTCCGGGTACAAGAAGATGATATTGTAATATATTTATCTCTATTTGAAAGACAAGCCAAGCGAGCTAAAATAAATATTGAGGATTGGGTAACAAGTCTTTTGACTTTATTACCACCTGAAATCGTACAATTGATTGGCAGGGAGTCAGAAGAGAATTTTGGGAATTATGAGCATATTAAAGGCATTTTATTAAAGAAATTTAAACTGAATCCTGAGAGTTTCAGGAAAAAGTTCGTAACGCATCAAAAAATGAATGAGAAATCTTGGAAAGATTTTTGTTATGAAATAACGAATTATTTTGAAGAATGGATTAGTGGACTCGATATCAAAGATTTTAAGGGATTAAAAGATTTAATCATTACAGACCAACTAAAGAAAAGAGTGCCTTATGAAGTGAGGGATCATTTCTTGGATGAATGGGCAAAATTTATTTCTCCAATCACTCTAGCCGACAAATTGGACGAATAAGACAGTATTCGCAGTGAGTTAAAGAAGAATACAGGAGCTGTACCAAAGAATAAAAATTTTGAAAGGACTCAAAATCGTCCCCTTTCAGGGAAGACGCTCAAGAATAAGCCATTTTTTTCATCTCAGAATTTACAAAAATGGAACCAACCATATCGAAATGACGAAGAACACAAGTCTACTTTTAAGGTAACATGTTATAATTGCGGAGAAATTGGCCACACGTCCAAGTTTTGTTCGAATACTCGCCAATGCAAGAGGGTTCCTACTCCAACTAGAAATAATTTGGTTCAAACATCTACCAAAACAAATGATGAAGAGGCTGATGTCTTAACGGCCAAGGTTTCTGTTCCTGTATCAAGAGCAGTGAACGCGCACAAACACATTGACGATTTAAAAACCATTATTGTCAAGTGTGGAGATGTAGTTTTGAACGGAATAATTGATACAGGGGCTCAAATATCAGTAGTACGTGAAGATTTAGTAAATGAAAAATGAATGAAAAATGGGTGAAAGCAAAATTGAAATATCTTCTGCATTTGGTGAAAACGAAATTACACCTTTAAGAAGTTTTGACATGAAAATTGACGATGCCTTACATGACAGTACTTCAATTACTTGTGCTGTTTCAAAAAAACTTGTTTCAGATTTACTATTAAGTTCATCTGCATACGAAATGCTCCTCGAAAATATCAACATACATAAAAATCAACAATGTGAAAAGACGTCCGAATCAAAAGTTATGAAGTCAGATGGTAAAATTTCAGAATATAACGAGGATAAGGGTATTATTTGTGAAATGCCAAGTGGTATATTAGCAGTAACTGCAGAAGACTCTCAACAAGATATTGAAAATCCAGACGTAAAAAGGGAATCGTTAACAGAATTCATCCAACTTCAAAGAGACGATGAAACGCTTCAAGGATGTTTTGATTGGGCAAAAAGAAAATTCAACTCTTATACTTTGGAAAATAACGTTCTTTTTCACGCGGAAAATATTTGTGGAGAAAATATTAAACAATTAGTGCTCCCACAAATTAAAAGAGATATGGTTTTAAAGATGGCACATGAAAGTCCTCTATCTGGTCATCTGAGAGAGAAGAAAACCATCCAGCGGATAAAATATTCATTTTATTGGCCCACTCTAAAACAGGACGTGAAAAAATATTGCGAAAGTTGCCCGCAGTGTCAATTAAGGAGAACTGCTACATATAGAGACAGATACCTATACAACCCATCGTCAGACCAGAAACTCCATTCGAGGTGTGGAGTATGGATTGCATCGGACCATTAGAACCGCCATCAGGAAGAAAACACAGATATGTGTTATGTGCGGTAGATCTATGCACGAGATGGGCTGAGGCAATACAGGTCAAAGAGATCAGTGCAAAAACTACATGCAACGTCTTAATGAGAATTTTCACTCAAACTGGTTTCCCTAAAATGATCTGTACTGACCAAGGAACAAACTTTACATCTAAATTAACCAGAGCCTTCGAAGATTTGTTGGGTGTATCTCCCCGTTTCTCTCTCCTGGACATCCTGAAAGTATGGGAGCAGTAGAACGATGGAATAGAACCTTAAAAGAAATGCTAAATAAAAATATACAAGAACATGGAAGGGACTGGGACTTGCATCTTCCCTATCTTCTTTTTGCATACAGAGAAGTCCCTCATAGCACCACTGGTGTGTCTCCTTTTCAGCTGGTCTATGGAAGGTTACCACCGGGCCCTTTATCTTTGATAAAGGAGATTTGGACTGGTGAACGCAATCCCCCAACAACGGCTTCACAGTCAATCGAAGATTATTTACAAAATCTTATTGAAAGTTTGAGAAGGGCTCATGAAATTGCATCTGACAATGCAAGAAAATCACAGGAAGAATATTGCTCCAGATATAATCTGCGTTCCAAGGAGAAATCATTTAGTGTCGGTGATAAAGTTTTGGTGTTGATACCTTCATCTTCACATAAGTTGTTAAACACTTGGGTTGGACCAGTTACAGTTATTCAACTTACTAGATCCCATTCTGCGAGGGTTGAGATGGAGGACGGGAGTATCAGAGAGTTTCATGTAAACAAACTCCGTCCATATATCCAAAGAATCAATCATGTCGGTGTGGTTTTCGAATTAGATGAAGATTTCGGAACTCTTCACTACGCACCTACCGATAAAATAAATAAAACTCTAGACCAAATTGAAAAGCACATTGAAGAAATGAACTGTACTCTTAGTATTAAACAAAAACGGGATCTCTTCGACGTTTTGAGTAATTACAAAGATGTTTTCAGTTCAAAACCTGGGCATGCCCAAGTCGAAGGACATTCTGTCAGGGTTACAGAGAATTGTTCACCTAAACGGTTGAAACCATATAAGGTACCCATTAGTCTACAAAAAGAAGTAGATAGGCAAATCGAAGAGCTGCTTGACATGAGACTTATTGAACCAAGTGATAGTGAATGGGCACATCCCGTGGTTTGTGTCGCAAAAAAGAGCGGAGCTGTAAGATTATGTATTGATTTTAGATTATTGAACAGTTTTACAATACCAGATGCTTATCCAATGAGAAATGCTAAAGATCTGTTATTTGAAGTGGGACAGGCCAAATTCATTACTGTACTTGATCTTACTAAAGGGTATTGGCAGATACCTATGAAAAAGGAAGCAAAACCGTTTACTGCTTTTGTGACTCATTCGGGTCATTATCAGTGGAATGTGCTACCTTTTGGAATGAAGAATGCCGGAAGTACGTTTCAGAAATCAATGGATAAGGTCCTAGCTCCACATAAAATATCGATGATTTGGCAATATTTTCGAAAACATGGGTTGAACATCTCAATCACATAAACAAAGTATTTAAAACATTACGAGATGTTGGATTAACCGTGAATTTAGAAAAGTGTGAGTTCGGAAAACCCGAAGTTAAATTTCTAGGCCATGTGATTGGTTCCGGTAAGCATTCCCCAGATCCAGAAAAGGTTGAAGTCATGAAGCGTTTAGCGAGGCCAACTACGAAGAAGGAAGTAAGAAGTTTGCTTGGGCTAGCTAGCTATTATCGGGACTACATACCCAACTTTTCTCAAACTGTCTTACCTTTGACAAATTTGACCAGGAAAAACATAGCTAATAACATTCCATGGAACGAAGATGCGGAAAAAGCATTTTTGAAACTCAAAAAAGAACTTGCATCTATGCCATTTTTGCATACACCAGACCTTGGAAAACCCTTTCAGCTATACACAGATGCATCAGCCACTGTAATTGGTGCATGTCTAGCTCAGAAAAACGAGCAGGGTAAGGAAATGCCAATCGCTTTTTTCAGTAAAAAATTGAATCCTACCCAGATCAAATGGTCAACTATCGAGAGGGAAGCGTTTTGCCTTTTAGAAGCACTGAAAAGGTTTGACACCTGGATATTTGGTGCAGAAATACAGATAATTTCGGATCATAATCCTTTGACATATCTGACGAAGAGCGTTCCTCATGGAGCTAAACTTTCTCGATGGACTTTAGCTTTACAACGGTATAACATGACCGTAACGCAGTGTTTCTCAACCTTTTAGTATTCACGGCCCAATTTTCAATCCTAATTTTCATCGCGCCCCCCCCCCTCCCCACCGCATACAATAAAATATATACAATAATAATGTATTTTGAGTAATTTGGAGCTAAACCTACACTACAACCTTAAATTTAAACTTTACAAATTACCAAGAATACTGAAATTTATTGGTATTTTGCAACATCGATCCTCAGCATTGAAAAAACAAGAATAATATGCCTTTTTATTGCTCTTGCGTCCAGCCATGTCGGGCATTCTCACGGTTTCGCGAGAAGTTTCGATTTGTCTGGAATTTGTCTGGTCAACTTAAAAGTTAAGTTGGGAGCAAGCGCAGATGTGAATAAATGTTTTCTCATAGGGAGAAGGAGAAAGTTCTATGACGCCAGTTTCAATTCCAGACAATATCATTCGAGTCGATCCTTCTATCGCTATTGAATCTATTCTGAATTTGTATGTTATATATATTTTCGTGTAATTGCAATTCAATATTCACTGCAGATCAATCAAATATTCACGGCAGCAGACTTATGCAGAATCATGGATAAATTTTTAAGCGGGCGTAAGCAAGCATTAGACGATAGACAAGCATCAACAAGTACACAGACTAGGGTGGTTCCGAAAATAAAATCAAGAAAATAGTCACAAGAATACTTTAATTTTGGGTTCACTAGTACTAAATTAAATGAAGAAATGCCCCTGTGTATCATTTGCTCAAAAATGTTGGTGGCAGACAGCATGAAACCTAATAAACTTAAACGACATTTGGAAACGCTTCATAGTGAGTACATCAACAAACCCAGAGAATTCTTCGAATTAAAATTAAAATCATATGAAAAGCAAAAATCATTCTTTAAAAAAACTTTTTCTTGAATGAAAAAGCTTTAATTGCCTCTGATAAAGTGTCTTATAAAATAGCCAGATGTAAAAAGCCTCACAAAATTGGCGAAGAGCTTATTTTTCCAGCCACGAGATTGTAGAAATTATGTTTGGAGATAATTTTGCAAAACAATTGAAGTCTATACCTCTTTCAAACGATACTTTTGCCCGTCAAATTGCTGATATAACTGAAGATGTAGAGTGTCAGCTTTTGTCGAAGTTACGTGACAAATTGTTTTCAATACAACTCGATGAGGCAACAGGTAGTAATTAAGATGCTCATTTCATTGCCTATGTCAGATTTTGTGATGATTTGTCAGTAGTAGAATTATTCTGCCAACCAATAGAACTCAAAGCAACAGCAGTCGCATTATTTGCTATCTTAAATTATTTTATGAACGAGACAAACATAGAATGAAAAAATTGCACTTGAATATGCACCAATGGTGCTCGTTCTATGTACGGAAGATTCCAAAGTATTCAAGCACTTGTGAAACAAAAATCGCCACAGTGCGTCTGGACACATTGCTTGATCCACAGAAAAGGTTTGGCTTCCAAAGAAATGAGTCCTGGTTTGAATATTGGTTAACTACGGTTGTAACAGTAATAAATTATATAAAAATGAGAACCCTGAAATCAAGAATCTTTTCCGCACTTTGTAAAGACATGGGTGCAATACACTCAGCATTACTATTTTATTGCGAGGCAAGATGGTTATCACGAGGGGCATTTTTGCAACGTGTTTAGAATTTAAGAGAAGAAATCGCCGTTTTCCTAGAAGAGGAAAACAGAATGGAAGCTGAGAATTTTCACGATATTTTATTTGCGACGAAATTGAGCTACATGGTCGACATATTCGAGAAATTAAATAACTCCAAGGGGCAAATAGTATTGGATACGAGTGATAAAGTTAATGCTTTTTGTAGGAAACTGGAATTGTGTACCAGAAATTTAAAGCAAGAAAACTTAACTATGTTTGCAAATTCGAATGATTGTATTAAAACTTACACGGCTGAAGAACAACATGTAAAAGTTGTTTTTGTAACCATTGAAAATCATTTAGCAATGCTAGCAACGAATTTCAAAAAGTACTTTCTTGCTGACGACAAACTGATATCAAGTTACAAGTGGGTGAGGGATACATTTTAAAATACTCACGAAGGACTCTCAGTTGAAGTGGAAGAAACCTTCATAGACTTCACGGCAAACGGCGAAACCAAAAAACAATTTAGTAATAAACCATTCTTTGAATTTTGGGCAGGAGTGGAGGATGAGTTTTCTGCACTAAAAACAAGGGTATTTCGCATTCTACTACCATTTTCAACATCTTACCTTTGTGAAACTGGATTTTCTGCTGTGACTCTTTGAAGACAAAATATAGATCTTAGCTAAATATAGAAAAAGAACTGAGAGTGAGTGACCCTCCTTCGAAAAGCTTTGCTCGACAAGACAGGCCCAAGGAAGCCACTAATAATTATTAAATTTCTTTTTAATTTAGTAAGTTGTTTTAATTTAATAAGTTAATTATTAAATATGTCGAAATGTATTTTGTTTGTATGTGTGTGTGTGTTCTTTCCTTTCAGTCACTTAATTTTTTAAAATAACATTTTCTCTTGGATATCTTGCGCCCCCCTATTAGTGTGCTCGCGCCCCCCTAGGGGGGCGCGCCCCACAGGTTGAGAATCACTGCCGTAACGTATAGAAAGGGTAGTCATCATGGAAACACTGATGCGCTTTCTAGATTAAATTTTCACACATCTAGCCATGAAAGCTAATTTGCTCTAATAGTCATTTTTTGCCTATTTCTTATAAGATTTTGTTGTAATATTATACATTTTGTTTTGCTATTTGTTTTGTTGTATTTTATGAGGTATTGCTATTGTTTGATTTATTATAATATTAACTGACGTGTCAGGTTAATTTTTTTTTCGTATGTTATATTATGTTTGATATTATTTAAAAGAAAATAAATTTTGTTTGTGGGAGCTGCATAAATGTTGGAGCTCTCATCATTACTGTATATGTGTGTTAAGGACAATGACTGGCTTCTCCTCTGTTTTTTTATTTTGTTTGCAGCATCGCCACTCCTGTGACGGATGTGCTTTCCCCGGAGGGACGAGTAAAGTTCGAATTCAAATTTTTTTCGTGTGTGGCAACACTAGGGTTTAAAAGAATAACGAGAAGCAGCTGGGGCAACTCAACTCAAATGAAAAAGGAGGGAAAAAGAAAAAGGAAGAGAGAAGGAGGACATGTTGGTTAGATTGGACGAAAAAGATGTCTGGGGTAGAACAGCAGCTGGAAATGTGAAATGCAGTATTGAAAAGTTGTGATTGTATATAGTTTATTTTGTTTATTAATTTGTGTTAAATGTGTCGTGCTGCTATAGCAAAAATGAATAAAGTAGCAGCTGTAAAATCTTGGCTGATGATTTGAAGTTTCTCACCGATGAATCATACGTTTTACTTTATTATAAAACCCTCATGTTTGGACAAGTTTTACTGATTGGTTCTAATTTTAGAGTGTATTAATATTCGAGAAAGTCAAGAAAAAATAGAGCACTTAATAATGAACATTTTTTTAATTGAATCGAATTATTAAGTAAATACGATTGTGTGTCAATAGATCATATAAAAAGAATTTTTAAAAAATTCAAAAAATAGAATTGCTTATCGTTTAACACATAGATCAGAAGTATTAAATAAAAAATAATAAAATTAAAAACGATAAAAAGCATTCTCATACTGTTTTATCTAAATGTGCTTCTGATATTTCCCATAAGGAACAAATTTCAGTCATTATTAAGTATGCAAATTTCGAAGAAAAAGATTAATTAATCATTTACAGAATTTATCGAAAATGATGTGACCGGAGAAGTACTAGTATTAAATAGATTAAGTGAGCTGGATATAGATGTTATGAACATTTCGATATTATTATGTAGAAGACAGGCGTACGATAAGGTAAAAACAAGAAAGGAAAATATTAGGTGTACAATATAGAATAATTGCTATGGGCCCTAACGCAATTTATATACCTACACAATTAGCATTCTTTTAATTTATGAATTTGTGATCTCACTTCTAGTAACGCATATTGTAAGGTTTGGGATTTCGCAACTTTTATATTATTTATTTTCTACAACTACAAAAACTGTATTCTCAAACCATTATGTGACCTTCGTTTGGAAGCCAAAACAGATTCGGCAAAAAACAATGTGTTTGCACAGTTTGAACGAATTTGTAAAGTCCTAAAAGAATTTATTGATGCAAATACCTCTCCCAAAGCTAAAAGTCTGTAAGATTCAATACTAGAAATGCCTTTTATATTATGTTTAATAGTATGATTTGCAATAATGTTCAAATTGATCAACATCAATAAAGTCTTTTGATCAAAAGTAATTGTTCTTGACACATTTAAATTTAGTTAATAAAAATAAAACTAAAGTCCAAAATTTAATACATTTTTAGATGAAGCAGAAATGATAGTGTGTAATATGAATATTTCAGAATATTTTTCTGAAAAAGAAAATTATCTTCCCAAATAGCAAGTTAAAGTTAGAAGACCCGATTGAGAAATTCAGATGCTATTTTTAATGGTATAATTAATAATATAAGGTACACAAATAGAAAATGGGTTTAAAAGTATTTCAAATGAGATCATACTTTTATAAATTAATTATTTCACTCAATAAAGAGAGTACTGAGCACTCTTTCAGCAAATTAATAACTGTCTTCGTTCAAGCATTGCGTAAAGAAGACTTAAATGCACTTACTATGTTAAGCGTCGAAAAGAAAATTCGAAAAAATCAATTTTTCGGAATAATTAATAGTAAAAATAAAATCACGCATTAACTAAACATGCAATAGTTCGTGCATATGTTCGTGTTTGTACCTTTTTACTACTTTACAAAAAATTTAGGGCCCCAAATAGTTTCTTGCACCCAGGCACCCTATTAGTTAAAAAAAATTAATCTATCTTGAGTAAACAAAAAATATAAACGTTGTTGGCTTCAATTTCTGGTCCAAAAAAATTGCATCAACAGATTTAATCAAACTATTATTTGTAAACGATCCCGTAAAAAGGCTATATTTAATATTTCTTTTTATTGGTATAAAAACTTTTGCAATATGCTGAAAATGTTCATTCAATGATTTATTGTAAAAATTATCTATACATGATTTTTTTTCTTCATGAAAATACTTAATCAAATTATTAAAAAGAAAAAAAAGGAACTTATTACTCCTGATTCTATAAAAATTTAACGCCCCGGCAATCACATTCACGTGAGTATTTCAGATTAAATTCTGAAAAGAAACACACAAAAATATCATTATAAGGAACAAAGGGAACCTAAATATTACATAGACATAACTGAAACAGGAATAAGCACTGTTCTATAATTTTGCATTTTCTTTTTGTCATTTTTATAGAACTTTATTCATATAATAATTTTTTTGAAATTTTCAGTTCTTTAGTCAACATTGATGTCAGTTTTATACTAAAACTTGAATTAAAAGAAAGTGAAAATATTAATTGCTAAAAAAGGTTTGATTGTGGTTTGAGGAATAATTATTCAATACAATTTAAGGAATAGAACTCAGACTAAACTAACGACCCTATATATTTAAAATATAGTGAAAAAAAATTATTGGTATAATTAAAAAATTACATATTTGAACAAAATAATTACTATAGGGTTAATACATAATTACTATAGGGTTATAATAATTACTATTTATTTAAAAAACGTTTAATTGCATGAGTAATTAATTTACTATTTAACTCATAACTAAATTTTTATTATTTCTTGTCATTTATATATTTTTTAATACATTACTAAATGGAAATTAATGTCAAAGCGGAAGCACAAAACCGCATTATAGCAAAGGTAAAAAAAAAAAAAAAAAAAAAAAAAAAGATCTATTTGCCAAAGTGGGTGTAAAAGAACCTCATCAACGGATCAAAACACTCACTGGAAGGAATCGAAAGGGTGGCCGACGGCGGTGAGCTATCGCTCCCTTTGTTTACTACTTGGCGATAATCATAGGCAACAATCCACGATAAAGTAAGAATCCCCAACATTGTGCCTGAAATCGAAGCGAGAGCAAGCATGATGTTACCGGAAGATCCAATCATATTGCCCGATTTGCTTCCAAACATGAAATAGGGTGGGGAATGGGAATATATCTACCGGAATGAAACCCGTCCTCTTCAGCTACTTCCCCCATTACATCTAATTCCGCCCGCTTTTAGACTTCTGAATAAGAATCAAGCGTCCTCTGTTTAATGACACTTGAAAAAGTTTAGTTTGACCGGTCGAATTATCTCGTCCTCAAAATAAAGGGAATTTCTACATTAAGAACTCATAAATTATGTCAACGATATTTCGTAAAAATCTAAGTTTGAAAAATATTCGTCGGCTAAAATTTTTTTTTCAAAATATAGACTATAAAAGCCGCATTTCTCTTCCTAATTCATTTTTGATCGGCTCTATCTCCCGTCATCAGTAATGTCTATTTAATAAACATTCTTTGCTATTAATAAGAAATTTTTGTATTGAAACATAATTATGCTTGAAAGTAAATGTAGTTATTTCTGATTACAGCTTTTTTGTTTTTAATTTGTGATAATCTTAATAAATTGTTATTTCATGATAGATAAAGGCTTCCTTTTTATCATACAGATATTTTGCCACTGCTGCTCTTCCTCAGCATATTGAAATTAAAGATAATTTTGAAGGGGTAAGCCTGGGTAATGTTACTCTGCAGGATGTGGACAAAGCGTTCGTGGATATAGATTATGCAATTAAACGAACTGGACGATGTTCCAAAATAAATGTACAAAACATACTATCCATGATCGAAAAGCTTCGTAAGTTTAATTTCTGTGTTATTAATTATAATTACGTATTGTAAAATTAGCTTCTTTTTTTTTCTGCTTGCTGCAAAGCATTAGTATTTTCTTTGAAAGTTTGAATAAAATTCAGTTGTGTATTGTAGCAAAATGTGTCTTATGTCATTATAACCCTCTATATCCTCTAATATTATAATACTATTTTTCGAATTATATACATTGTGTAATATTTAGATTTCCTGAAGACTGAAATGTATTTTTATTTCTTGTAAGGAAGTAGTTGTTAAAAGTTCTATCTTTTTATGCACTTTTTTTCCAGTACTGAAATCTGCTTATAATTTTATTGTATTTGTTTGTTACACTAATAATTAAACATATATTCTTGAATCGTAAGAAGTTAAAGTATTGCATTGCATCTTATCCTCTATTAATGTTCTTTTTTTTTTTTTTTCATCTTTTGGGGTCATTAGTCTCAAATCAAAGTTTGGCAGTGCTGGAATATAATTATCAAAATTTTTCATCTAGAAAAAGTCAATTTTATTTATTACATATTATATGAATAATTTTATTTTTCTTATGGATCTGAAGATTTTTAAAAATTGTATTACATTTATATTATGTTAATGTCATACTAATTCTTCTTTTACTTACGATTAAAGAATAATTTCTTTATAATTTAGGTTTATTAATGTATAGCACTCTATATAAATGCTAAACTTTAAAAAAAAGATGTAGTAAAAATTTTTAGTGAGAAATTAAAATCTATAACTATCTAAGAGAAAAACATGAGAAAGTATCTAATTATGTTACTAAATTAGTTTGTTTATTGGTAACAATCCACAAAATATATTGTCCATCTTTTCTTTCATTTTATCATTTGAATTTTATTAAATTTATCATGAAAGATTATAAATGCTGCTCTTTGTGACAATTGTAGGAATGTTTGATGACTTTTAAGTTGAAGAGCAGTCTAAATTTTTTAATGTTTTATTATATCCATTAAAATTAGATTCAAAATCCACTTATACTCATTAAAGAAGTTAACAGAAGATACCATCTGATCCACATTTTTAAAGAGGATATTCCCTCTTATAATTTCCAGACAAAAATTTGATGGTTTGCATTAATAAGTTTAGTTTGTAGATTGAAGCTAGCAATTTAAACTTATAATGCATACAACAGAAGAAGAAGAAGAAGAAGAAAAAAATCAATGCATATGCGAATAGCTATTGGTATTTGTTTTACAGCAACAGCTGTTGGTAACAGATTCTTATATAAAAGATTGAAAAAGATATTTGTTGAAATTTTTTTGAAAGTGACCTGTTATTGAAATTCACCAACATGAAAAGAATTTTGCAAATTGTAATCTTTCTCTATTTATTTAGTGTTTTGTCCTTTGTACATCAAAACTTTTATCAGAAATTGTACTGGATTTTTATTGTTAAAACATTTTACAATTAATCAGCACATTGAAATATTTTGTATTAGAATCTAGCATTGTGTCAGCTTTTTCAGTTTTTAGTAATCCTAGAAAATATATTTTTTACAGTCAGAATCAGTATTCTTATAGTATCGAATTCATTTAAAGTCTATTAGAAATGTTATTCTGTGTACATGCACATTTCATTCTAATTATTCCTGTGGTTTCAAGAATCTGAATAATCCAGTATATTGCATAAAATACTGTATTCATTTCAATCTGTAAATTATTTGCTTTGAAATTTTCGATAAAAGTTTTTTTGTTCTTCACCTTCTGTTTCAAAAAAAGGCTTTTTGTTTGATTGAAAATGCAATACATCGTAACAAAATAAGGAGAGATCATTGATTCTTTTTGTCTCAACATGCTGTCATTATATTGAAATTTAGTGACATATAAATTTAGGTTACATTCCATATAATTTCAGTAATAACTTTTAAAATGTGCTCACAATACCTTTTAATAAATATTATTTTCATTTGTGAATATAATCATGAAAAAATTGAAAGCTGCTATTTTAAAATTTTGTAATTGATACTGTTTAAAAAATTTATGCTGAAATAATGCACTTAATAAATTGTTATAAATCATTTTTTTTAAATATGCATGCTGAAAAGAAAAAAAAAAAAAAAACTGGCCAATTTTTAAAATATTTTTCTTTTTTATAAATATTTTCGCTAGAATAATTTGTTTTCTCTTGTTTACACCAAGTTTTTATTAGTATTTGTTTAAAAGCGAAAATGGCATTAGTGTACTGATATGAAAAATTAAAATAGATCTTAAGCAATTAAGATTTTTTTTGTTCCATAAAATTTAACTATTTTTTTTAACATTTTGTTTACTGATGCTGTTTGATTTATGGGAAATAATTTTCTGTACGTGTATGAATAAGTCAATAATTAAAGCCAAATCCATAAAGTTTTATATAAAATCACTTAGTATGAAATGACAAGATCGAAATTTGTGCTAGGATATTAAAAGAATATTTCATAGAATTGTCTTGAAATTTTATAGAACTTTTATAGAATATAAGAACTTTTTAGTTTCTTTTTTAACTTTTTGACTAGTACTGAAAATACGCAGATTTTTCCTTACTTTATATGTCTTTTATTTTTCCCGTTAATACTTTCTCCATGCTATACTTTATACAGATATGAATTTTTTTTAACATTTGTTGTTCTTTAATTGGGATATTAATAAATTTTTATCCTTAGATTCTTTTTCTGAAGTTCATGGCCTTTATCTTTTGCGATGCTGTGGATTGATGTATATGGAAAAACCTGCTGAACGAGTGCAATTTGCCAATGAAATTTGGGAGAAACTTCATAGACTAGGTACAATGTGTTAAAAAAATTGGTACCACTATATGAAGTTCTTTATAAAGCAGAACTTCGTAAACTGTTGCTCATAATCTTTATAATTACAAAGAAAGGTGGTGAACTTATGGAAACTCTTTTCTAAAAAATTTTTCTTTAAGGATCATCATCTTGACTAAATTTATTTCATTTGAATTTCTGCAGTGAATGTTTATGTTATATAATGGTTTTCTTATTTACTGTCCTTTCTCTCTGAAGTCACTTCTGAATTTTATGTTTCAAAATGTATCAAAAACTTAAAAAGTATATATAAGTAGAGAAAGTTTAAGAGAGTCTTGTATATGAAGTGTCCCCACCAAATGGTATAAGTATTTCCTTCACTATTGCAATTAGACAGATACTTCTGGTTACAAAGTTTCTCAAATAAAGTACCCAAATGCATGAAAATGTTCTGGCTTCTGTATAAGGTGATTATTATTATTATTTTTAAACTCTGCTGGATGGAAGAAAAGGGCAGATTCCTTTCCATCTAAGTTACTGTTTTCTAATCTCTTTCAATCCTTTAGACAAAAACCAGTGGAAATGGTCTTCCCAAAACATTCCACTTATTCTCCCCCCCCGCCACATAAAATTGAGGGCACTGGATGCGACTGCAAATAACTTGCGTGTTGTTCTCCTATTAATACAGATTTTGTAATAGTTACAAAATGCAGATTTTGGGCATGAATCTAACAGTTTACTGAACATTTTCAGAATGTGTGTTTAAATACCGTTTTACAGACCAATTTACTACAAAATTTGGCGCTTAACTATGATTGTAGTCATAAGGCAACATACTGAATTTCATTGAGTGAAATTATTGCCTGTATTTTCATCTATAAGAAGGTATTAACTGATGGATGGTCCACTGCTTGAGAAATTAGGTTCGAACTTATTCAAAATTGATAACAGTCTATAATTTAGATGCTGTACTGTGTGCTAAATTGTATTTACATAGTTTCTTCCATTTTGCAATTATTGGGTTCATTTGTACTCAAGCAGTAAAACATTCTCAGAATGAACTTTGCTCAACATTTGATAGAAATCTACAAATTTAGTTAAAAGATATTTGAAATTACATCCATCTAGCTGAAATTGTTTTTGAGTCATCTTTGTCATGGACAGCAATAATGCTAATATGTTCTCTGAACATAAGGAGATGTGAAACAGAGTTTCATCAAAATCTTGAGTTTGAATTTTTTGAGGGTTTCAATATTTTCTCTATACTTTGTATAAGTTGAAGTAACTGGAGGAGTGATCAACCCAAAACTTTTTTGCATACTCTCTAATAAAATTGTCATGCCAGAGAATGCCTTTCATGGCATTGGCATACAATTATGAAATATGTGGCATGAATATTGCATTTTCACCGAATTTATTGTGTCATCTTTAGCAAATTTTTTGATGATCAATCCCTGGCATGCTGTTAACATCATCTAAAATTCGAATTTGTGTTTTTTCAACCAATTAAAATAAAAGTTTGATATATGTTAGTCATTGCATCTTTGAGTTCTTGCATTTACAGGTTTCTAGTTGTACAGACTGGCAGATGGTCAATCATTGAATTTGACTCAGAATATGATAAGTGTCTACCCTATAGATGTTATATCTCTATACCAAAATTTATTCATCTAGCTCTCTTTATTTCGCAGTTATTGTGTAAATGTATATTCGAACAGACCTACTTCCTCTGAAATAGATTTTGCTCAGAATTTAATGGAAATCTACAAATTTGATGTAAGGACCATTTACCAAATTTCATTTAAGTAACTTAAAGTATTTTTGAGTTGTCCTTGTCACAGTCAGATAAATATTTTCCAAACATGTGTTTTGTGAGCTCAAGGAGTTCTAAAATATGGATATTTTCCAAACTCTCAAGTTTGAATATTTTGTTGGTTAATATACTTTCTTTATAATTTATATAAGAGAAAGTAAGAATAAAATATTACATATTGAAACAACATAGGCAATGTTTTTATTGTTATTGAACAATGTAGTATTTATTGCAAAATAAATAATATCAAATTACAAGTATTATAAAAATAATGTACAAATCTAAACTTGTTACAAATTTTATATTAATATCTTAGAAGTTTTATTAAGTTTGCAAGAACTAAAAATTTATTTCTGTATTTTAAACATATGTGATGGAATTAACCATCATTTGCAAATAATCTTTTTTTAATTAAATGCAAATAATAATATTTTATGACAAAGTATGAATTTATTGTTTAATTTGTCATTCATATTTGAAGGAAAATATCTTCATTTTTTCTTAATTAATTGTAGAATTAGAATTTATCTGTTCTACATTCAAATGTTTCCTTTTTAACTATTAATTGGATTTAAGGAGATTTATCTAACATGTTCTCCTTTTCAATATTTTTTGGCAATTAATTACTATAATTTGATTCCTGGCTGGTTGTTATATTTGCATCCTTTGGGTTGCGTGTTTGAACTTGAGCATCCTTCGGGTTGTGAACCCTTGTGTGTGGTGGTCACAGTGTCCTCCAGGTTGAGAATATTACCCTTGTTCAATGGTGATCGTTCTCTTATCCAGGTCTAAATTATGATCTGTGAATGAAATGTATGAATGAAGTTTGCCCCATAAAAGGGTTTGTGACATGTGAGTAATTAACTGGTACTCTTGGCCCTAGATGGCGATACTGAAAAAACAAGAGGCACAAAAAAAATTCGGGTTAAATCGGAATGGCTCTTTATTCAGCGGGCTTGTCAATGATAAGTGCCATTAGAAACAACAACTCATACTTGGGTTGAATCCATAACTGTTGCCTTTTATAATTGTAATATTTTTAATACTTATTATCACACACACACACACACAAAAAAACTAAAAAAAATGAATGCAGCTTATTGAAACTAAGCAGTCATTTCCATTATTTTTATTTAATTAGTTTTATACAAGCTTTTGATTTAGTTATACAAGCCCATGTGCTGTTAAACAACTTCAAAGCATGGAAATTAAATATAGATAGAAGGTTTTTTTTTTTTTTTTTCAAAGCTTGATAGTATAAATTGTTGATGTTAGAAACAGTCAAAATTAGAGTTTAGAAATCCCTTTTTAGCTTCTAACTTCATAGCAGTACAGTTAATCAAAATTTTTAAATACAAATGTGGTGGTACATCTTAATGAGGCACTAATTTTTCTCACTGGGTTTATTTTCTTAAGTACCTAAGATGTTATAGCTAAAGGAAAATGTCATCTCCTCCCCTTTGAGTTTGATGGTCTATCTATAAACTCATTGGAGATTTTTATATTGCAACATATCCCAAAATACAAATGAGATATATTGTTCAAAGTTATATAAAACTTTCAAACAAAGGTTAGCTTTGGGTTCTAGGGTCCTTGTTTGGTGAACTGCAGAAATTTTCTCTTGTCATAAGAACCATTGCAATATGTAGTGATCTTATAAAGAATCTACTTAAAAGTTAGAAAAATTAAACTTTGATATGGTTCCTTTTGATAAAAATTAAATGCGAGTAAAATGTTTCCCTTAGCTCATCTTTAAAAATAGAGTTTCATGCGTATATCTGCAAAATTTGCCGAGATATTGAAAGACAAAATTACTGATTTGGACTGTATTTCTATGTTTCTGACTAGTGTTTGTACAAGTAATTTCAGAGATATATACTTATTACAAAGAATTATTAATAAGACTGAATTTAAAAAATAATGCATTCTTTGACTTTTAATTGAATTTTAAGAAATTCTCAGATAAACTATTAATTAAAATGTTAAAAAATCTGTTCAAAATGAACACTTTTGAAATTTGTGCAAAGATGCATTCGTTTTAATTAAATTTATATAAGTGTGTTCATCGCATATGGCATAAAGACAAACTTTTTGAATCCCCTGGCAAAGATTTATGGAGCACAAATTGCAGAAGGCAATCCATCCCTTAATTCGGACATTGTTTGTCAAAATTAACTGAATAAATCAGTGCCCAATCATCTTATTGTTGTACAAAAGGGAATCAACCAAAGAGTTTTTGAAAGTCCACATTACACTTTCACAGGAAAGTGTCATTGATGTTGGATCTTTTACATGATGAATGAATTTTTACTGTGCCAAATGTTATTGTTTTGAAGATTAAAGTTTCTGTTTCAATTAGAGCAACATTCTTATGTCCAAATTGCATTTATTTAAAAAAGATTATACTTAAAATCTGGCTAAATTTTAAAATTTAGATGTAGATTATGTAGTTTTTCCTGTAAATGTTGTAATAGTACTTAGACTTCCTGAATGCTATATGTAGGCCAATTATTATATTGAAATAATCCTTACACTGTTGGTTTTGGAATTTTCCTAGCCAAAAGCTTGGTACATGAGCCTGAAGGTAGCTTAAGAAATAAACCAAAGTGTCAGTTTCTCTATCACATATATAAAAACATATCTTTCCCATTCCTTTCTTTGAAAGTAAGGAACCTGTAGTTATAATTATCTAAACCACTCTGTTTACGTACTTCCTAGAAAGATGCCAGATGTTCAGAAAATAACATTTATATTCTTATACAGCTAATTAGGTAGACATAACCATATGAATCATTGACATTTCCAAACATTTCTTGTTAATGAGTTAAATCACACAATTAGAAGTTAAGAGTTTTATTTGTTCTTCGGCATTATATTACTTCTTCAAGATATCCTAAATGCTCAGTCTCCCTTCTCCTTTTTTATAAAATTAAAGTTGCAAGTGTCAATCCTTAGATAAATATTTGCATATAACTATTCATTGAATAAATTTGGCCTTTAGAATAAATATCTCTTAACTTTATAATAAGTCTCTCCAAATTTATAAACAACCATATTTCTGAAAATTTTATTTATACAAATTTGAAGCTTACTGCTTGAATAGATGGATACGAGATAAACATATATATTACATATTAATATTCATAAACAATGGGAGTAATACAAAAAATTAAATTTTTTACTATCATCCCTCACAGAAATCAGAGTGATTTTATACAATTGCCCACTTTATTTAATGAAATTTCATAATTTAAAGTATGTGCTTGGATATAACATTCAAAGAAAAAAAAAAAACAACTTTTTCTATGTTCATTTAAAACTAACTTGTAATAAAATGTATGTATTTCGTTTTAAGTTTGTGATAAAATTGTGACATCTGAGGGATGAAATTACATTTGCTGTTTAAAGATAATAATTTTTAAAATTTAATGAAGTTAGGAGATCTTGGTAAAGCTATTTAGTAATGTAGTGCTAATTATGGAGTTTTGCACCCTATGACACATCCAAAATATTAATGAACTGGAATAACCTGAAATTTCCTCTAAAAATATATATCATATTGTTTTTAAATAATTGCCTTTTTCATCTTATGAAAACTATAGCAGAAGACTTTCAGTTCTTTTCATATTTCATTCCTTTCATAGAGTTATTTATGCCAATTGTATTATAAAGTAATTGCTTTATTCTGTTTAGTTTTTAATGCTCAGATTACTGATTTCAGCAAATTCATTTAATTTGCTTTATATGAAGCTTTTCATACTTTGTACATCTAATCAGCTATTAAAGTATTTACTGTAACAATATTTATTTCTGAGTTGTTTTAATGTTTAATCATTTATTTCTAGGTGTTCATTTAGATGTCAAGCATTATAATTCCCTTTTAAAAGTCTTTGTGGACTGTGATCATCAATTTTTGCCCTCTGAATTTTTAGCATCAATGGAGAAAATTGAACCAAATAAGGTAAATCAATAAATAGATAAAAACATTTTTTTTATTTATTAAAATTACTTAATTATTGATGACATTTGGATGGAGCTCCAGCTTATCTCTGTGTCAAATTAACTTTTAAATTGATTTAAGTTATTAATGTGAAATTCTTTGAAAACTAAGGAAAATTTTATAAATAATGGAAATTATCAAAATCTGAGTTGCGAAAGAAATAAGGGTCATTTTGTATGTTTTGAGTGGATGAGTAAAAGATTTTAAAAATAATTGTTATCAAATGGTAAGCCAACTTTTGAAAAGAAAAAAATTGCATTTGCTCTAGAATAGATGGAAAACAATGTATTTTGCTGTGAAGTTTTCACTGTTATTAAGGGCTTGCATTCACAGTAAATGGAAAAATTAATAAATAAATTGTTGGAAATAAAATTTTGCTGTTCTATTAAACCATAACAGCGATCCTAGTGGTTCAGTTGGTAGAATATTCGTTAATCTATATGCCTGTGTTTGAATCTGGCCACAATAATTTAATCTAAGAGCTGACACTTTTGTTAACAGTATTGATTATTTGTGCCTCAGGCAGTTCGAAAATTTTCTTTAAAATTTTTGGCTACTATATTCCTGAATTGTGTGAATACAGAATCCTATAAGTTGTGGGCAACTTTAGACTTCCTTGTGTTACAAGATGCTTCCAACTAATAAATCTGTTTTATTGCTAAATTGTGTTCTGTGATTTCTTGCATCTAAATGACAACATCTTGTTAATATTTTTTAAATCCTCAGTTTCTGATAAAAGAAATTTTGTTCTGCAAGTGTCATGTTGTCTTATTCATATTTTCAATTTCTGTCAAGCTGAATCTTCATTTTGCTTGTAAGTTGATAATCGTTTATTCTTAATTCTTCCGTACATTTCTGGACAGAGAGAGAGCAATTTTTTATATGGAGCCTATTTGTGTTTTATTTCATTTTTTGTTGCATGAGATGTCATTAATATTTATAAATCATAGAAATTTGAAATAGTCAAGAACTTACGGCCAAAAAACATTTAATTAAATGGGCTATGATTTAATGATAGCCTTTTGAAACTTTAAAAATTAAATAAGGAGTATTTCCTGAAAATCCATTAGAGGGTAATTTGATTTCCATGAAAAAAAGATGCATGAGTTATTTGCTATAATATTTTGAAAGTGATGAAACATCTCAAGTGTCAAATTTTAGTGTGTTAATGCAATGTTGTTTCTTTTTTCATTTCTTTCCACTTAAATATTTTTTGCATTTGTTTGCTAAAATTCACATAAAATTGGTTTTATTGTATAGTGATCAAATAGGTTTGAAAATATATCCAAACTTTTAAATTCTTCTTTTAATATAATTTTAACCTTTCTGTTTGTTTTCAAACTATAAAAATTTCCAGTAATTTAACAGTCATAGGCTGTTAAATGTAGTCATCATACAGATGTTTCCCAATCATTTTATGCTATCAGGAGATTTAACAGGAACTAACCTTCCAACCAGTTTACCCATTCCGTATAAATGCAAAGTTAACTGATAGTTAGCTGGTCATGTTGAAAAAAGAAAAGAACTTTAAATTTACTTTTCACTTAGAGGGTGTATTTAGGCATTACTCAATGCTTTAAAGTAAGAAAGACCCAAAATTTCCAAAGTTGTAGTTAGATCATTTATTGTAGCATATTTTCAGGCTGCTCAGTGATGTTTTACAAACTGTTTAAATTTAAAATATTATCTTTATACTGATAACGTATCCTTAATATTTCTTCAAACAAGCATGATAGTCATGAGGAGTAAGCATAATCTGGTTGTGTAAAGATTCAACCAGAATCGTCACGGAATTCAGGAAAAGACAGGGAAATTTTCAGAAGTAGAATTAAACATCATTGTCAACTAATGAAAATCAAACCTTTACTGATAGTCTAAAACAATCTATGGAGGAGAAAAATTAACCACTATATCTATTTTATTTGTATGTATGTATAAATATACGTTTCTGCCGAATTTTCTCTCCCCCCTCCCAGAATGACAAGTTATTGACATAAGTAGCGAAAATGTTTTTGCATACTATTGGAAAAAGCAACCTGATTAAAGCCAAGTTGTTTGTACTGTTACGATTTTAAGCTTTGATGGGTCTGTTTTATTTCAAAAAGATATGCATGGAGCTATCCTCCGCCCTCTTTTCCTTCCTTCGAACCTCAAATCTATCATATGTCACGAGAGTGAAAGTACGAATTTTGAATATTAATATTCAAAACTGGTTGTAAAATATTTACCCATTATTATTAAAAATATTTTATAATACTTCTATATATAAAAATATTTTATTTTAATTAAATAAATATTTTACAATTATTACTTTTTCCGCTCCTCTATTCTATGGGCTAAGCATTTAGTTAGCATGCAAGCATTTTTTTTTTAATTGGTGAGCTTAAAGTCAGTGCAATTTTAATTTCATTGTAGACTTTTTCTTATTTTGCTGCTGAGATCTCATTTTGTATTTAAATGAATTTTTATTCTTTTAGTAAAATTATTCGGTGTGTTGATAAACAATCTCGATAGGAGATACCTTACTAAAAGTAAACAAAACATTTCATTTTTTAGCACTCGGCCAATGTTCATATATTTTTGCACTACGTTTTTCGTGAGTAAATTTTTCAAACAGTTCCGAGATATGACTGGTTGGCTAAGAGGCTGTCTAGTTGGACATGTATCTTTTAGTTTTGGTTAATATATTTGCAAAAAAAAAAAAAAAAAGTTTTTACATTGTTGAAGCTTATCTAAAAAATCAATAAATGAGAAAGCATGTTTTTTTTTAAATCTGAGATTTAAATTTTATTTTGCATTGATTTTAGTTTAAAGATTAGAACAATATTTCGAATAAAATGTGCAATAATGAAAATGAAATTGGGCAATAATGAAAGAGAAAAAAAGGGAAGTGACATTTTGAAGATATTAGAAACAGCTGAAAAATGTCAGTAGCATTTCTTTAAAATCATTTTAATGTCAAGAAAATTCAAACAGCTGAAATACTGGCCACCCTGACATTTTTACAAATATTATAATCTAAGGAACGTGAAATCACCATTTTTTTAGATTTCAAAGTTATTGTAAAATACAAATGCTGTACAAACTTTGTTTAAAAAAATGACTTAAGAAAATTGGCCATTGAAAGGTGTTTGATGTGAGAAAAACTCATGTATGTAAATTTCAGGACAGTGATATTATTTAAATTACATTGAATCCTTTTTTTTCTGTAAAAAAATTCTGTAAACTTCAGAAATCGAACTGCACACATATGAAATATCAAATTATTACTTTGAGTTTAGTGAAGAATTTCCCTTTTTATTTACATTGATATCTGAACGAATTATTTATAATCTTATTATTGATGGAAAATTGCTGTTGTCCAGCATACCTCATTAGCATTGCATACCCAATTATTAGTATTCCTCCCAAGAATCAGAATCTGGAAGTTTTAAATTTCTGTTTACATCTGTTTTTGAAAAAATACTGCTGCCCCTTGTAGCATAATTGCCACTTCATGTTTTAAGCATCTTTGTCTGAAGACCTGATTCTAATACAGGAACTACAATATATGCAAGTCCTGTGCACATTGAATCACTTAAAAACATAGGTTAGGACCACTGGTATGATGTAGAAGTTTGGAGAGCAGATATTATCATCATCATTTGACTGTGGTTCAGAATCCTTGATCTGTTCTCATGTCATTTCAAAAGAAGACTCCACTTTTTATGAAGTAATTGCATTTAATGAATTGCACAATATCAACTGTGTTACATCTATCTGGTCTTAATAAAGGATAACTGGTATTTGTGAAAAGGGCTGAGACGGGGAATGACATTAAAATTTTATTTTAAAAAAAAGGATAATTTCCATTTCAGTATTTTGATATTGACCAAGTGTTGCTATATTTTTTGTCATTCTTTATGACAATACTTATTGACTGAAAGCAAATTTTCCTTTCAGTTCTGTTTCAAGTTTAACAAACTTCTTTCAGTTTTTCAACATGCCAGTGATATTATCTTTGAAAATAAAGGCAATTTTTATCCCTGTCCCACCCATTGATTTTTTTTTTAGATTTCTAGAAAATACATTTGTTGTTGATGAGTAATTATCTTTTTATATTTATAGGCTACATACCTTCTATTATTACAAAAATTCTGTAATGATGGAAATTTGAGCGGAGCAGGGTAAGTTGTATTTATTCAAGAAATTTGGTATGTGTTTATGATTATTTTTCTTGTACTTTCTAATGCAACATTGTTATTTGCCAAGTTATATGATTTGAAAGTAACACCATTTAGTTTTGTTTGTTTTTCATCTACTTGTATGTGTTGGTACTTCTGCTCATTTGATGTAATCGATAAATGAGACATCTTATTAAATATATCGAAATGCAGTTAAGCTATAATGTTCAGATTATATAGTTTGTACTTTTACTGCTCAAATTATCATTTAAAGATAACTTGAGCTGGTTGTTGCTACCAGTGCCTGACTTAGCCTAATTGAGACCCAGGACAAAAACTCCTTTCTGCTTCACTACTACAGTAATGAAGACCCGTGCATATAACTTGTCTGTGATATTTCTTATTAGTTAATTCAAAATGCTATCTAAACTTAAAATTAAAATTAAACTTAGTCTTAACTCGAAGTACTAAATTTAATTTATTTAAAATGCAATCTGGCATTAATTTAAAATGCAATCTAACAAAATGCTAAGGCAAGATTTATATTAGAATGCTTTCTACAACTATTTTAAGCATCTGCCTATAAGAGAAGCTCCTAAATCTCATAAACTAAATATTAGGGAATTTTTAAATGAAAAATATGCAAATTTCTCAACAGTTATTTTCTTAACAAAACAAACTCCATTATTTAAGGAATGTATTTATTTGATCAGTCTCATTTTATTATGACAAATATTGGGACATTAAAGGTCGAATATTCTAACAGAATGAAAGATATCCAAATCAATTCATTATTCAAATTCCAGTAAAAAGATAATTTTAATGTACATGCATTAAAGATTATAAAATTGGAAAAGAAAAGTTTTTAAAGATATGGAAAAAGAAAAATTATACTCTTTTATAAATACACTGATGGGAAAAAAAATCCCAACACTAGTAAGGAGCTGTGTTAGATAAACGAAATTTGGTAGGCGTGTTTATACATCTGAAAGATGACGTCGATTCAAATTTCGAGCTACGCGCGTAAGTGTGGCGCTAGTAGCGACACTATGGACATGCAAATGAGGTTTGCTTTAAATAAGCGCTGTAAGGTTCGTGATCGTTATTTACTGTTGAGATTTGACGTAGTGGGTTAATGTTAGTCAAGGATGCCTCTGAGAAGACGAAGAAGCCATTATCAACAGCTCACTGAGTTTGAACGAGGTCGTGTAGTAGGGCTACGAGAGGGTGGGTTTTCTTTCCGCGATATTGCTGAAAGACTTGGCAGGAATGTATCCACTGTGCATGAGTATTGGCGGCAGTGGTCAAGGGAAGGTACAGCTTCAAGACCAGGTTCCGGGCGGCCACTTGGTACTACTGAGAGGGAAGACCGTCGTATTCGGCGTATGGCTGGGGCTAATCGTACTACGTCTGCAGCTGAAATTCGAGCTGCAGTTGGCACCACAGTGACACAACAAACTGTTACAAATCGGTTACTTCAAGGATAGCTCCGAGCCAGACGCCCTGCACAGTGCATTCCACTGACTCCAAACCATTGCCGTTTACGACGGGAGTGGTGTCAAGCTAGAGCTTATTGGAGGACGGAGTGGAGATCTGTTGTGTTTTCTGATGAAAGCCGGTTCTGCCTTGGTCGCAGTGATAGCCGTTTGTTGGTTAGAAGGAGGTCAGGTGAACGCCTGCTAGTGACCTGTCTGCGACCTAGACACACAGGGCCTACTCTTGGAGTTATGGTTTGGGGAGCAATTTCGTATGACAGCGGGAGCACTCTCGTGGTTATCCCACGCACCCTGACTGCAAATTTGTACCTCAGTCTAGTGATACAACCTGTTGTGCTGCCATTCATGGACAGCATTCAAGGGGGTGTTTTCTAACAGGATAGCGCTCGCTCTCATACCGCTGTTGTAACCGAACTTGCTCTACAGAGTGTCGACATGTTGCCTTGGCCTGCTAGATCACCAGATCTGTCTCCAATCGAGCACGTATGGGACATCATTGGACGACAACTCCAGCGTCATCCACAACCAGCATTAACCGTCCCTGCATTGACCGCCCAAGTGCAACAGGCATGGAACTCCATCCCACAAACTGATATCCGACACCTGTACGACACAATGCATACACGTTTGCATGCTTGCATTCAAAATTCTGGCTGTTACACCGGTTACTAATGTACCAACATTTCACATTTGAAATGGCTCTTCTCGCCAATGGCTCTACCTGTGATCTTGAAACTTTAAATATGTTACCTAGACAAATGTATTCCTAAAATTCCATTACTGTACAATAATTTTTTCTTGGTGTTGGAATTTTTTTTCCATCAGTGTATAAAAGCGCATACTGCAGAAAAGAATAGATTAAAAAGAAAAAAAAAAAACTGATATTTTCTTCTGATATCTAACACAATGCTTGAAAAAAATTTCGCAAAATATTGCCAAGACAATTTTTCTTGAGTCATGAACATTCCATAAGTGGTGAAAATTTGATAAGTCTCGAAAATCCTATAAGTATAGGCAATTCTATATCAGCAGTTCGATAAGTGCCGAAAGTTCCATCAAGAACAAAAAGTGTGCTAGTTTTGAAAGGAGGTGGAATTTCTAAGGTTCCTAAATAGTCACTATTTTAATCGATGTTGATTTCTTAACCTTTATCCATTTTCTTATCCTTTAAGGAGTAGAGAAATGGATTCTTATTCACAAAAGGATATTTACACAAATATCCATTTCACATATATGCAAAAACCCCATATTAGGACAAGTGCATAGCATGTTTTATAAGTGTCAAAAGCATTTTATAGCAGATGATTAAGTTTTCACATTGCAATTTTTGTCTTGTATTAAAGGGGCTGATACTAATCTCTTTTAAATGTATTATTGTAGGGAGATCTGTTGTAAAATGCTGATGCATTTTTTTCTACCGATTGTTTGAAATATAGATTCATACTTATACTAAATTTTTAATTTTAATGCACAATGGAGAATTTCAATGTTGCTCTGCTGCTTTTATATTTATTTATATCTTAAACATAGAATTAATTTATCTGTTATACTAATTTTGAGCAAAACTTTATTTTTTTCTCATGGAACAACCATGCTACTTATCAGAACTATTTTACTTATTAATAATGTATTATCTTACAGTAAGATAAAATATTTGTATTCTTTTCTAAAATAAGTTGCATTTTGATTTCAAGTTTATTTAATAAGAATATTTATATTTTAAGTTGAAGCCTTCGTGCTTTTAATTGCATAGAACAACAATACAAAACTTTTAAAAAGTCAATATTGTAGCTATCGGACTACAAAAAATAATTGTACCAAATAAAAAAAAAGACCCAGAACTTTTGTTTAAATCGATATGAACGGAAGTAGTTAATTTTTAGAATTCATTACAAATTTTATACTTATAAAAACTTGTATTAAAGGAATTAAACAAAAAAAATGCTTGGGAAATGATGATAACATTCAAATGTAACATATTTGCTCAGAATTTCAAATTAAAATTAATATGTTTGGATGAAACAATAATTACTAGCTTACTTAATATTTTAATTGAATCAGAATTTCTTAGTTGGATAAACACTAATTTTTTAAAATTAAATAATTTTTTTAACTGTGATTAATACAAAAATTATTCATTTTTCAGTATTTTAAATGTTTATATTATTCAGTTTCAAAACTTCTAAAAGCTAATACATATCTCTGAGCTACAAATTTAGAATTCATTTGTATGTTTTTTTAAAAATTTTAATTCATAAAAGTAATAATAATTATTGCTGAACTGCTTTACCATTATTTTTAGCAGATATTTTGCATGCTTAGAACAGATAAAACATTAAAAAAATGAATTGTAAATATGAATGACAATAAAAGATACATAATTCTTTAATTATATTCAAATATAAATTTGCTGATGGTATTATTCAGTTAGGGAACAGAGAAAAGTTCATTTCAAAATGACATGTTTAAAACGTTTGCTTTTATATAATAGAATTTGACTGTATTTATAGAAATATCAACAAAGAATAAGTGTGAAGATGAAAATCAATGATGAGCAACAAAAATAAATACTATCCAGAAATTAAAACGAAATCGAAAACACAATTTAATTGGGAATATCGATTTATTGCATCGTGATTCATTGTGAACCATGATTCATGATATGGCACCAATAACTCGATAGTTTTCAAAAATTTATATCGGAAAATCGATTTTTTCAAATCCCCCCCCCTCTCGATAAATCTAAAATCGGCGTAGCAGTACTTGTGACTAGTTTATTGATCAGTTACATTAAAATTGTACTTTTATGTTATTTAAATAATTGTTTGTTACTTTCAGAGAAATACTTCAGTGTTTAAAGGAAAAAGGTCTTCCCATTAATGAATCTGTGTTTACTATACTTATTAAGGGACATATGAGAGCAAAGTAAGATTTATTGTTTTATATCTTTCTTTCAAATTAAATTATCACTCCTCATGGCTACCTATTTTATAGATTAGTAAGCTAATAGATATTAAAGGTAAGACAGAATTTTGAAGTGAAACTAAGCACATGTTCCAATTTACATGTATTTTATCTGCTGTTTTTGTGAACAATCATATATTTTAATAAAGTATTGTCCTTGCGATTTGCTAACCTAGGTATAGGCACTGTTATTTACGTCATGCATTTTATCATAAAATTATTATTAAAAAGTTTTATAACACTCATTTTAGTACAATACATCAAATTTGGTTGTAACATGAATACTGGATTTTTTACTATTCTAAAATAGTTTTTATTTAATAAAAAGCATTTGATGTAATTTTTTTATTATTATTAAAAACGTCAAATGCAAATAAGTTAAATGAATTCCAAGGAAGAAGAAAGATAAAAGATGCCCGTTTTCAACATATGGGAGTATAGAAGACTGCAGTATCCTTATTTGTACCTAAACTGAAAGTCTATTGTTGGAAAATTAATTTGCAGAATTGATTGTGGGTGTAGCTAACATTTATAGTTACATTTCTTTTCAGAAATGAATTGTAAGGAGTAGCTAAATCAAGACAAAAGCTCATTTATTTTGCGGGAAGGTGGCAGAAAGCGGTGATATTCTGGAATCCCAAATTAAACAGGAGATTGCTTAAGCTCCTTCTGTTCAAAAATTACATGTTGCATCACTATCATATTTTGAGCATATAATCTCTTGAATGTGCAGTCTTGATATCAGATGAACGAATGCTGCAATGCTAATAAGATATTTATTTTTAACAGGTACCAACAATTATTATTGTCAGTGGTTGCACAGTTCTCTTCAGAACATTGCTAATCATGAAACATAGTTTAGTTTAGTTTAGTTATATTAACGTCCCATTTAAAGCAACACGAGGGCTATTTGGGGAAGGACCTCGTAATTTTGAACCACGGTCAGATGACGAGGACGACACCTGAAGTGGCACCCCCCCTCTCCACACCACACCAGCGGAAGGACGTTTGGCCTGACAGATTTAACGTGCAAGAGACCCCCTCACACGACGGATCTTCGGTGGAATCGAGTCTCAAATCTGAAACCCTCCGGTTCCGAAGCCGAGACCTTACCTCCAGGCCACCGCGGCCCTCGTGAAACATAATCAGTGCTATTAAATATTGATTTATTAACAGGATAAATAGCAGCCATTTTAGCATCACATAAATAATAATTTTTAAAAATAAAATGTGATTCTATATTCAATGTACGACATCCCTCTTTTATGTTATAAATTATGCAACATAATCATTTAAATAAGATGGTTTACAAACATGGTTATTTGGTTGGACATTATAATTACAAACATGTTATTTCGTTGGACATTATAATCTTCCTGTTGCTATTTTTTTTTTTTTTTTTTGGAATGCCATAATCCTGGATTTTGAGAATTTAAGAGTACTTCTGAACTAATTAGAAAATATTCAGTATGTCAATCATTAGGATTTATTTCTATATTAAAAGATATATCTTTGATTTTTTTTATGCTTTTAAAATTCAGAGTTCTTACATTTTCTTTTAGATTCTCTGGCTCTTGAAGGTAAATAAAATATAGTAGGCTAATAATAAAATAAGGCCAGATTGTGCCAGTTAGTAGTGAATAAGTTAAGCTCACACAATGGATGAACAGTTTTGACTTAAAAAGTATTTTGGAATTTTTTCTCTCTTAGCTAAATTTTCCTTATTATTATTAAATAATTCAGGTTTTAATATTTTATTAGATATTGATAATCTAACTTAATAAGTGAAGACTGATAAAATTATTATTGAAGTTCCCATCTTCTGCTGATTTCTTATAAATACAGTTATTAAGGGGTATGTTATCAGAGTTTATAATGTTATGAACACTAAATCTTAAAATAATTAAAGTTTATTTATTACCTCATCTGTACTTTTATTTGCAAGCTTATTCGTTTTTATTCATTTTAAGTAATAAGCCATTGCAGTCAGATCCTTTAAGTCCATATGCAAAATTTAAATATTGCTAATAATATTTCATTCTCAGTCTGTGCATGGTTTTTTCATGATTTTTTAAACTTTGTGAAATAAATGACGCGTTACCTTTTTGGATTAAACAAGATTTCAGCCCATCTTTTGAAATAATCATATTGTATCATTATTTCAGTATTAGCACTAAAAACTAAAAATTGATGGTTTATATAACAATTTATTTTCAAATCAGACTTCTTGTTATTTTCCTCAATAAAATATACTTTTTCATGAATGATCTCTTAATTTAGTGGTAACTTGATACATTGTGTGTAAATTTTTAAAGAAAATTTGTCACGCCTAACGATCTTTAACTTTAAATTTTAATTTTGATGTTGGCATTTAAATTATTCCTTTATGTGATCTGAATAAGATTTTATTACTGACTTTAAAATAATTTGGTCAACACATATAACTTCCGATACAATATATTGTAGTTTACCTGTTTTAAATTTTATATTAACATATTTAGTTCTTTTAAGAACCTTGAGCATGATTACATTGTGTGAATTCTCATCTTTTCCTTCAACAATAATGTAATCAAATTTAATCTATTCCCACATTATCTCTAAAATTTTTTGGTATCTTTTTCAAAAAATCTCAAGTGCAGAAGCTATGCTAAACGACATTTTATCCAATTTTTATCTTTCAAATATGTAAAATGTGCTGATTTCAAAGCTAATCTCATCAGGAGGATGTTCTCTCTTAATTGCATCTAATGTTCCTTCTTAATTACATTATTTAAATCTTTAGGTTCTAAGCATAATCTCAAATTTCCATGGGTTTTTTTCCTGCAATAACCAAACTTCCAGTTTTTCTGATTTCCTTTTAATTTAAACTGTCAATCCTGAGGAACTTCGTCCAGTGCTGAATTGCAAAATTTGTTTTATCTTTCTTTACGTGGTATGCTTTATTTGGAAATAAGATAAATTCTTGTAAATAAATTTTTATATTGTTTAATTTATGCTTTTGTTACTTATTTCACTACATTCTATAGCATAAATTCCTTTCAGTTACTTAAATTCCATACAGCCTTTTAACCCTAATATTGGCTTTGATTAATCATTTACCGTATAGAATTTCAAAGGAATATTTTACAGTTTACAGGTAGAACTATTAATCCTAAATATGCTTTCTTCTGGCTTCCGTTTGAAATTACCAAATGCGGTTAAAAAGCGATTAGTTTCGCTAAGCTTTTGATAACGTTAAACTGTTTCTAAGCTTAAGTTTAACAGTAACGATATTTAAACAATTCATTCGTAAAATATTTACTTCAGCATCAGTATCAAGTTTAAAATCAATTTCAAATTATTTATCATTTATATTTAAAGTAACACTCTTACAGCATGTTAAACCTACCATTTCTACATTCATATTCGTAGAACGTTATAAGATTGTTATTATTATTACATTCATTTTTCCTGCACTTTTTTGGTCACATAATTTATGTACATACATAGTTCATTATCTGTAACCTTCATTTCTGTGCTATCCTTTGAACTTTCGAAGCATTCAGCTGCAAAATGCTTTTATGTTTGTGTTCACCTGTTCAAATGCTGGACACTCGCAAAGTTTGTGTTTCCTCCCACATTTTTTTGCACTCATTTGTAATGCCTTTTTCAAATCTGTCTTCTAATTTTCTTGAGTACTCTTCACTGCCATTGGAATTTTTGATTTCTTTTCAGCTGTATGAACTGTTCTAATAGCTTTTTCTAGTCCGAAACTAAATTCTCTTACTAGTCGTTCTTTTAATCTATTGTCTAATTTCTTGAATGATGGGATCACGAATCAGTTCATTCATTCGCCTGTTCGTCAAATTCACAAATTGTTGCTAAAATCCTTAGCTGAGTCATCCATAGCATTTAATCGTTTATTCCTCGTGCTGGATGCATGAAAAAAATTTGTCATTCATTTAACATTCTACCGTAATTCGAATTTCTTTAGAATTTAGTATATTTATCTGTATTATCAGAAGGCTCAAATTTAAACTTGTTAACGGTTCCCAGTCCTTCATTGCCTAGTAGATTTTGACTTTATCTATGCACTTATCCATCTTAATGGTGAAAAGATAATTTTCAGTTTCTATTTCATTTTTCTTTTTCATTCAAAATGTAGGCAGTCTGAAAGCATCCATCATATACGAAGTAAAATATAGATTGCATTCAATAGAAATCCAGTTTCGCCGAAAATCTTAATGGCAACTTGTTTTTGCTAGTGTTTGTGCTCTGTTTTTCAGATCACTACTAATGAAGAAACATCATTTCCATTAAATATTAATTTATTAACAAGAAATACAGCAGGAATATTATATAATTTTAATACAATTTTATGTATAGAAATTTTATATACTGTTAGCTTGTTCATCAAATACTGTTGCAATTTTTTGATCTCTCTGAAATTCAATTGTGGTTTCACTGCAAAAGTTCATCCCTTCAAGATGCAATATTTTTAATTCAACATTTTCAATGGCAAGGAAAATTTGATGGAAGCCTTTTGCCTACCATTGTGCAATGAGTACAGCAGTAGATTATTATTTCTCAGGTAAAAGAGTTCGACAAGTAATATTTAATCTTGTAAAGATGAAATCATTATTACTAAAATTGTAGTTAATGAAAAAATATCTTCAAATATTTATTATGTTGATTGAAGAATTACTGTCATCACACAATTATACTTCTAAATAACGTATGAACTTTTTGAAATCGAAACTGCTTACTTGGATGGCTGTGTGAGGAAAATTTGATTGTGATCCTGCAATGCTTTTTTTGCAGATGTTGCCTTAATCATTGTTAAATCTTTAATTTGTTTAATTGGATCATCTTGTATAATGAATTCTTGCAACCAACTCAGATCACTTCAGATAAGTATTACCGACAACATTTAATGCTTTTTTTTGCCTAACATTAAGGCAAAGATGTTTGAAATATTTCAAATTACTTAGCAAAACAATATTAAGCTGTATTTTGCAAAACCTATTAAAATACATAGAGCATTTTTCTAGAATCTTATTTTTGTATTCATAAGATGTTTCTCCTTCTTGCGAGCTGTACGGTATAACATTACAGATCTGCATTTGTGTTCTTACAGAAATTATATACAGATTGTCTGCTCTTATCATGACTCAGTAGCTATTTTCTAAATTATTAGAGACAGAAAATAGAAAAATGGTGAAAAGAATTATAATTTGTGGTATTTGAATCTAGGAATATATTTCTCAAAATAATATGAGATCTTTTTTTTTTTTTTTGTTTTTGTTCCAGATTTTTAACAGTTATATTT
>JAPMOQ010022099.1:0-11798 GCA_026543055.1 Argiope trifasciata
GCAATTCCAAATACTTCTAATTGGGGCTACATCCTTTTTTCAGCAAACACTTCAAAAGCATTTATTCGAAAATATGAAGATGGCCAGAAAAAAAATCTTTAGCTCTTTATTACGTTGTTTGTGTTAACGACAGATATAACATCATTTGCCAAATCATAATAGACGAAATTGGTCCAATATGTTAATATAATCATTTCACATAATTTTTGCACTAGATCTTGAAATTAATTCTGATAAGCAAATATTTTTAGAATATAGAATTCATTATTTACATAGAAAACTTTTCTTAACAATTGAAACAAATTGGATAGACCCTGCAATATATCATAAAATATTCAACATTATTTAATTAACACGCATTGTCATTTGTTGATTAGTAATAATTTGACGCCTCTCCACTGCGGAAGAGCTTTTGCTCCTTTATTATTACTTTAATATTCCTTTAAACTTTTAATTATTTCATATTTCATTTGTTAAATAGTATAGTATTTTTACTGTAAATAAAGTTTGTTAAATTTATATTTTAAAAAGTGATGGCAACACCAACCTTTATTATTTAAAGTGTTGTGTGTGTATATACATTATTCCGAATTCCAAAAATAAAGGAAGAAGTTGTTTCATGGTTAAGGTTAAGAAGGTCCATATTTATTTTTTACAACCTTTTATATATAACTCTCGTCATTTTACCGTCATGCAATTGGCCACTTCCGATTAGATATGGAATTTAGATTCATTCTGGTAATTTCTAGGGCAAATTAGCTCGCAAGACAATAACTCATGGTTCAAAATGGCACTGGCAACATACCAATTCATCAGCAATTCTACACTTCCCGTGGCCATTTTGAATTTCAAAACTAAAGATAAGGTTTCGCCCAAACTCGTACCACAAACACCATGGAAAATCTTCAGTGTACATCAAAAGCGAAAGTTTTACTCTGGAACTGTGAAGTCCGTTAGCACCTTTATGGTAAATGAAGAGGAAAACAGAATAATAAATTCGAATTTCCGACTTCAAACAGTTCGCGCCAACTCTTGGTATGAAAAGTCGTTTGGTAGTGTTCCATTCTTTTTCTGGCTGGCATTTGCATAGATGTAAAAGAGGAAACCCGAATTTCCCCGAAGAAATTGTCTCAGTTGTTATGCATTATGTTCCTTTCTCATTCAGGGTGCCTTTTATTAGGCTTGATGTGTCCTCTCTTTTAAATTCGCTTCTCGTGTACGTTTCCGCCTCATTACGGAACAGTTTTGCAGAGTACATCTGGTTCGACTCAGAAGACTTCATTGCGCAATTTGGAAGCTACAACGAGATCGTTATGTTTCTTTGATTTGCTTAAATGAGAAAAGCAGTTATGAGCAATTTAGCGACAATTTTCTCGACTGAGTAAATAAGTTTATTGAAGATAGAATTCGTAAATCAGATCTATTTTAAATTAGATTATCGTAAAATTTGAGTTACGTATGATTTATTTAGGTCAATCAATTATCTTGTTCAAACGCAGTGTATTAGGGTAAAAAGATATTAACCCCTTTGGACTGTAGGAATTTATTAGAAAGTAGAAAAAAACAATTTTATTTTATATAAGAACACTGGCGAAATGGCTAGTGTTGAATACTTTAAATATTATGTTTATATTATATATATATATTATATACACAGAGGGAGAGAGGAAGGGGGAGAGATACATACATAGATGTAATGCAAACATAACATTTTAGAAGTATATTTTTTCCTTTTTACTTACAATGTCAAAACATGATAGTAGATTGAAATTTTGGTCTCTATACAAAAAAGGACATCCTTAAGATTTAAAATGAAATGATTTTACAGTCTGTAAAAACTGTGTTTTGAAATGCATAACTGATATATTTACACACACACACACATATATATATATATAAGAAATTTAATTATATTTAAATACAATCGAGTACTTCCAACAAACTAACGCTTCGCTAAAGGTGGTTACTTACTAATAACATTAGGAATTCTTAAAACTAAGAGTCAGAGAAAAACATCCGATTTTCTTTACTCTATATGAATGAAATTTTGGTACTTCTCCGTTTGGTACTTCTTCGGGCGCAAGACATCACCAATATGAGCCAAGTCCCTAGCGAAGCGAATGGCAAAACAGATGTCGACAATATGAAGAAACGAACAATATAGTCAAGTGAATAATGTGAATTTGATGAATTTAAACGTTAAATTTAATTTTGCATTTTTGACTACTTTTTTCACTGTTTTTCGACTAAAGATTTCTTGGCGATTTTTTTCGTTGCTTCCTATAACGGAAAAGTATCCAATTTTTTTAGGATTCTAACTTCGAGAAGGCAGACTTCTGTCAAATGTTTGGTGAGACCTCCAAGTGTAAAGTTGGCTAGTCGGGGCATGTAAATACGATTATAATGATTCAGCAAAGCCAAAAGTTTAATAGATGAAATTTTGAACGTTTTGAATGAAACAGAATTAAGAATCTGTGCTAAACTTTAGACCATGCCATTGACTATCTATCGAACGTTGTTTATTACAAAAATGAGAATACGTAGTTTTAAGAAACATCTAGTTTTTCAACTGGATCTTGATACTATATATTGCGTGAAAATATATACATTTTTTAAATTAATGACTAAATGAAAATTCGGTATGTAGTTTTCAAAGCTTAGACTTAATGTAAAAGAAATAAAAAAAAATTCATTATAGAACGACTTGTAGCTCATATTTTAAAATTTGGTTAAATAAACAATTTTTATCTTTACTGGCACTTCTACAGGTTATTAATCTTTTTAATCGAATGTATAAAGATAAATTTCATATCTATTTGTCACTCCTTTATTAGATGGTTGTTAATCATTAGTGTAATAACAATGAATGAACCCCGCCGGTCAAAGAATCCCTTTATGTGGTGATGACTGACGTATATATAAATATGTCGTGGACACAAAGTCCTCCATGTCGAGAGTAATACTACTGGGGGTACTGGTTTAGAGAGGATTGTTCTCAGATTCCGATCTAAAATACGATCTATGGATGAGTGAATGAAATATACGAATGAAGTCCACTCCGTAAAAAAGAGTTCTGATGCGTGTGGAGCTAACTCTGATTCTTGGCCTTAGATGGCGCAACAGAAAAACAAGTGACGCCAAAAATTTGATTTAAAATATTTACTCTTCAGTCAGCGGCCTTGTGTGACAAGTGTCATTAGAAACAACAACAAAAACAGTGAAATTGTCTTTCAAATGCTTTGAAAGAATAAGAAGGCGTTTTACTTTTTAAGAAATTGCTCTAAAAACAATTTAGCTATATTTATTGTTAGTTCGGTCATTAATGCTAAAATTCTAAGAAAAAATAGAAAAATCTTTCATCATAATTACTGAGAATCTTAAGGTTCTCATTTTGTATGTAAAACACTTTAAAGGTAATTTTTGCCGAATTTTAAACTCCATTTCTGTTAAACATTATAATTTACTTTTTAAATATTCATTTTTTCAAAAATTAAAATCATTAATTAAATTTGCGAAATTAATATTGTTTTATGAAGCAAAAAAATTAATTTATTAATCCCTTGACAATATTACAAACATTACGCTAGATAAAAGAAACATTTCTCGCTCCATTAAAATTTAAAATAATTGCAATTTTCTAATTATGAGAACATATTTTGTTTTTAATTATAGAGATAACTTCCATTTAGTGGCAAAAAATCTATTAATTAGGGCAAACTAAGAAAAACGGCGCTAATTATCACATTAATATTATTTTGCTCAAAAATGTATATTTTTACACATATGAGATGATTGTGCTAATAAGTAGCTTGTGTTTAAAGAAATATATAATTGGTATTTTTTTTAAACTATACAATATGATAAAATTAAAGACCTTGCAAATTAATTTTTCACAAAATTTTCAAAATTCTAAGTAATTAAAATTCTGAAAAAAGTTTAGCTAAAAGGTGAAAGTTATCAGCTTAAATTTTATTTATGCATTTTTCATTGTTTAGTTTCTTGATACTTTTATCGTATTAAACACTTCATAAATTTGTCAATAAACCATCACGATCAGGTCTGGAATTTTTTTTTCGTAAATGTCCCTTAGTGCACTTAAATATAATTATATCATTAAATTCAGATTTATTTAAACATTCTTTTAAAGTCTTTACTCTAAAATTTATTTGAATTAAAGACTAAATCTCTCATGGGATGGTGGCGGTAAGTTCATAAGTCGCATAAGACCTTCCAGACCAGAGTGTACACTTTTGTCAAGAGGTTATATCATGCGAGTACGACCGAGAGGTTCCAAGATCGAACCTCAAGAATACACATTGGTGACCCTGGTCCTGAACTAACAAACGCAACCTACGCGGCCTCCCTCTACCGTAAGCAAAAGTCGCCATAACTCTTGGGGTGACAAAAACGTTCTTCGCCCGTCAAAAACACTTACTGAGATAACATCGTTCGTTTTACATACAACTCATTGGAATGGGAGTAATGTGACGGTAAGTTCATAAGCCACATAAGAATTTCTAGCTGGAGTGTACAGTTTTGCCTAGGGGTTATACTACACGGCTACGGACCCAATGGTCTCGAGATCGAAAAATGCACAGGATGAAAGGAGAAAATGCACAGGATGAAAGAACTACAAATTCAATGAATAAAATTGACATTCTGAAATATTTCCAAAATAAAAATATTTTTTGTTAGTTTATTTCCTAATATACGGAGTACAGAAAAAGTATTGGAAAAAAAGCAGTTATAACTCGAGATTTTGACGAATCTTTACGTTTTTGTACTCTCAGAATTAAAATTCAAAAAAATTATTAGTCTGTCTATGAATTCAGAATTTCTTTGAGAAAGATAAGGGGAATTTGGTGAAATTAATTTCTTTTGATGCAAAGCAGTTCTTGATGAATAGTAATATTATAACTATAAGTAAACTGATGCATGATTAGTGATGTTTTTAGGGATATATCTCAGAATAACAAGGGATAATAAGTTATGATGGTCCGCAAGAGTTTATGCGTGTGTGTGAACAAAATTATTGATCTACATTCACCAATTTTCCCACATTTATTCTTGGGAATCTAAGAACATGCTCGTTGTAGCGTTTAAAGAGTTTCAATTAATTAATATTAAAGTAAATTTTCGGTATTTCCAGCAATAACTTCTAAAAATATTACAACACGAAAATGATTTTTACATTTTAAAATAATACAATATTTTAATGATATATTCTTTTAATTTTTAATTTAAATGATTCATCTAATTTTTCTCCTATAATAAGCACGATAATATTTATAATCGTAATTAATAGAGCAATTGATCACATAAGAGTCACATCATGACATTAATAAGTCAATATCTCATTAATAAGAGTTTACTTTATGATATCACTGATAAAAGCACTAGTACAATTAATCAAAGTCAGTTTATTAAAGGCCAATGTATTTTGGCAAATTCGTCTTTCCAAAATACCCTTAATTATCTATAAATAAAATATCCTCCATAAAAAAACTACTTCTTATTAGCACAAAACCACGTATGAGGAATTTATATATCAAAACATGGAAATACATTACTTCCTTATTTTCTAGCCTATATATGCGCTTATCCTTAACCTGACTTACTAATATATTTCATCACTAGTGTTGAATTTTATTGAGACAAAAAAATGCTAGAAAATAAATGTGGAATTCGGAGGAAACTTTACCTTTTTATATTTATAGAATATAATCAAAAATTTATTTCTGATGTCAACATCTGCTCTTATTTTCATTAAAGTTGTTCTAGAAGAAGTCACTTTGCTCTAGATGTTGTGTTAACTTCAATGATAATCTTTATAAATGTAATTAATAAGAGTGTGTTATTATCATAGTTGATATAAATTACAGTATTTCAAGTCAAAGTCAATCTATCAATAAGTTAATGTATTTGTGGCAGATTTATCTTTCCAAAATATGCTCAAGTGTTTAGAAATAAAATTTCATCTATAGAAAAGCCTGTCTTTTTTGCCACAAAACCACCGAAGAGGAATCCATATATTAAAACATGGAAATACATTATTTTTTTTATTTTCTATCCTATATGCACTCTGACCCATTAACCTGACATCCCAATACATTCCATCACTAGTGTGGAATTTGATCAGGCAATAAATTCAAGAAAATTTACGAAATTCTGAAGAAAATTTATAGAACGATTATCAAAAATTATTTTTTGAAGTAAAGTATTTATTAAAGCTGTTTTAAAAGAAATTTTGCTTTAGACCTTGTGTTGACTTGATTATCTTTATAATCATAATTAATAAGAGGTTTATTATTATTATTGATGTTATAAAATAAAGTATTACAAATCATAGTCAATCTATTAATAAATCAATGTACTTGTGACACATTTATCTTTCCAAAATATCCTCAAATATTTGGAAATAAAATCTAGTCCATAAAAAATGGACTCTTTTTAGCACAAAACCACCCATGAGAAGTATTTATATATCAAAACGGGGAAATCCATTTCTTCCTTTCTTTCTATCCTATATATACTCTGTCCTATTAACCTGACTTCCGAATGAACTTTTTTCTCTTTGGTCACATGAAAGACCAACTGCATGAGAATGTTTCTGATGGCCGCAGTTAGTTATCGCCAAGCCGTTACAAGTGCCATGTTCCGCTTCAGCCAATAAATTCGGTGGAATTTTCTGGCACTTGTACCAAGGTTGGCGACACTTCATTTAGACAGGAGAAAAGTATATCGGAGATGGATGAGAGTAATAGAGAAGAGGTAACAGGTGATTTCTTCTTTTAAGATAAATATCTTCCTTCTGGTGGGATCACAGATGTTGAATTTTATTGAGACAAAAAATGCAAGAAAATAAATGTGAAATTCTTAGAAAATATCACCATTTTATATTTATAGGGTAATTATCAAAAATTTATAGCTGATCTTAACAACCGTTATTATTTTTTTTATCAAAACTGTTTCAGATGAAGTGTCTTTGCATTAAAGTGTCAAAAAAAACTATGAACGTTTAAATAAATGTCATTGTTTAAGACAAAATAAATTCAAAGTAATACTGTAGTAGTTTTATGACATTATAAAAATTAAATAATGTCAAATAATAATGCTAGTAATGATGCCAAACAATAATGGCAATAATGCCACATAATACTTTCAAACTAATGCCAATAATAATGTCAAATAATAATAATAATGCCACTAAAAATTAAATAATGTAACGTTAAATGTAAGATTAAATAAGGATACCAATAATTGTGCAAAATAATAATGTTAATAATTATGTAACATAAATGCCAATAATCATGCAAGATAAAAGCTAATAATATATTCAAATAATAATGCCTCTAAAATTAAATATCGTAATGTTAAATTTAAGATTAAATAATGTTGCCAATAATCAAATGATAATAACCTCAAATAATCAAGTGATAATAATTTCAAATTATCTCATGATAATAACAACAAATTATCTAATGATAAAAATATCAGATAATTAATGGGTAATAAGATCAACAATATTGTCACAAAGATTGCCAAATAATGATGTCAATCTAAGTGACTGAAGTCGCATGACAAACGTAATTATCCACGGCATTCAGCATACCAAGTGCAAGCTTCTTCTTGCATACAGATGACCACCCCGCCACCATTGAACGTAGCAGTATCGACACCAAGAGCAAGCTGTCTTGCATAGCAGCGAGAACCTATGACCCCAATTTTTATTTTCCTAGTTATCATTATTACCAATTTTGCATTAATGGTATTTGCCATTATCACATCTTTATAAGTCATGTTTTCTTTTCCACGTTATTTCTGGAAATTTCTGTATTTTGTGTATGTATCTTTTTGTATAGTTTTATGTTTTTATATATTCTTTCTCGTTATTATTTTTCATATTCTTTTGTACCTTTGGCATTTAATCTTTTTGTGCTGGTTATATATTTTGAGTCGATATTATATAAAGGTATTCTTTCAATATATATATATAATTTCTGTTCACTGTATAAATATGCAGATAAGACTTTGCATTTTTTGTATAGGCTTACGTACATTTATTATATTTTTCTGCATCTTTCTAATTTTGCATATGTATCCCTAGTCAGTTAAAATTTGCATTTAATTTTTCCTTTACGTTTGTATTATTTCCTTTGAATAAAATTTTAGCTTTTATGTATATATCTTTGTCTCATTTACATTTTATTTCAATTCCTATTCTACTCTTGTTCCAAATAAAAGTTGACTAATCTGGGGTAGCATATAACACTCCATAAAATAGGAAAGATGGCTAATTTAAACAGAAGTATTTTACACTATGTTGTTCTGTGTCTAATGGTACTTAGGGCATTAAATTTAGTTCTCATTTTATATTATACTGTAGATTTTAACATATATCATTACACATTTAAACTTAATCTTTTTATAAATATAGATATCCATGTATGCATTTCATTTATTTCTGCGACAAACACATGTTGTAGTATGTATTGTGGTACGCTATATTTAAACTAGTCTTTTTTTGCTTTAATATCAAATGCATTTCTGTTTATTATTAAAAAATATTTGCTATTTTTTATTAACTTTAAAAGTATGAAATTCATCGGTGAGCATTGCACCTTTTGTATTTAAAAATTAGATTAAAATTTGATTTGTATTATAAGCATTTTGAATTTTAATGGAGAATTGCGCAACATTAATTTAAGAGCTGCTTCGATCATTTTTCATATTTGATGTGTTTAAACTGTATTATATAAATAATAATGTGTTCTTAAAATATGTTATTTGTATTTATATATTATATAAATATTTGCTTTATATTTTTGCAAAATTAGGAAAACTATGCAGACTACTCATAGTCTGCATAGTTTTAAAGATTAAAAGATAAAGATTAGTTTACTTACAGTCATGTAGCCACGTAATATTACATTTGGCAGTAGTTTTCATAGTCAAATAAACTTTGAGAAAACATCTTGTTGTTTCTAAAATCCTCCAGAATAAAAATTCGAGGCATATTACAGCATAAAACTCTAACAGAACCTCTAGTCCTGATAACAGTCGATCATCTCTTCTAAAATATATACGATTTCTATAATTTTTTGGCTAATTATTAACCAAATTTACAACCTGGTTAGTTAATATCATTTCATTTTTTAAACGCAAATATAATTACAAAAGCACTTCTTTTTGCTAGGTAAAATGTAGCTCAACATTGAGAGGATTAAATTAATACTATCAATACAGTGGTTGAGTGGTTGAATAACTGTTAAACGAAAAAAAAAATCTTTTTTTATATAAAACTTTTTAATTCCTTTCATGTATTATTTTACGCTTCATTTCTAAGTTTACAAATCTTGTGTTTAGAAGTATCTTCAAAATTTGTTTACAAGTATTACAAAAAATTACAAGTAATTTAAGGTATGAGTTATGAAATGAATTTTGTGACGCAAATTTCTCTTTAGTTTTTAAACAACTTAAATCAAAAATACCCTGTTTGTGAAACATAATAAATGAAACGTGTGAAAATAATAAATTGTTCAATAAATTAGCCCCATTTTCTTCAATCATTTTTAACTATTCAGTCAGATCAAAGTTATACTGATTTTTTTTTAGAATTTGTATTTACATAAATATTTTATAGACATTGTTTTAAAAATAGAAATTTTAAGAAATAAGGTGAAAGAAAAGTGAACTTACTAGTATTTCTTTTCAAAATTTAGAAGTTTTTACGGTACTTACGTATTAACGCAACCAGGCCAAAATTCACATAAATCACCAAATTTGGCAACCCTACGTGTTATACGTGGTTTTTCGTAAAGAAATTATTTTGCTTATTGGTTAGATTTAATGCCGTGAAATACTTTAACTCTGGGTATTTGGGATCTGCCAGGACTTATTGTGGAAATAGACGAAAGTTTATTTGTAAAAAGAAAAAATGACACTGGGCGTGTACTAACACAGCAATGGGTTTTTGGCTGAATTTGCCGAGAAACGAAACAGACTTTTTTGGTTACTGTACCTAACAGAAGCGCCGTTACCCTCATGGAAAAAATTTGCGAAAATATCAAGGAAGGAAGCATTATTTATTCGGATTGCTGGAAAGGATACAAGACAAGTGAGTTGGGAAATGCTGGATTTCTGTATGGAACTGTTAATCACAAATATAACTGTGTATCCCGACATAGCCGCTCATACACAACATGTAGAGCGCATGTGGGGCTCAGTCAAATGGCGCGACAAAAAACAGAGAGGAACAGCCCGTCATCATCTTGACTCATACCTTACCGAATTTATATGGCGCCAAGCTCAAGCTGTTAATGGCAGAGACAGTTTACAATCAGGGCTAAAAGTAATAGCCAAAAGATTCCCGCCGAAAAAATAATTCTGCAACTTATTCAAATTCGAAACCGGAAGGGCTTAATTGCCATTTTATATTTTAAAACAAAATAATATAAAAAACTGTATTAAAAATTATCTGTAATTAATAAATGTACATTTTCTTTCTATTCATACTTTCTTACTCAAACTTACAAATCGAGCCAACCTGGTTGCGATAATACGTAAGTACCGTTTTTTTACTACCGACAGATAGGCATTAATACGCAACACGAATTACTAAATCATATTTTCAGAAATAATCGCAATAAAACCGTCACAAGGCTTAAAGCGTTTGAATTTTTTCACGAAATGAGGGGAAACATTGTTACTTATAGCTAAATTATAGCATCCCTCTGTTATGAATAAATATTATCATCATTATTAATAGAGTTGTTAGTAAAGATTTGAGTGCTAATTGTTGCAACAACTGTTAATTACATTGTTCACTTCCTCATCCTCGTCTTTTAAACAATAGCTAATTTGCAATGTTGCTAAATATTTCTTACAAATGCTCTTAAAAGGAACATAAATGTTACATTGCTAAATATTCATAACTAGTTCGCTTTTAGGACTGCTAGTTAGGTGGGAATATCAATTATACTTAAGGCATCCGACTACATTAAAAACACTGGTTATCGTACACATTGGCGATTTTTTGTGTGTTATTTCTTGCAGTTCAGACTTTCCTCTTTCCAAAATAATTTATCTTTTCTAGGAAAAGGAAGGCCTTACCTAACATCCAGGGTTACATATTTTTCAGCTAAAATGTGTCTTTAGCTTCCATTTTCTTAAAACTTTAATTGTCATAAAAATTCTCCACAGTGAACATGGTATCAGAAAAACTAATAAAGGTATTTACATAAAACTTTCAACGCGTGTTGTAAATAATAAGGGCAATGAAATGAAGCAAAAGTTTTATTGTTGGCGAAATACTTTTTTATTTATAGCTGCTTATAGAAAAACTATAAGCTGTGAATATATGGAAAAAAATGTATATAAACGCGTATTTTTGCCCCTAACTCCTTTGCATCGCAGAAAATTTCTTAAATTTTGGTTCATTTCATTTATCATCGTAGACTATAACTTGTATACAAAGAAAAATAGGTTTGCAGAATTACAATTTTGTGTAGAATCTCAACCGTTTTGGTTAAATTTCATTAAAATTTATACAAATTTTCCTACTTCTCAAAATGCATTATATTTTTAAATAATTTGCTGTATTTATAGTATTTTGCATCATATTTGACAATACATCTAAAAACCGTAGTTTTAAATAGTTTTTGAAAAATCCAATTTTTCAAAATTTTTCCAACGAAAGTAGTTGGATACCTTAATTCCATTTCAATTGCCTTGATATGTTTTTATGGCCATAGTCTAACCGTAGATATATTAATTGCCTTATATACGGTCTCTCTAAT
>JAPMOQ010022103.1:0-15602 GCA_026543055.1 Argiope trifasciata
GCAATAATACGACTGCTAACATCTATACCGACAGCCTCTCTTCAATTACTGCCCTCGGGAGCCACTACTCCAGATCTAACTTCGTCAACAAGATAAAATCAGAATTGTTAAGAGCAACTAATAATGTCGGCCTCCAATGGGTGAAAGCCCATGTTGGCATTCATGGTAACAAGGTGGCCGACCAACTTGCTAAGGAAGCCTCGACGTCGGGGGATTCTTATGTTGTCCCAGCGCCCTATTCCTATCTGAAAAGAAAATTGAAAGAATATATTATAGAGGAGTGGGGACAATATTGGTCTAACTATGAATCCCACTCCAGAATTAGGGCCAGGGAATACCTGGACAAGGTGGACGGTAGCTTTTTAATCAATAATAAATCTCTTATCTATTTCATCAGCGGTCATGGTCCTTTCTCAGCGTATCTTCATCGTTTTAAAAGACTAGGCTCACCATTATGCATCTGTCAAGAAGTTGGAGACGCGGACCATTATGCTTTTAAATGTGAACTCACCAAAAATTACCATCTTGTTCAACCCGCGTCTCCCCATAAGAGAGCCTGGTTTTCATATTTACTTCGCAACAAAACTGCTGTCGCCAAACTGGTCGAGGCCTACAGGGTGAGCGCAAGAATTTGTGAGGGGCTGACGCAACAAGAGGCATCAGAGCGGGACTGATTTTTGCTTTTATGATGATCCTTAATGTTCTATCTAAGAACTATCTCTTTATTTTTATTACACTGAAGACCTAAAAGTCTCAAATTTTTAACACTAAATTGCAAATGGTCCAACCATATTAACATTATAGCCACCTGTCTTTTCTTTACTCTTTCCTTCTGAGTATTATTATTATTTTTATCATTATTGTCGTTATTTACTTTTGATGCTATTATATATATGTGTGTGCGTATGTATATATGTACATATTTCTTCTATTTTTTTCTCCGTCCGGGGTCTCTCGGCCCTTCGCCGAAATCAATTTGAGTTACGCGGCTGGTGGGGCGGCACCGGGTGATTAAACTTTTAAGCAAACTTCTATTTAGTCACTTCCTTTTTTTATCGGACCATATAATTGGGTAATACGATACTCATCAGTAGATTTTAACTAATTATTTTATTTTTCTCCTTTTCTAGTTATTTAATATTTTTAATGTTTTATATACTTACTGACATCAGTCCTGCTCACTCTGTACTCACCACTGATACTAAGATGTTGGGATAGGATAGGATAGTTGAGTTTTCTGGCACAAGAGCCAAATATGGCTATGCTGCGCCAAACATACGGTTAGAATGAAAAAACCCTTATCTATATGAAAAACTCTGTAAAATTAGAAGCTGGTTAAAAAATTTCAAGACAATGTCTCTTAAAATTTAACGACATTTAAAAATATATTAACAGTATGAATTATTAAATAAGATGATAAAAGCCAATTGCTTTTAAAAATTTAAAAAGAATTTTGTGGGTACGTTCTTCCACAAGCATTTGTAAATCCGCAGTTGAAAGATTAAAAAATCGTAAACGATGCTGAGTAAAATCAGGGCATTCAATTAAAATGTGAAAAACCGTTAGACTCGTGTGTTATCTGGAGCACTGAGGAGCTTGATCTCCTAATAAAAGATGTCTGTGCGTTAAACGAGTGTGACCAATGCGGAATCTAGTCAATTTGACGTCGAGTTCACGCACTGGAAGAGCAGTCCATAATGTAATGGTAGGTCTGATGGAATGTAATTTATTATTGCTTTGTTGATCCCACGATTCCTGCCATGCAGAATGAATATGACGTGCAAACGACTTTTTCAAATCGTAGAATGGAACTTCACTCTCCATAAACAAAGACGCTGTTTTCGCAGCGTTGTCAGACTGAACATTTCCTGTAATCCCAACATGACTGGGAACCCATCAGAATAAAATTTCGTAGTCCCTATTTTTCAAAGTTCTCAAGAGACCCAGAATTTCCAGGGCAGTGGGATGAATTTTATGATGAAAATGAGAGAGTGTTTTCAAAGAGCTCATGCTATCAGTATAAATACAAAATTTGCGCTCAGAAGAGAGAGCAATTGTTTGTAGAGCAATGAGAATAGCCACTAATTCAGCAGAAAAGACTGAAATGGAAGTATGTAAACAATAGCTAATTGTTTGTGTATTTAGAATGATACCGCATCCAACATGGCTGCTTGATTTGGATCCATCTGTGAAAATTGGTATATGAGTTAAATACTGAGAGCGATGAGAACTGAAAAGCTTTTGAAAAACCACAGGGGCCGTTGTTAGTTTCTCAAACCCATTAAAAGGATTTAAATAGGAGAATTGAGGGATGTCCCATGGAGGAAATGAGAATAAATCAAGTGTGTGAATACTCACATCACGGAGTTCTGTATCCTCCAGAAGTGATTTAACTCTCTCGCAGAAAGGGAGGATATTGAAAGGTCGAGCACTGTATAATCTTCGAAGATGAACAGGAAGAATCAAAGAGTGCAAAGGATGCTTCAGAATAGACAAAGCTCGAAGGTAGTACTGTACAGACATTTTTTGACGTCGTAAATTTAATGGTAACTGATGACATACGACATAAAGACTCTCCACTGGTGAGGTCCGAAAGGCTCCGGAACAAATTCTCAAGGCAGAGTGGTGTATGGTATCCAGTTTGCGCAAACCCGAACACCTTGCAGACCCATACAAAATACATCGATAATTAACGCGTGATAAAATAGTCGCTTCGTAGATTCGGAGTAAAGAAGTGCGATCCGCTCCCCATGACGTTCTTGAAAGTACCTTCAGAATATTCAATGTCTTTTCACACTTTTTCCGTAGACATAAGACATGCGGAAGGAAAGTGAGCTTTCGGTCAAATATAACCCCTAAAAACTTAATTTCATTCACTACTGGAATCGCAATATTTCGAATGTGGATTGTAGGATCCAAATGAATACCCCGCTTTTTACAAAAGTTCACACATTTACTTTTTTCTGGAGAAATCGTGTGCCCGTTATCATCACACCAGTCCATTATCTTATTAACCGCAATTTGCAGTTGACGTTCAATTGAGCGCATATTGCAGCCTTGACAGGAGATCTGGAGATCATCGACATATAAAGTGCTTTGAACAGAAGTAGGTAAAACATTCAGAATTTGACTAAAATGAATCATAAAAAGTGTTACACTGAGGATGCTTCCCTGTGGAACCCCCTCAGCTTGAACAAATGGATCGGAATAAAAATTTCCAATACGGACACGAAATGACCGTAAAGATAAAAAGTTCTGTAAAAAAATAGGTAAATTTCCTTTAAAACCAAAATTTAAAAGAGTTGAAAGGATGCCAAATCGCCAAGTGCGATCGTAGGCTTTTTCTACATCAAAAAAGAACCAAAATGATTTCGACGGACAAATGCGTTACGTATTTGAGTCTCGAGAAGAACGATATCATATGTTGAACGCCCTCTGAGAAAACCACTCTGTAACTGCGGAAGACATGCTCTTTTCTCCAATTCGAAAAGAAACCTATCATTGACCATACGCTCCAATGTCTTGCGCAAACAATTTGTGAGCGCGATAGGTCTGTAGTGCAGGGGATTAGATGCATCTTTACCGGGTTTCAGGATTGGAATCACGATCGCTTCGTGCCATTGTGAAGGGAACTTCTGTTCAGTTCAAATACGGTTAAATAGTAATAGCAAATTGGAAAGGGAAGTAAGAGACAAATGACGAAGCATGTTATAGGTGATTCAGTCTGGTCCGGGACTGGTATCATGTGCTTTAGATAAAGCAAAAAGCAGTTCATACATTTTAAAAGCAGAATTGTATGGAAAGGAATTTCTGGTAGCAAATCGCAAACCCTTTCGTTCCGCGCGATTCTTTATAGCCATGAAAGTAGGCTTGTATGAATCAGCAGCAGAAATTTCTGCAAATGTTTTGCCAAGGGTATTGGCAACTTCCATGGGAGAGGAAATCGTAATATTTCCTATTTTAAGTACAGGAAAGGAAAAGTCGTTATAAATTCCATTGGCTGCCTTTACTCTCTTCCACAGCAATTTGCTGGAAGTAGAGGATGTAATTGAAGATATGAAGCTAACCCAAGATTCCTTTTGACTTCTCCGGCGGATACGACGAGCGTTGGCTCTGGCACGTTTAAAAGAGATAAGGTTTTCTCTCGATGGGTACCGACGAAAGATGTTCCAACGTTTCTTTTGTTCCCTAAAACTGTCACGGCAAGCTTCATTCCACCACGGCCTACGAAATTTTCGTTTCCGTGGGGAGCTTTTTGGGATAGTGTTATTTGCGGCATACATAATGATATCAATGACATTTATCACTGCTTCCGTTATGTCGCGAGTTTTGACCATGTTCTCAGTGATTTCTGCTAGCTGCGTAAAAGCAGTCGAGTCTGCTCGCTGGAATAGAAAACGCGGTGGGCAAATAGTGGCACCGCCTCTATCAGCATGAGAAACAATTAAAGGGAAATGATCGCTGTTATAGAGATCACTTCCAACTGTGAAATTCAACAATGGTAGCAGATCAGGAGAGCATATGGCCAGATCAAGACTGTGGAAGGTCCTTGTGGGCTCGGGAAAGTATGTTTTTTCATTGTTATTTAGAAGACAGAGACAGTTGTTAGTAATAAACTGTTCGATCTGTCTTCCACGAGAATTTGTACTGTCTGAACCCCACAAAGTACTATGCCCGTTAAGTAGTTGGTAGTTGAGGTTTAATGGCACAAAAGCCAAACTTGGCCATACTGCGTCAAGCATATGGTATTATATAAAACTTGAAGGTGTAATGTAAATGAAGTTTGAAGTTACTGCAGTTGGTGTAAAAACACGAATGTAAAAGCACGAGGTGTGAAAATCAGTCAATAAAATTTAAAATTTCTCAATCATAGAAGGTCAATTTTTGAAAAAATTAAATTTATGAGTTAATAAAACAATTCCAAAAATAAGCTCGAAAAGAGATTAAAAAGTTGAAAAGCAGCTAGATACAAGTAAAAAGGTTAATCGCTTTTAAAAATGTAAAAATATTTGGATGGTATTTTTCACCCACCAAGTCAGTTAGACTTACGGATGATTTATTGAAAATGTTGACACGATAGGAATGGTACATAGGGCATTCAACCAAAATGTGCTTAATACCCAGATCAACGCGACAGGTCTGGCACATAGGTGCCCTTTCACCAAATAGCAGATGTTTGTGAGTACAGCGTGTATGTCCTATACGGAGGCGTGTTAGCTTGACATCTAACGCACGTATATTGAGAGGTTACCACATTGCTATGGTCGGCATGACAGAGTGCAATTTATTGTGAGTCAATGAATCCCAAGTTTCTTGCCAAGTAAGCAAAAGCCGACCCGCCAACGATGTCTTGAGATCACAGTATGGGAGTTCTTGGTTTAGGAAAGAGGATGCAGATTGAGCTAATGAATCCGCCATCTCATTTCCAGGAATACCAACATGGCTTGGCACCCAGCAAAAAATGACATTAAAACCTTTGATTCTCAAAAGACTCAAAGTACACAGAATTCTGTTAGCGATTGGATGCATCTTATTGTGGTAGTGAGAGAGCGTTTTTAATGCACTCATGCTATCGGTATAAATAATAAAATCTCGATGAGCCAGGGAGGACATTTCCTGGAGAGCACAAAAAATGGCCACTAGCTCAGCTGTAAATACAGAGCAGTAGTTGTGTATGCGATAGCTCAGAGCAGCAAATGGTAGAACAATGCCACAACCAACATGATCAACTGATTTGGAACCATCAGTGAATATTGGTGTAAATGAAGGATATTGACAGCGATGATAGTTAAATAACTGTTGGAACACCACTGGGGCAGTTGAAATTTTATCGAATCCTAAAAAAGGGTTCAGAAATGAGAAATTTGGGATATCCCAGGGTGGAAAGGAAAAGAAATCATGAGATTTTATAGAAACATCAGCTATATTTAAATCATGGAGAATTTCTTTGATCCTCTCAATAAATGGGAGAATGTTAGAGGGCCGGGCGTTATAGAGTCTTCGAAGACCAACTGGTAAATTTGTTTGGGAAATAGGATGATCTGAGAGAGATTTTGTTCGAAAATGATAAAGAGCAGACAACTTCTTTCGTCTTAGATAAAGAGGTAGTTGATAACAAATAGCATACAGGCTCTCTACCGGGGAAGTCCGAAAAGCTCCTGAACAAATTCTTAATATGCCCGTTAAAGTCACCGAGTATTAAAAATGGTGAAGGAAGCTGGTCAATTAGGTTGTTTAGTTGTTGTTAATTAATTGCGTCATGTGGTGGTAAATATATACAGCAAACTGTAACAAGTGTTCTATTGTGTATCTGAACGGCCACAGTTTGCAAGGTAGTGTGTAAATTAAGAGGTGCACTTGGAAAGAGATTAGAGGTTAAAATGCAGACACCTCCAGAGTTGTTTGAATCTGTATCCTTGCGGACAACATTATAACCCCGAATTTTAATGGAAATGTTCGGATTCAAGAACGTTTCCTGAATTGCCAGACAAGAAGGATGAAACTGATTAATTATGCACTTAACATCAACAGTTTTGGATCTTATACCACGACAGTTCCAAGAAACGAAAGGACCCATCAAGTATTAGATTTGAAAAGTGTGTTTTTTGTACTAGAAATTTGATTTGGTGAAACCTCACAACTCATTGAGATTTCATCATCATCCTCTTCAGATGGATGTAGAGATAGTAGTTCAGGATTTTTAGAATTAGAACTAAAAATGGTTTTTAAGTCTTTATGGACTACGCCTTGATTTGCTAGTCCCAATGCGACCGAATTTTGAGCATTCGACTTTTTTAATTTTGTTATTAATTGTGTGGGTGAAAGGCCTCGTTTGGAGAGTCTCAATTTCAGTGAATTTTGCGATTTTGATTTCCGGTAATTATTTTTATCAGGAGCATTGCCTGCCAATGTTTCCGTATCGGTATCAGATGACTTTTCACTGGAGTTTACTTGATTTTGAATACAATTTTTACAGGAGCAATTTTTGCAGAAAGATTTTTGTGCGACAGATGCATAACTTATACCAGGTTTTGGGGTTTGAGATAATATTTTTCTTTTTGCTTCGGGATAAGAAATATTTTCCTTAATCTTAACGGTTATAATTTCTTTTTCTACTTTCCAACGTGGACAGTCTCTTGAGAAGGAAGTATGGTTTCCATTGCAGTTTACGCACTTCTCTTCTGCTTGACACTGTTGGCTTTCATGGCGTTTCTCTGCACACCGGGCGCAAGTTATTTGCCCGCGGCAGGCGGTCTTAGCATGTCCAAAATGTTGGCATTGGTAGCACCGTAAGGGATTCGGAATGTACGGGCGCACGGCTAACTTCATATAACCCGCTTTAACCGTTTCTGGTAATGTTGGGTTTTGAAATGTTAGGATAAGATGTTTAGTGGGGAGGAGTTGTCCATTTCGCCTAATTGAAATACGGCGCACATGCGTCACTCCTTCGCCCTTTAAATCTTTTGTGATTTCTTCTATCCAAGTATTGAAAAGCTCACCGCAAGTTATAACGCCTTTCGAAGTATTCAGAGAGGCGTGAGCAGCGACTTCAACGGGAATCGTGGCTAATGCTTTTAATTTTATAATTTGCTTAGCTTGAACACGAGATGAAACCTCAGCAAGTAAGTCCCCAGAACGAAGCTTGCGAATTGATGACAACTCTCCAACAGTACTTTTGATGGCTTTTTCCACAAGGAAAGGTGAAACTGAATGAAATGTTTCATTCTGCTCACTAATTCGTTTTATAATGAAATAGTGGTCATAATATTTTTCTTGAGGTTTGTTTTGGAAGTTCATTTTTGAAACATTTTGTTGCCCACTGAAGGGAGCAGATGATTTTTTGCCCATACGATATTGATGGGGATTCGGGCCCGACGGCACCACCCACCACGGAGTCCAACAAAGGAAGGCAGCCACCGGCTCTGGCTATTCCCAGCCTCGGCACTTACCTCAGTGCTAGCCAGTACCTATACGCTCAGAGTTACCCCCGGGGACAGTGACCACCTTTAACGCCAAGCCCAAGGAGTAACCCCTTCGCTTGATCCCTAGCAGACTAGACACTCAGATGGCTAGCTACCGGCCGATTGATACACCGGGGACCACAGTGCACCACCCGTCTAATGGGTCGCCACGCACGACAAACACGTGGTGGTATTTGCTGTCCATGAGAAGCAAGAAGCAAACAGGTTGGCGACAGCTTCTCATGGAGAGCTCCCTCGCCTACCCTCGACGGAAATAAAAAAAGGAGACAGCAGAAGGCGTAGTGGAGAATAAACGTAAAGGGAGTAAAGATCCCTGGGTACCTCGGGATTGGGACACCCGTACTCACCTATAGTAGGTGAGCCCCTGAGGGGATGTTTTATCTAAGAACTATCTCTTTATTTTTATTATACTGAAGACCTAAAAGTCTCAAGTTTTTAACCCTAAATTGCAAATGGTCCAACCATATTAATATTATAGCAACCTGTCTTTTCTTTGCTCTTTCCTTTTGAGTATTATTATTGTTATTATTCTTATCATTATTGCCGTTATTTACTTTTGATGCTATTATATATATGTATGTACATATATCTTCTATTTTTTCTCCACCCGGGGTCTCTCGGCCCTTCGCCGAACTCAATTTGAGCTACGCGGCTGGTGGGGCGGCACCGGGTGATTAAACTTTTAAGCAAACTTCTATTTAGTCACTTCCTTTTTTTATCGGACCATATAATTGGGTAATACGGTACTCATCAGTAGATTTTAATTAATTGTTTTTAATTATCTAATATCTTAAATGCTTTGTATGCTTATTGACACCAGTCCTGCTCACTCTGTACTCACCACTGATTCTAAGACGTTGGGATTTAGAGATTTTATGACGATCTCCGGAACCTTTTGGATTTTGGGGATTTTACGTGTATATTTGGATTTTATATATTCTTGACTAAACTAAAGCTATTTTAAATATTATTATTACTCTGTTAGGACCCTTTTACACTTTTTATACTCATTTTATTTTAAACTAAACATTTTATCTTTTCATCAATTTTAATAACGTCATCTTCTTACACTGTTAGGACACTTTCATTTTTAGACTCATTTCAATTTAGAAACAAACTTTTTATCTTGTTACCAAATTTTATTAATGTTATATTATGATCTTTTATATATACTAGCCGCTCTCCACTGCTATGAGAGTATCCATGATCCCCATAACATCTTTAAATTACGCCAACTCAAGGGCTGCTGGGTTATCTTAATTGTCACACTGTCTACATTCTTCCCCTCGATTCCTCCCACTTATTAACTTAAAAATTTTTTTTAACTACTTGTATACAATTTTTATTACTCACATTTTTAATACTACGCGGTATCTCCTGCACTTTTTTAGGTGCGAACTCGTTTTTGGGAGCCTCAAAGGCGGCAAAGCCCCGGGACCAGACAAAATCGACTACCGGATGTGGAGAGAAATTTTTAACTACTATATAAATTTTATCTTGAATCTTTTTAACAAATGTTTTTATTTTAACTACTTTCCAGAAAACCTAAGATGTGGCAGGGTCTTTTTTCTGCTCAAAAATGGCTAAGACCCTGCATATTGTTCCCCCATCACCTCGGCAGCCGACGTGTGAGGTTGGCTGGCTGCGTGCTCCCTAATCAACTACTGTTTACGTCTGGTTTCTATTGGATTTTAAAGGTTTTTATTTGAATATAATATCTCTCGATGTTTTCCTTAAACTCTTTTTAAATCATTTTATGGTTTACTACTTGAATTTTAGAAGAGATATTCTGTGTAAAATATTGGCTTCATGAGAACTGTGCCGGAGTTCCCTAATGCCTGGCCGAGTTGTGCCTTCAACCCATTGGAATATTTATTATAAACTGCAAATAACATTTTCGTATCTTCTATTTGCCTGTATTTAAGTATTGCCCAATACATGCTGCTTGAGAACTGCATACCGGAATGTAAACACCATCGTGGATCATCAATCTATATGCGGAAACGCCCACTCCGGGAAATACAATCATCTTAAATCGCTACTGATTTTCATCTATTTTCCCGGGGCAGCTTTGCCTTAAAATATAGAAGTGAAGGAGAATACCTTAATATCTTCGGAATGTGAAAAGAGTGTGTTTTTGTCTAGCTCAATTGGATTTATCCGTTTGTTTACATCGATCCTCTGGTCAACGCCCTCTCACTCGCTTCACCTCACTCCTACTCGCCTTTACACCGATGCTGCCAGATGGCTGAGCTTATGCTGACCTTAAGACTAACTGGAGCCAACTGACGCCACCCCGTTATCTCGTCCCTGGATCCCCTGATCGGGACCCACAATTGATCTGGAGCCTTTTGGATCCCCTTCTTTGACCCTCTACTGCTTTTGGGGTCTTGGATCAAGTGATTCTACTTCTCAGGGGATGAACTTTGTCCCTCAAGCTCTCCGGATCAACTAGAAGGTTATTTCTTGAACATTGCTTATCTACTGGTACTTTTTTATATATAACCAATGATGTCATGTTTTACTTTCTCTTGTTTATGACCGATTGCTTTGGTGAGTTTCTCTTTTTTTTGCCTAGTAATTTTACTTTTTAGTGTTGCCGATTTTAATTCCTGCCATTTTTATACTGCATTCACTGTGTGTCTTATTGCACTTTTTATATGTTATTGATTCTTTTAGTAAATATTTGAAAGTACACATTTGTCGCTTTTTAGTAAATATTTTATTGAAATGAACTTCTTTTATGGCTTTTATGCAATTCTGATCTGCGTGTGTATAACCTGACTTTGGAATCCCCTCTTTATCCCTCTCTTGCTATGTCAGATATCGAGGAACAACCTAATATAAACCCTGTGCCGGGACCCTCTATATCATCCGATAATTCCAGCTTTGAAATTAGAGTTTCGGATTTATCATTCGAATCTATGAGTTCTGTTCCTGATGATCCGGTGGCTCCATCTGCCCGAACTAACCTGCCTTTAACAAGATCCCGGGTTCGTGACCTTCAGGAGCCTGGGGTCCAATCCTCCTGCAAGGGAGGGGGTCTCCCCCTGGATAATCGTGAGCTGACTGAGGACCACCCAATGTCGCAGACCGGTAGAAAAACCACAAGTGCCCTGGAGACTTTGATTGGTAGGATCTCGGAGCTGGGTCTCCCTCCGGGCCTTGATGAAATCATTTTAGACAAACTGAATGAGTACGATACTTTCTCCAGTGATCTGATTGCTAAAAAACGCCAATGTGGCATTAAGGTAATCAATCAGATCATAACCGATTACTTTGAATTTTTTGCTGATACCATCAAGGGACTCTGCTTGACCTACAACATTCTCAAGGGGCAGATCTTTGAGTTAAAGGAACTAAACAGCAACCTGGACCCGGATTGTATGAAGGCCAAGATTTATCTGCTACAATCCGAAAACCTAAAACTAATAGGCCAACTAAAAATCCTTTAGGGCCTCCGAGCACACGGAGGCATTCAAGGGGGTTTGTGATCAAGTCTCTGAACTAGGTGAAAAGATGAAGAAAGTGAAGGATGAGTGGGACATCATGATGAGAGATGTGGGGAGGAAAATGGATGAGGCCCATACCTATGCCAGAATGGCATCAGCACCTCCTCGTGTACCAAAATCTGCTCTCAGGACCTCCGAGGGTATACTTCTGATTAAACCAAAAATGCCCGACAGAGACGACCCGGAGGAAAACACCAGAAAAATTCTTAACTACCTCCAGGGAGAAGATCCCTCAATTAGAGTCCGGGGGGTCAACCCGATACATGGTGGAGGTATTAAAATATTATCAGGCAATCATGAAGAAACCAACCACCTGAAATAAATTTTGACCAAAAATAATGATTTTGCTGAAATATATGATTTTATCGTCCCCAGCAAAAGAAATCCCAATGTAATTCTTTATAACGTTCCAGCCATTTGCAATGCAGATGAATTAAAAACTGGACTCCTGGGAAAAAACCTGTTTCTAGCTGATTCTTCTTCCAACCCCCTATTTAAAATTGAGTTTAACATAAATAGCAGGACCAAATCTCTAAGGCATTGGGTCCTTTCGGTCCCTGCTAAAATATTCCATGAGATCAAGGAAAAGGGGGGATATATTTTAACTGGACTCGGCTGAGGGTGTCTGAATTCATAGGGGTGAAGCAATGCAGACACTGCTTGGGCTACGGCCATACCACCAAGCAGTGTAATAGAGTGGAGGGACCCCCAATTTGCGATAGATGCTGGGAACATAACACTCAGGGAAAGTCTCACAAATGCAAGAGGCACTGTTGTATCAACTGCGCTAACTCAAATGGGAGATTTCAGACTAACTATGGAACTAACCACAGCAGCCTTGATCGCAGGTGCAAATCATACATTAGACAAAGAGATCTGATCAAAAAACGTACTGATTATAGATACTAAAACCCTCCGAGGGATACATATTAATCTAAATCATTGTGAGGCAGCGCACTCTGCAGTTTACCAGATCGCTAGGGACCTAAATCTAGATTTCATTGCAGTCCAGGACCCTCACTTAGTAAAAGGGGATCTGCCAAGGGCATACTTCGGATGCCGGACCTTTGTCTCCAACGACAAAAAAGCTATTATTTACATTTTTAATAAAAATCTTAATGTTTACTTTAAGTTTAGCACGGCCAATACAGTCTGTATTGAACTATATTTTAATGATTTCATCCTCAATCTTTTTAATTGTTATTTTCCGCCCCATTTCAATATAGATGAGACTTTGAGAGATCTCGAAGTTTTTAACTTCTTAAATACTTTTAATCTCGTCGTTGGAGACTTTAATTGTAAGGCAAAACGTTGGGGCTATGACTCGGATAATTATAGGGGCAGAAGACTTACCGAGTTCATAGCCTCAAACAATTTAAACATTTGTAATATTAAAGATTATTGTCCGACATTCCAATCCACCACCAATATAGGATTTCCAGACTTCACCCATTTCATCCCCTATCGCCCACTATTTAAAAAACTGGGGTGTCCTGGACACAGAGTCCCATAGCGATCACAAATACATTTATTTTAAACTTGACATCGAAACCGTTCCAGATGCTGACTTCCATTTAAAATCTAAATATGGTTTATACAAATTCGTTAAGCACATTAAAAAACAATTTACTTCATATAAAGAAAAACTAAATCACATCAACAATATCACAGAGCTTAACTCCTTCGTCAAAGATTTCATAGATTTTATCCACAATTCCGGTTTTAAAACACTCAAAAAAAGACCTTCAAAAATGGCGAAAAAGTTCAGCTTCTGGAACGAAGAACTCAGAGTGTGCCGAAATAAAGTTAATAAACTATTCAAAATCTACAGATCTCACATTAAAAATAAATCCCCGGAGGACCTCATCTTAGTCTCGTGGACCAATTATCGTATGGAAAGGGCCGCCTATAAAAAATTATTACTCAAGACCAAAAGGGATGCCTGGGAAAAACTCTGTGTTAACTATAATGAAAAGTTCGGGTTTCTTTTCAATCTTGTTTTTAATAAATCATCTACACAGAGCGGAATATCTATTAACCCGAACGGTGATCCTAATGCCCAACTAAAGGACAAAATCAATAGCATTATGGATCACTTCTTCCCAGGCAAGAACACCAATGATACCATTACTTATAATTATAGTCCTGAACATTCTGAGGCTCTCGACATCCTAGACTTAGAACTTGTTTTCGGGGGAGTGAGTGAGTGAGTGAATGTGAGGTTTATTGGTGCAAAAACCATTTTTTGATTATACTGCGCCAAACGTATGGTGTAATTGAAATAAAGGGTACAATAGATAAACGTGGTAATTTAAAATTCGATATATAATCAAATACAAGGTAGATTGTATCACAAAACAATAAAATTTTTAAAACTGTTCAGGGATATAAAAGAACAAAAGTATACTTAGTACAAATATTAAAAGGTATTATCTTAAATCAACAAGAGTCAAAAACAAGTTCCCTCGACAAATGTCAATGTATCAAAATAAAACTAAATTCTAAGCAGAATATCAGCTTTTTTTCTTTCTTCGCTTTTTTATAAACTTCGATTTAAAAGTAGGATAAAATTTTGAATTAACAACTGCTCTACTGGTAGAGGGCTGCCGTCGATGGCGATCATCTATAAAATCTTCGCCAATAGATTCTTCAGGATCATAATCAATACAATCCTCGGATTCTGCTGTATCTTGAATATCTGGATGCAAATTTTCTGTTAACATCGATTCTGACAAAGAGTTATACAAAGCTGTTGATTGCACTGTTTCTACTACATTAGTTTCACTCGTGGATCTAAGATGTGTATGAAAATCTACTTTCACTGGATTTGCTAAATTCCCATTAGAATGAATACTGGTATCCTGTTGGGCTTTTTTCTTTTTCGGAGGTCGTGTTACATTGCATATCTTATCAATGTTGAAACAGATTTTTTAAGTGATACATAAGTAGCATTTGAATCTGTCTGTGTAAATTTTCTATGGTGTCAATAGATTTTTTTTGTTCACTATTTTTGAAAAGGATGGAACAGCTGTTGGCAGACACAATTTACGTGCTTCGGCGTATGTTATGTTTTTCATTACTTTCAATTTTTGAATTTCTTTTTCTAGTTTCCAAGTTGGGCAGATTTTTGAGCTGGATTCATGAGGCTGTGCACAATTCACACACTTCGGCTCTTGTTGACAATCAGTAACAGAACGACCAACTGACGCACATCTAGCGCACACCATATTTCCTCGACATGCAGTCCTCAAATGTCCAAAACGTTGGCACTTAAAGCATCTAATTGGATTTGGTATGAATGGGCGGACACGACAATTTAAGTATCCAGCCTTTATTGGCTTCGGTAATTGGGTTTTGTTGAAAGTTAAAATTACATGAATAGTTGGCTGAAAATCAGTACCTTTTCTTACAGTAATACGATGAACCTGAATTACACCTTGATCAGAAAAACCGTCAAGGATATCAGAATCTGATGTATTCAATAAGTCAGGCTCAGATATTACTCCTCTAACAGAGTTCAAACTTTTATGAGGTGTAACAGAGATAGGAATGTCGAGCAAGATTTTTGCGTTGAGAAATGATTTTGTTTGAGATGGTGTCCAAGTTTCTATGAGGAAATCTCCAGATTTTAGTTTTTTAACAGATTTAGGTTCTCCTCCAATTCCAGTAATCCCTTTATGTATAGCAAAAGGAGAAAACGAAAACAAATTTCTAGATTTATCAGTTGGACTCAAAATTAAATATCTTACATATTTACTTAAGCGGTCTATATTACAACTCTCCAATTCCATAACTTCCACACCAGAAATTTTTTTAAAAGATCCCATGCAAAGAAACAACTGTAATTCGGACCCCAACGGCACTGCCCACCACGGAGCCCAACGAGGGAAGGCAGTCACTGGCTCTGAAACAACCAGCCTCAGCACTTACCTTGGTGCTAGTTAAGGCCTATACACTCAGAGTCATCTCCAGGAACGTTGACCACCCTTAACGCCAAGCCCCAGAGAATGACCCTTTCGCTTAATCCCTAGCAAACTAACCAATTGGTTAGGTTACCAGCCGAATTGATGCACCGGGGACCAGCAGTACACCACCCGTCCAATGGGTC
>JAPMOQ010022106.1:8166-45022 GCA_026543055.1 Argiope trifasciata
ATGAATTGGTGATAATAAAGGATGAATAAAATAGAACAATTAACAAAAGAGTTTCACCGAATTCGAATGAAATAATTTATTTTCCTATTTGTTTGCAAATTATTTTTCCTTGCAGTAATGTGCAGCTTAAAAGAAAGGAAAATTTGCTATCTTCACTATTTTCGACTTTAGCATAATAAACCAGATGAATGTATAATATAAAATTAAAATTTAAAACCTTAAAAGAAATATAAATAAAGTATCTTACTTTTCATAATCAGGCCAATCAGACCTGAACAGTGTTTCCAATATATAATCAGTTTTTTTAATATCCGTTTTATGCTCAAGAACCTAAAAAACAAGTTTTTTTTTGTTTATTTAAAAAAAATATTAATTGGAAAAGAAACATAAAAATAGTTTAAGTAAAATTTTTTTGTTTTAAATGAAGGAGAATATTATATTTCATTTTCTTTTTAATTATGTGATCAACAAAACGTCTTTAATTTTTAGAATATTATAAAGTGTAACATCTGGATTTTCATTTCATATTGATAAATAGAATAGAAGAAACTACTGAAATGTTCAAAAATTCTATTTTGTGATTATAATATTTTATAATTTAATAAGATCGAAAATTACATTAATTTTTTTTAAATATACCATCTGAGAACAAACACAATAAATGAAAAAAAGGGTTGAGATAGATGAATGAAATTTGGTTTGGGACCTTTAAATTTAATTCACTAAATTAATCCAAATGTAGGCTTTCGATTTGTCCATTAATATGTATATGAACATGATAATTAGAAAAAAAAATGTGAAAAGTTAAACCCATAAAGTGATATAGAGAGTCTTCTGATTAGAAAAACACATTTTTTTAAACAAACAAAAAATAATTTGGTTGAAATATGTGGTCAATTAGGTTCATCCACTCTGGGGCTCATTTTCTTTAGGTGAGAATGGGTGTCCAATTCCCAGGGAAATACCACAGGTAAATAACCACTTTACCGCATGCCACATAAGTACCACACATTGTAAATAATCCTATAATGGATTAGAAAATCTTAGTATCATCCATATTTCATGGAAAATCCATAATTGTGGGATGATTTATTTATGATAGAATGATTTATCAGCATATTTCAGTAGATATGTAGTGTAAGTGGTGACTACCGGTGTGGTTTGTTGTTCTACTATGCATATAGGGTGGCTATGAATTGCTGTGTCAGTATAGGATGTTGGTTGAGATATTTAGCCTGGGTGATTATCTGTTGTTGATAGTTCTGTTTCAAAAGAACGTTGTTAGGGTTGGTAAGAAATAGATAAGTCCTCGTTGCCGGAAAAGTCCTTGTTAACAGTATGTTAAAAGAACGACCATTAGATAGCAATTGTTCTGATGTTTGATACACGGTTGTAATAGTTGGTGAAGTTTGGAAATTAATTGGAGTTACGACTCTTTTTCGATTGCTTGGGTATGAGTGGGTGAAGGAATAATGGGTAGGGAGATTTTTGAGTTGTTATGGCAGTAAAGGATGCTGGTCGAGATTTTCAGCATCAGTGTTTGTCTTTTGGGTGCTTAGGTATTATCCTGTCAACCCTTTTCTACTTTGGGATTAATCTTTCGACAATTTTCACCAATTCCAATATTACTGCAAAAAGTAACTGTGCTCTAGTAAAAGCAAAATTCCTTTTCAGTTATGATCGCGTCAATTGATTGGTGCATTTCACGAGGATTGTCACATTTTCGAGATCATTGATAGATAGATGGAATGATCCCAAAGTATATTTTACAAATAGATCTAGCTCGAATGCACTTTGATAGGTTTTGTAAAGAAAAGATTATCCACTTGGGATGGGCAAGGCAAGTTGTTACCTGAAGGCTTAATAATTTCTCTGGCATTTGATAAGTTGGTGAAGTTTATGCCAACTCGGAGCTTGGATATTGCAAGGAGGAAATGAATGCTTCTCTATATTTTTGGTGCGAGTTGGTGGAATAAGTATTTAGGACCTGAATCTGGGTTATCCCTGATGCCAAGTGTTGGTAAGATGATGAGTTTGGGCTTCATCTGGCGCTTGCGGATGGAGGCCAAAAGCAGTTAGAAAAAAAAAAAAAACTACTAGCACAGAATGATGGCTAAGAGAACACGTTTATTTGAAAATACTGGCTTATGGCCAAGGGGGAGGGATAAAACTCTCCCAATAAACTTATCATGTCAGGACAACTGGTTCTCGAAGTAGTTAGATTGTGATTAAGGTGAAGGTTGGTCACAACAAATTCTGTTGATAATGCTCTATTCATTAATAACGAGGTGGCCGATTGTACATATATAACTATGGGTCCGTATATTTGCATGTATGATTATACAACGCATCTAAACCTCGATAGCGGTAAATTAGGTTAATAGTTTATAACTAAAACTGTTGTTCTATATCGATTTTGATATTAAATCGATCGTAAAGACACTGTCACAAATTCTCGTTTGATTTTCTTCATTGCACTATAAAATGGGTTATACTATTTTAATATAATTTTAAAATGATGTGTCAGAAGAGTATGCTGCTCTGCTTGCCGCCTTTGCCCTAGCCTTTGAAATTTGTTACCCTACTTTCCAAAATTTCAGGATCTTTTCAGAAAAGACAAACTCTCAACCTGATAATTCAGCATCATTTCACGCCCTACCAATGAAATGGTGACATTTCAAACTATCAATAATGAGGATGACCATTCAAAATTGATACAACTTGAACTGGAAGACTGAATTCAAATCCAAACTAACATCCTTTCAGTCTATTTTGTTCTTGATATTTGGGTTAGATGTTCTCTGAGTTTGGTTGGTGGTGGAAGATTTTGGCAAAGAGATTTTTGAATGGTAGAGGGCTGGGTGGTTGAATATTTTACGCTAACACTGCAGTCACAAAAGTGTCTGTACCACATCGCTTTGACAGATGCCACTATGTTTTTAATATATAATTTATTGAAAATACTAATTATTGCATAACGAAGCGAACAAATTTTGAATTTTTTCAAATTATTTACCTTTGGTTCTTTATCGCAATCATCAGAACCCAAAGACGGATATTCATCATACGGAGGTTCGCTAATTTCCTCCTCATCATAAGTAATGCAGCAAAGCCGCCATCTGGGAAAAGGAAACAATTATTTTTTTAATACTGTACATGCGAGGAATAGGTTTATGAACAATATCTTTCAAAAGCTGAGAGCATTTTTAAAGATTGGTGAATTTATGTTGACTACATTGATTTATGTGCAATAATAACACTACATATCCTTTTCTTTGTTTTTACAATAAATCAATTCCTTCCCTATTTGTATTTTTTATATCTCTACAGCTTCCTCAATTTTATTGAAATAAAATATACCGAAAACATTGTTAAGGATCTAGTAAAAAATCGTTTTATAATACATAAAAGAATTTGCATTTGTCAGTTACTAGTTTATGATATACGTAGGAAACTGGCTATTTAATGTCTGTAATATTGAAATATATTTTGCAGTTGGTAGCAACCCTTTCAAGTAACGTCTTCGCTGACTTACCTCTTTGGTGGTGTTTACCATTTGTAATAAGAAGTGGTTCTGCAAATTTTGCTCACAACGTTGCTGATTTTTTCTGTTACACTTATAAAATGTTCTTTATTATAAGTTGTATTCGACATCTGTCAGTAAAAATGTCCTCTGTAAAAGGGTTCAATCATAGCATATTACATTGTTTTTTTTTCTCTTCTTATGTGAATGATTTTTTCCCTTTCTCTTGAGTGCAAGACGTAAGTTATAACTTTCCCAAAGAATTTCACCTGTCATTTAAATGCCTTCCTTAGCCATGAGAAATATACCGAAATCCAATTTCATCAGTTTTCGATGGTAAAAATTAAAATTCAACTATGGACGGCTCAAACATGTTATTTATAGAAAACTCTTAATTTTTAATGATTTCAAAAACTGAAATATATATATATATATATATATATATATATATATTTGTGCCTCATAATATAGTTTAGACGATATGCTTAGTTACTAATTAATCATTATTAATTTTATTTTGCTATTATAACAATTAAACTCAAAACACTGACAAGAATGCTGACATAAAGTTTTGTCAAGATTTCATTTAAACATAAAATTATATGCTTTTTTTAAAAAAATAGCAAGTTTTTTGATTTGCTTAACGATTATTTATCAATCAAATTAATAAGCAAATCCAATTCATTTTGAATTTTGAATTGGAAGAATTTTGTTTTTTAGAAACCCATTCTCAAATTGTTTTAATGCATCATTATTAGAGAGGATATTTGTCATAGTAATACAAGTAGCAAAATTTCATGATATTTCAATGCACTTACCCATTTGCGCCTTATATAGTTATATAATTAATTTTTAGAGCATATTTATATTATAAATGTTAATTATCAGCTTCATTCAGTTGTATTCTAATTGCAAGTGTAATGTTACTTTATGTTTAACAATAAATGATCATAGCTTACTCGCAATTTTCAGAAACATTATACTTGTTTTTCTAATATTTGGATATTGAGTAAATGTAAAACAATGCTGATAAAAGTAAGTTACTTACATCGATAAGAGATTTTGAACTTAGTCTCCATAAAGGATACTTACGTGCATGATGCCAATATTACTGTAAATCATAATCCAGAATTACAAAATTACTTTAAATATCATAATGAAATTAATTTTATCTTCATTGAAGACAAGGAAGATATATTTTAAGAAAATATCTATACTTTTCACATGAAAACTGTTTTAAAGATTAATTTATTTATATAGTATCATTAATTTATCCTTTTTTAAAAGTTTTATTGTTAAATGTGCCCAGTTATTCTGCACAGCTCTGAATTGTGATACTTTGTTCTTATAAGTGAGGAAATTCAATGCATTTCGTTATTTTTAATTGATAAAGAAAAACTTCATGTTAAAATTATAAAAAATATTAATTAGAATAATTATAAGTATTTTGCTTGAAATATTTGTAAAATCATAAGTACCTCCCTCAAATTTTGCGAAAAAAAATCAAGTATTAATAAGAATAAAATTCTAAATATGCGAAAGATGAAAAAAAGATTTAAAAATGAAAATATTTTCATGCACAGTAACTTCGAATATAATAAGTTTCAAAATATATTTAATTAAATAATCGTGAAAATTATTGTAGTATATATGGCATGTATCTAAATTATTAATATAAAATTTGATAAAGTAAAAAAAATCTATGAAAATTAAGCGAATAGAAAACAGTAGATTTTTAAGATAACAGAAATTATCTAAAGATGACAAATCAAAAAGAAAGAATCAGAAATTCCTTACAATTTTTTCTTAATCCCCTTCATTTCTGAAACTTTCAGTTCAGCACACAAATTCCGTGTGAATTCTTAGGAATAAGACCAAGAAAATAAACACTTTAATCGCAACTAAAATATATCACTTTACAATCGCAAAGAAAAAATTCACCAGTGACAGAAAATAGTAGAAAGTAAAATAATAGAACTTCTAACATTATTGTGGTTAACAATTATGAAGGCCAACAGTAGGGTTTGGTTATAGTGTAACCACAACAGTCATTTGCATTTGTTTTGAAAGTACATATTTCCATTATTAAACATTGTTCAACATTGTTCTCATGATCATCAAAAAATCAAAAATATTTGTAAAAAATTTCTGGAATATTTCATAGCAGTTGAACAAATTATCATTAATATGTATCATTAAGAATGGATTTAATTGACTTAATGACTCAAGCTGAATTACACCACTATTATCTTGCGATGAAAGTTATCCTTTCAACTTGATTTCTCTAAAGATTTTTCTTATAAATATTACACTAGCTGGCTATTTCAATATTATTTGAATATATTATGTAAATTTAAACAGACATATATACAAAGCAGTAAATAGAACATAAAGCTTCCTTATATTTTCCAACTATTTATTGTGGTTTATTTTAATTTGGGGCAATATACATATGACCAGAGTTTTGTGTCACTCTTATGGCCTGGCCTTTGCATTATAAAACGCAAAACTGCTAATAGGGAATAGATTTTATCAGAATCAAAAATCTAATTTTTTTAAAGATACATCAGAGCTATTTTGAGAAGACTTCCATATTTTTCACTTAATTTTTAAAAATATCTTATAAATTTAAATATCATTTACCGTCTATTTTCTCTGAAATTATTTAAATTTATTACATAAATATAAACACGGGCAATTACGACTGAAAGATAAGCCTTTCAGTTCTTCTTTTTTATTTAGATCATTTCTCCAAATCAAAGTTTTTAAAATATGACACTATTAAGTAAAATACGAAAGATTTTGAGATTTTATTCCTGTTTAGGGCACAGTTCCAAATTATCAAAATTAAATAACGACTCTATTAATTTGGTATTTTCGATCTCATCAGAGTAAAATACTGAATAAAATTAAGTAATTTTTTTTATTAGTAAATTCTTCAAATATCCTTTCTTGTACTGCGATATTAAAATACATTTTAATACTTAGGTATACTAGGTGCATAAATATAATACCATTTTTTTATGTTAAAAAATACCCATTTGTTATAAAAATTGAATATAATTTTATTTAAAATGAATTCGAATTTGTTAGTGATTTTTTGCCCCTAGGCCTCGTTTGGCTATGATGCACCAAGAGCGTTAACATTATCTCATTAAAACATTTTTAAGAGCTTATAAGAAAACAGGAGTTAGAAGCCTAATTTCAATACATAAAACGAAAAAACCACTGTGAAGCAAAAAAGATAATAAAGACACTGCAGATATCAGATAGCATAGATAAAATATCTAAATATTATTTTTAAAAAACCAATATTTAAAAAAAGAATTAAAGGTAGGCATAAGGAGTTTTGGAAATCAAATTATGCAGATCAGGGCATGGCATTTGAAAGAATATTCGTCACTTGAACATTATGTTTTGTATTAAATTTTTAATTGAAATTAATGCACAAAATTAAATTAATATTTAATTGAACATTAAGTTATGCACAAGATATTTAATTGAAATTAATAATAGCCAATATTTTCGGCTAGTTAGCTAATATTCAAAGGCGGCTAGTTCATTAATAAATTTTATTGGATTATATCATTTTTAACATTCCAAGTATTTGACAGAATTCTTTATAAAATCTGATAAACTTTTATTTTAAATACTTTCCTGTAACAATAGTAATTGCCTTAGTATGCTCAAGACATTTTTCACTTATCCTTGTGAGGGAATTTCGAGTCCCCGTTGCTAATGTTATTTATAGCCTCTCGTTAATAAATGAGATGAGCTATATGTTGGATATTCAAGCAAAAATATCTTTTAGGTCGAAATTTCCTTAAATTTAATGAAAATTGAGGGTATAATTTATTATTTGAGAGCGACTGTTGTCAGCGTCCTGAATTTAATCCTAGTTCCATCTGTTTAAAACATTATTTGAGGAACTTTTAGAAATTAACGCTTTGTCATAGATTTTATTTGCTGACACGATATAGTTTAAGAATTGTCTGGCATTTTGTTTGATTAAGACGATGATGCAAAGTTTCTTTTATGTTTGAGGATTTCTGATTATGAGCAATATAATAAAATTAAAATGATGTAAATTACCAAAGTTTAAATGAATGGAAGAGAAAGAAAAAAATGCCAGACTTTATAAATAAATGGAAATGTGTCTTTATAAATAAACAATTCTCCAGGAAATTAAAACTAACTCCATCGCATTAGTGATAAATTGTCTTCTGAATAGCATTTTTGGTTTCTATACTTTTATTCCAGCATCTTTATAGTGACACAAATCGATCAATTTGTCAATTATGTTAGATTCAATGACTATTAGAAAGACTTACGATCTATGTGACAATGGTAAGTTTTATAAAAAAGTGTGTGGATGGTATAACGGTATCTTGAAAATGACAATCATAAGCTTGTTTTAAAAATGTTTTAGTATCAATATACATTTTTAAACACCAAACCTATATAGAATGGCCAAAGACTATATTGAATCGTTTGCTTATGTTACCCAAAACACCCAAGATTTTATTTGCTTGAGGATGTATCTTACCTTATAGACCTTATTTGTTAGTTATTTGATTAACTGGTTCTTTATTTATTTGATGAGGACTTGGTGTTATCGAGTTTCGACTATTGGCAACATCGCCGTACATTATGTGTTATCATCCGTTCACTCGTTGGTCTTTAATGTCTATGCCAACATTTATCGGAAATAGCCAAGCTACCTTAGGTCTATAGGTGCAACTACAAGTCTTTATGTGTCTATGATGCAAAGCATATCTAGATCTATCGCACCACAAGCCAAAGAACAGGCCCTCTTTGCAAAAAAATGTCGAACAATATTATTATAGTATCTTCCTGACATTTGCCGGTATTCAGAACATCGACCAACATCCTGGGAATATCGCACAGTATTTTGAGCTAATATTAAAGATTAACTATCATTCTTAATTCACTAAAAATAAAGCTATGACACACGATTAAATGTTACTGTGAAGAATTAATTAATGTTAAGTATACATGCACATATCCTTAGGTTTGTTTATTGCTAGATAATCATTTCGCCATTATGTCTAAGAGTTTAATTTTTCAAAAATTTAATATTTATATAAACATTGAATTTTCCTCATTTCTATTGTGTCTCATACTTAGTAAATTGACCGTCTTGTTTTAGGCGAGAACCTACAAAAATTTAATTTCAATATAATTTGAGAATATATTTAAATAAATGTATATGTTAATATGTATTGTGTATAAATGTTAAATAAATGTGTATTGCATATGTGTAAATGTGTATCTTTTTCTGTTAATAACGTATTCTTTGATGTAGACTTTGTATCAATAAAGGAAAAAGGATATTGATAATTAAAATAATAAAAAAAGTACAAAAATTTAATTAAGTTTGGCAGAAATACATATACAGTAACTTTTAATAGTGAACACAATTTCTGCCACTGTTTTAAATTTCGAAAACAAATCTATAACTTTGTTTTGCGCTGGTTGCCATGAAGTTGTTTAAATAACAGAAACCTAATAAAAAATAATTTCCTTTCTCACAGATTTTATTTGTTTGGGAAAATTTTACTTATTTTCACTCAGCTTTCTGTTGTCACACACACACACAAAGGGGAAAACAGGCAATACATGTTTAGAAGTCTGAACAAGACAACAGCGAAATGGTATTTCAAAACTTTCAATTCAAGTTGTACAAGAATAAATTTTTGAAATAGAAGGTTGGGTTTCGTTACGAATTATTCTAGATGGCAAATCTGTAGAAGAATTGTTTTTGTAATATGTGCTAGTAAACACTGGAAAAGTCTTTTTACAATCTTGAAAAAAGATTTTATTTTTGACCCTTGAACAAAATAATGCTGTCGCCAAAAGTAAAAAAAAGGACAATCTATTTGGAATAAGAATGGAATTTGAATTTTCTTAAAAATGGTTTTGGGTGCGAAAATTTTTATAGTATTTAATTAAAAGTGTTTTTATAACTTAATAAAAATGCTTTTCCACATTAATTGTAGGAAAATTTAAAGGATTGTAGGGCAATGAAAAGGCATAAATGTTTTTTTAAATACTTTTGTTTTAGTTTTAAACTGATATTAGATGCTTAATGAGAAAATTAAAAATTTCTGACGTTTCATCGAATAATAAAGTATGCCAAGAAAGTCAAAAAAAGAGAATATTTATATAATATATAGATTTCTTGAAGGCAAGATGTTCTAAAACCCATTTTTGGATATTTTATTAACAATAACATTTCTATGTATTATTACATAAAATTTTTATTGGACGAAATCCACAATTTGGAAGGAGACAACAAATTCCTTAATCACAATTTGTTGATTTTGTGAGAATGATTTATCACTTTTGGTCGGATTGATGCCCATAAAAATTCCAAGCTGTTTCTTGTTTCGTTCGAAGGTTTCAGCCATAAATCATGAGAGGTTTTGCTGTATTTAATCTCGTCCAGTTGGGCTTATTCCCATAAAAACCCCAAACCAATTCTAATTTCCCGAAGAAATTTTTACCAATAGCTCATAAAATGTCTAGGTTTGTCGTTCAGGATACAATTTTTGCCATGACCTGATTTCTTATTTAATCATTTGTACCATAAATTTGAAAAGCTTCCACTGCTATATCTTCTGATTTATCAGATTCGAAAGAAAGAGTTACCGTGTCTCACATTTTTCTGTCAAGATATGTCTCAATAACACATCTGAATCTAAAAACAGACAAGACAATGTTGTGTTCCAGTAAACTGTTTTCTTTTCTGGAACTGTTTATACTTGCCCACCAACTATATCTCTGATATCTTTTCCTTGAAGTTTAATGACCAGTGCTTTTTGTAGATACTATTTGAGTCAAAAGAAGAAAAAGAAATAAATAATATTTGAAGGAATAAAAAAGGATATTCAGCTATAGCCTTTATAAAATCGAGAACAATAGCAATACCGTAGAGATCTGAACGTGCCGAAAAACAATTGTTTTGTTAAGTACTTTCCAGTTTTTTCAAAAATATTTTCTGATGTTATTTCTTTAGTTGCAAACATGTTCAGAAGAAGTGAAAGCAAAACTTTCTCAGAAAGTCCTCATTCATCCTCTACATCAGTTACATGCAAGTAAGTTACTAAGTCCTACATTTCTGGAATTTGTAAGTTAAAAAATAAAGAGAAAATTAAATTTTCGGTACCGATTCTTCAACAAGGCACAAGTTCGAGTTTTTTGTCATTCCTGACAATTTCCATAGCTGAAAAATTGTGAATAGGCATATAATGCAATACTAAAACCTCTCTCTGTGTATTATACATTTAGTATAATTATTATAAGGCAGAGAATATTATATACAAAAATGCGACAGCTTTCCACTTCTTTAATTGTATCTATTATTTCATGTCAAATTATATAGGAAATTTTTTTATGAAATGTGATCCACATATTGTTACTGGAAAATCTGTTCCAAGGGCGTCGGGTAAAAAGTTCAAGAGTCTCAGTAACAGAATAAGGACATTTTATTCGAAACAAAAAAGCAAAGCGCTGTCAACAAATCACTGATGTGGCTTCATAAAATATATGTTATACCGAACAGAGATTTTATTCAACTTCTCAAGTCTGTCTACTTGACTTTTTTTTTGCAGATTACTGGACAGAAATTGAATAATCTGTTATAAGTGCCAGTATTTGAGTTTTAAGGGAGCTATAGTTCAATTGGGGATCGTCAAGATTTTCAAATCGAGAAATTTGACACCCACACATCCACACTCATACCCCCACCCAACCCCATTCACCCACACCCTCATCCATTATTGAACCATCACATCCACCTCACACCATCGAAGATCCTTCAAAGTTCGAAATTTCCTCAAGGCTGCTGGTGCTGAATAGTGGTTTTGATAAAATAGTTTGACTAATAAAGCGCAAGAATGCAAACTTAAAGTCATTTTGAGTCGCGAACACAATCGCATGAAGTTTTCAAAGAATGCATTCGCTTTTATACTGGCTAGCTGTTAAGTGACATTGCAACATTTGCATATACTGTAGTTTTGAATGTTTGGTTAGTTGGTTTGTAGAATTAATGTCACATTAGAGCTACCCATTGGGTTTTTGGCTATGATTCGGAATCTATCGCGTAGGACAGACCCGCTTTACATGAATACGCCCTCAAGTGGTAAGATTTGGATTTAAATTTTTTTAGCAAAATGTCTTTCCCATCCCTTCATTAAGATGTACCCAAAATTTCAGAATTTTCGAATGAATAGTTAAGGCGGTATGTAGTTCTAAATAGGATTACTAATTTGGGACACCTTGTATATATATATATTGTTACGAACGTGTAGTTTTGCTAATACTGACATCGTAAGGAAGAGAGTTTTACAGTAATATGTATGAAATAGTAAATGGGCGTGACATCAGAAGTCTCAAGGCTTGGCAACAAACTTTGCAACCATTTGGCGACTTTGGCTACAAAATGGAAAGTACTTGAAACATCGGAAATTTTCCCGATCCGTCCACTAGGAGCTGAGATCCAGCTAGAATGCTCCTGATTGGTCCAGAAGATGTTAGCCCCGCCTACCAACGGTATATATGGCAGGTGACTAAGTCGAAGTGAAGTCAGTCAGAAAGCCAAGACGAGAGACCACTAAAAATTATTATAAAAGGACTCCCTGGTAATACTGATAAAGAAGATATCAGATTAGCACTAAGCGAGAAAAACTATAACATCATCAGAATCGCCCAGTTAAAAAATTACAGGGATAAAACTTTATATCCAATATTTTTGCTGGACATCAAAAAGGAGCATAAAGCAGAAAATATCTATAACGAAAAACACTTTCTGAATCTCATAATTAAAGTTGAAACTTATAAAAAAAGATCGAAAGCTACCATTTGTTACAACTTCTCGGGTTTCTTTCACTCAGCAAGGAACTGCAGAATGGCCCCGAAATGTATTAAATGCGAAGGCCCCCACTAAGCAAGAAACTGCAACATCAAAGAAAGAATTCCTGACCCAGTCTGTATTAACTGCAAGAAAACTGGCCATCTAGCAGCATGGAAAGGTTGTCATAATTACCCCAAATTAACCTACAGGCAAGGCCGACTCACTTATGCCAAAGTTACGAAGAAATCTGATAAAGAAAATTTTCCTGATCCTGCTAAACTAACACCTCATATACCCAAGCCTACGTATGTATACCGTGAATCGACGTCTCGCCCACTTTTGGACACTCACGAAAAGGAGGATTTTGAAACTATCAAAGAAGTTTTTGATGTATTTAAGGTAATTAGAAGTGTACTAAAAGAATTCCCTGGATTAGTCAAAGCAGCGAAATTGGCGAAAGAATCAAAAGACCCAGAAGAAAGGAAAATCATCATCCTGAACGCACTCTTAGATTGACTGTCTCTCCCTCCCTCAAGAAACTGCCCTGTGATTGGCCACACTGGGACAATAGCATATCTCTCTCCTCTGATTGGACCAACTCCCTCCTACAACCCTGGACTGGTAAATCTTGCCAGCCTTATCTTCACTCAAGCTTCGGCTGCCGTGCATATTGCATCTATCATTATTTTTGAAGAGTTCCATGGCAATATATTGACCGACAGGCCTCCTTCACTTGTCATACCGAGGATAAGCCCCTTGCCGGGGCTAGGCGCCTCGTATAATCCAACTCGAAGTGAAGTCAGTAGTAGTCGGAATCGTCAGTAGCTAACGAGTCCTCCAGAGAAGAAAACAAAAAGCGGCGAAGCCAAGCAAGTGTTGAACTGAGCTGTGTGCTTTGTAGTCTATTGAGGAAGCAGCGTTGAGTACTATATCTAGTATTGCAGATATTGTTACTACTTGTGAGTCACTGTTGTTATTGTGTGCTGCTGTGTGTTCGTCTCGTCTGTAAATAGATAAATATAAAGATAGATAGGGGATAAAATAGAATCTTCCTTTTCAGTTTTGAACAATTTATGAAAATCAAGATAATAAGTGTTTTGATGAAACAATGAAAATGATTTAAATTTCAGAGTTTTCATAGATATTTTTTTAATGCTGGAAATATTTCAGAAAAATTGTGAAAATTCAGTAAAAATTCAAATGACGGTTAAATCTGTATCATTAAAATATAATTTAAAAAAAGTTTAAAGGCGTAATATTCATTTTTTGCAACAGTATTTTTGGAAGTTATCGCTGGAAAATTCTAAACTTCTGCTTAATTTGTAATTAATTAAAATTCTAACACAAATTTAAAAATCTACTTTAAAGATATGTTCCAACTTTGCAAGTTATGTATTTGCCAGATTTGGTAGATGTAAGTTAAATGTTTTGGCCTTAGAGCGGCAACATACACACCCGTATTTTATAATCAAAATCAAAATGTTTATGGAAATGAAAACTGAATACGGGTACCTAACTACAAATAAGCATTATTTAGAGATACTGTATCTACGAAAGAAATTATTTGCAGGCTAGTACTCATTAATAAACTGTTATTTTTTATTTCATCAAATGAAATATTATCTGCAAGTACTGTCAAATTTTTCTGATTTTTTCCCTTTCCTATAGGATTTTTCCTATATTTATACTTAAGGTTACAAAATATCTTTTGAAATATATTTTAATGCTTCGATATAATTTGCCTCCTGTATGGTGATCCAAGCCGTCAAAGGAATTGCACCAGAATCTTTTTATCTAATCTGCATGTCAGGAAGAAAATAAAGTCTTTAATACTTCCTCAGATTATTAAGGATTGCTGTACTTAATGATAAAAGTAAAAGTCTCGAATTCCATTTTTCATAGAAGAAAATAAATTGACTACGTGTAAATAACATTATATTCAAATTATATGAAGAGTTATATTCAAATGTAATGTTTAGCCCTTAAAAATGTTTTAATACATAAGACACTTAAAAACTCATTTCCTTCTTTAAAATTATGAAAATAGCATATGATATACAAACCGTTTTTTCCTTTTTAGTTAGATACAAACATTATTAATTATTTATAAGATAAAGCAATAAATCCCACCTGGACAAACATTGTATACATTTTTATTTTCATTGAAATAAACGAAAAATATAATTCAACATTCGAATAAATCCCTGTGGGACAAACTTTGAACACATTTTTATTTTCATTGAAATAAGCGAACAATATAATTCACCATTTTCACTTTACTAGTTATTTATTATTTGTTAAATTAAAGCAAACGTCTCATTAAACATATGCGCCTTAAATATTAGATTAGAAAAAGAGTATCCATTAAAAATGAAATAAATTTTAAAAATACATTCGATCTCTACTATACAAAATAAAATTGTTATTCCCATTTCTCTCACTTTTGATGTACTCTTGTTAATTAAGTTAAAATAGTAAACTTAATTTAGTTATAAAAAACAGAATGCAAAACTTCTAAGTACCTACAAAAAGCATAAAATTTATGCTGGCATAATGAATTCTTTCTGTTTCTGAAAGCTATTTTTTATGGTATTAAATTTACAAAAAATAAAAAGTTAAAAATATTAATAAAAAGTCTTTTGAAGACCAATTTCATTTCTCTTTTACGATACCTTTTATAAGTTCAATAAAATAATATGGAATTTAAAAAAAACCTGGACTCGCATTTTTTCTCACCCTTTAGAAAGTAAAAGATTCGCATAAACTTTAACATTTTCATAAATATTAAATGTTCCCCCTCTAGCTATGCTTTATGTGGGCGTTCCATTAAACAGTAGCAGAATAGTCAGGAGTAAAGAGTTTTCGAAGGTTGTTTATGTTCAAATGAAAATTTTCTTTAATCTTGAGGATAAACAGGACTTCTTTTTTTTACAGCCATTATTATTTTGTTTGTTTTTGAACACAAGGAGAGAAATCGAAAATTAAATTAATGAGTTTGAGTAATGTTTCTGTGTAATATACGATAAGTTTAAAGAATTGATCGTAAAATCTTCCAGTAATAATTTTTTTTCATTTTGAATTTGTTTTTAAGAACAAACGATAGTTTGCTCCGCTTTTTTATTTCGTTTTTGTTTCGCACTTATTTGTTTACTCTCTTTCGTTATTATTAACAGCAAACGATAATTGAATGCTAGTATTCTGGATTATTTTTCCAATAAATAAGCTTTGACAGGAATAAACAAATGAAATTGTTTGTGTAGCAAATGTTAAAAGATATATAGAATAAATAGGACTATACAAAAGCGCTTGAAATTTATTTTCTTTAAACTGAACTCAAAGTATTCAACTGAAATATAAAAAAAAATCAAATGGACATAGAAAATAAACATGCACTGAAATTTCAACTTTTTATTATTAATGGAAATGATAATTTTATTATGAAAATGGAAAAGAATATTGATACATTTATTCAAGGTAGATAATTACGTCAAATTATAGCGAAAAATATTTCACAGAAACTTATTTCTAGAGAAAATATTTCCCAATCATGAGTTTGTGCACTTTGTAGTCCAATAAAAAAATTTATGCTGAATGCTTATGCTTAAAATGTATTATGTTTTTAAATAATTTTGTTGTATTTATAGTATTCTGCATCATAATTGAGAATGCATCTAAAAACAGCAATTTTAAATAATTTTTAAACAATCCAATTTTTCAAATTTTTTTCTTCGATCGTAGTCGTATACCTTAAGTGGAATTATTGTTTATATTAAGGTATCCGACTACATTAAAAGCACTAGTTATTGGCCACATTGATGATTTTCTTATTTTTTCTTGCAGTTCAAACTTTTCTCTTTCCAAAACAGTTTACCTTTTTAAGGTAAAAGAAGGCCTGACCTATTGTCCAGGGTGACACTCTATTCAGCTTAAAATTTGTTTTCCACTTCAATTTTATCAAAACTTTATTTTTCATAAAAATTCTACACCATTAACAAGATATCCCCAAAACTAATAGAGGTATTTACATAAAAATTTGGCGTGTGTTTTAAATAATATGGGCAAGGAAATGAACCAAAATTTTTATTGTTGGTAAAATACTTTTTCATTTAAGGATGGTTTTAGAAAAATTAAGTTGCAAATTTATACTAAAAAGGCATATATGCGGATATTTTTATCCACAACTTCTTTGAATCTTAACATTTTTCTTAAATTTTGGTTCATTTCATTCATCATTATTCTCTATAACTTGTGTGCAAAGAAAAATAGGATTGCTGCATTACGATTTTGTGTAGAGTGTTAAGCTTTTTGGCTCAATTTCATTAAAATTTACTGCACATTTTTCCATTTCTCGAAATACATTATATTTTCAAATAATTGTTTTTGTATTAATAGTGTTTATTATGACATACATTTAAAAACCATAAATAGTTTCGAAAACATTTGTTTTTTGAAAAAATTTCCTTCGAATGTAGTCAGATGCTTTAAGAAAGAAAGGAATTTTTTTTAAAGATATTGATTGATATCAGTTTGCTTCATCTGTAATACTCTGATCAATTTCTATCAACCTTGTGTATATAGTTTTATGAAACAGTCTCTATTGTTTTGTGAAAAAACAAACGAATTCTTAAATAAAAGTAGAGTCCCTAGCCATAGCATTGAATTCAATCCAATTTAAGGATTTTAAATTTTTGATTTACGATTTCTTGTCCCTTGACTCCTTTTTGAATGCAATATGAGGATATATACAGAATTAAAAATCTGTTTTTTTAACTTTGAGACATTTATAAAATAAATATTTCCCGTTTAAAGATTTAAGAAAATTGACATGCATTGAGTTCCCTTCTTTAAGTTAAATGAATCATTTCTCTTCAGAGGTTTGTTTCCTTTGTTTCTTAGCTCTTTGAAATATATGCAATTTAAAATGCTTTTGTTTTATTTTTTACCCAAGTTCGCTGGTTCTGTGATTGCTTTTAATGCATTGTAGAATAAAATTAAATGCTTTTCGTTAACTTTTAAAATAAATAACCTTAGAAATTTAAGAAAAATCACTGATTGCTTGGGATTCTTTTGTAAACTAAATAAATCAGTTTTTTCGACAACGTTGTGTTTTCTTCATTAGATTGGAAAAGGTATCAACAAAATTGAATTAACTAATTAGATTCATTTAAAAATCTGTAGGAATGAAAGCGGTGGATCTCACAGCAATCAAACGAATGTCTTTCATAAATTTCATTTGCATTGTAAAACGTATGCATACTGCAAAGTAAATATTCTGTCTTAGAATTAATGTTGAAAGAATTTTTAAAGTTTGCTTATCTCAATTTTAGAAGAGGAAAAAAAAACTCAACGTAAATGGAATATTTGAGGAAACTAATTTTTTAAAATCAAAAGTTATATATTGCCTTTAAAATAAATTCGAAGGGTTTATTGAAGTTAGAGAAAAACTATTGTGCATTATAAAATTATTACCATTAAAAAGAAAATGTTTTATTCTCAAAAGAATGTAAAAATATATTTTATGTGATAAATATTTTCAAAATTTACTGTCGGAAACCTCAGAAAATAATCTTAATTTTCAGTATTCATTTAATTATTTTAAGAATTAATTAATTAAAAAATTGATTATCAAAAATTAGATGTAGGACAGACGGAAATTTATAATTTATTCAGATACCATAGCCTTTCATATAACATAAAAACTGGAAAATAAGACCACTGATTGTGGCTGAAAATTTCATATTTGTTTTAACTAATCATTCCAAATATATAAATGAATTTAAAAACCAATTACAAACAATTTCATGATTAAAATGACGATGGAACATGAAAGATTCTCATGAGATTCAAAAGCTGTTCTGTTGTTTCGAATAAAAGTTTCTTCAGTTTCATCATTCGAAATAACGAACATTATTTATCAGATTCATTAAATATTTGAGGAAACTAATTTTTAAAAAAAATCGAAAGTTAAAAATTACATTTCAAATAAATTCGAAGGGTTTATTGAAATTGCAGAAAAAATATTGTTCATCATGAAATTATTATCATTAGAAAGACGATGTTTTATCCTTAAATGATTATAAAAATATATTTTACGTAATAAATATTTTCAAAATTTACTGTTGAAAACCTCAGAAAATAATCTTAATTTCCGGTATTCATTTAATTATCTTAAGAATTAATTAATATAAAAATTGATTATCAAAAATTAGATGTAGAACAGGCGGAAATTCATAATTTATTCAGATACCCCAGCTTTCATATAAAATAAAATCTGGAAAAGTAAATCACTATTTGAGGCTGAGAGATTCATTTTGTTTTAACTAATTATTTCAAATCCATTTACAAACAATTTTATTCTTAAAATGATGATGGAACATGAAAGATTCTCATGAAATGTAAAAGCTGTTCTGATGTTTCGAATAAAAGTTTCTTCAGTTTCATCATTCGAAATAACTAACATCATTTATTAGATTCATTGAATTAAGAGAATCATTTATCATTTTAGTTCAAACTTCTGCTGCTCTTAAACTAAGTGACATTTTATGTCTTGCCACTTTTTATTTTTCTTGAGAAACTTCCGCAAATGTTGCTTCATCTACAAACATTTTCTTTAATTCCTCCGATCAAAACAGGGACATCTTGAAACTCAGTCTTCCGCGAAGGAGAGCACTTCTAAAATGATTGATGAAGGCCAAATTTTTTCTTTTTTTTTTAAAAAAAAAAGAATAAGCGGAAGTGAGGGGTGATCATCTGCTTTCTTCCGATCATTATGATACCTTTTTATCATTCTAAAATATTGTCACTTTATTCTTTAATCGCTAATGTCTTTTCAAGTCTTCATTTTTTGATGCACTGAAACATTTGAGTCAAGAAAAGAGACCGGGTGAAAAAGAATATTTTTCATCTTATAGGTTTTTATCGCCTGTTTTTTCAAGAAGATAATTGATATAAAATTCCTTGGAAAAATATGTTAGGATATCTTTTTTTTTATCGATAAAGTAAGTTATCAGTTTTTTTATTTAATTTATATGAAACTAGTATAATAAAAAAAAATTCGTTTATGAAAGTAATTTTTATTTGAAGTATTTTAGAAAGAGAATGTTGGATTTATTTCAATTTTCTATAGTTTCGGAAGAAAAAAAGTTCACTCAAATCCTTTATCAGATGGATACTTTTATGAAGATACATCGCTTAAAGAATTTGAGAATCTCTATGTATTATTCTTTGTAATGTAATCTACATGAATATTTGCATAGTACTTTGCTCATTTATAAATGTAAATCCATGAAATTTGAGGATTTTAGGATAGTAGGATTTTTTAAGGATTGTTTAAAATTATATTAAAATAAAAAATCTAACTGAATTAGGATTTCCAAATTTTTTTTTCATCGATTTAACGTTTTTTATCATTTTGTGATAGCCGTTTCAATGCATATAAACGAAACGTTTCACTGAAATTTATTATGTTGCAGATGTGAAAATCTTTGAGGAATCCGATGAATGTCATAATAGTAATATTCATGTTATTTTCTGTCATTAGAATTGTCTTTTTACTGAAAAAAAAGGGCAAAATGACTAAATATCCATGCACTTTGGAAAAAACACAAATTTAGCTCTGATATTACATTGCTAATACATATTGTAACTTTAATTGCGGAGTATTAATTAATTTCTAAATTTTTCTGTTCATGCCTTCTTTTGAAGAAAAGAAACTTTAACTTTAGCATGCTGTTTGAAAAGTACTAAGAAATGGAGAGGTCTATTTTTTAAAATTTCTCGTGTGCATATCTATAATATATAATAAAATGCAACCAAGTTAATCTGGTTGGTAGGGCGTTGAACTCACTCGTTTTCCTTGGGTAGTGAGTTCGAAACCCGCCGAAAACCTTCCGAGTGCAAGGTGCCTGGTGCATGTATAAATCTATCATGATCACAAAGTCCTCCAAATCGAAACAATACCATTAAGAAATGATCGTTCTCTGATCCAGGCCTAAATTCCAATCTGAGGAAGAGTAAATGAAATGTATGAATAAAGTCAGCGGCATAAAAAGGATTGTGACCCTTGAGCAGCTAAATTGTACTCTTCTCTCGAGACAGCGTTACAAAAACAAGAGACTTTAATATTCTCCGATTAAAATCCCAGACTTTGAAAGTGGGTTTACTTATGACAAGTGTCATAAGAAACAGCAACAACATTTTATAAAATATTGAGAACTGAGATTCACTAATTAGTTATTAGACTTCGATTGTTATAGACACTGTATAACGATGCAGTTTTATTCTAGAAAAAAAGAATAATTTAAAAATTAACTATTTTTTTCCTGAGAATTAGAAATTAATCGATTAAATTTCAGAGTATCAATTTTCATAAAGAAGAATCGAAGGAAACCAGTTTACATAAAATTAATTTTAGATTAGAATGAAAATGGAAACCTTGGCTGCTTCCAACAAAATCGTAGTTTGTATTTTCAAATACCTAGGAGAAAAGCTCCATTTTAATCAACTAAAGAAAATGAGAGTGTTTTCGAATCTGTTTAATGTTGATTTTTATTATCATTAAAATGTCAGGTCAGAGCAATTTTTCTAGGAATTGATGAATTAATAAAAAGATCTGATTATCGTTAAGGAATTAAATTCGACGGAAAAAAAACATTGGCGTTTTTAAACAAAACAATTACAGTTATGAAAATTTAGAGTAATTTATGGCTTTGACTTAATGGGTTTTAAATTGAATTTATTTGAAATATAAAATTATTATTACAGAGATAATTCATAAGGAAAAAATAAAAACAGAAATATTAAGAAAAAGTAAACCAATTGAAAAAAAAACAGTTTTCTTGGACTTCTTTATAAATTAACTAAGATGGTAATTATCTTATTGTATCTGAATAAAAATTAAAACTTTAGACTCGTTTTTTGAAACTGTTATTTTTTACCACACATAAGTCATGAGTAGATTTATATGTGAGAAATTATAAATAGACATTTCTTTTATCTTTTTTTCGGTCATTAACGCTTTTCAGAACTTTGTCCTTGAAAAGATAATATATTGTTCCTGAGGTAGATGTATAATAGAACACACATTTTACGCAGAAAGAGAAAAAAATGAATATAAGCTGTAATAATTTATTATATTTTTATTTTTCATCAGGAAAAAGTGCCATTTATAAAAGGAATGACTTTTCCCTTTTGAAAAACTGCTGTTTTTGTACGTCTTGGAAAGCTTTTAACAGAATGAAATATTAACTCAGCGATCGGAAGAAATATTAATTTTTTTTCCTCAAACAGTATGGAAATATATTTAATTTCACCAAGAAAGAAAAAAAAAAGAACAAAATAAAATTTAAAGAGTGAAAATTTTAAGAAATTTTAACTTTTTATAGAATTTTTACCTAAAAGAATTTTATTCGAAATTTATGAAGGAGGCAAATAATTATTAGTAACTTAGTAATTATAGCTGAGAAAATCTGTGCACGAAATAAATTTTTCGATAAAACAAAATGAAATAAAAAGAAAGATTTTTTTTCTCACTTTTTAGAACTAAAAGAGTTATATAAACTTTCACATTTTCATAAATATTAAATGCTTTCCTTCTAACTATGTTTTATGTGGGCGTCCTATAAGGAGCAAGCAGACTAGTCTAGAGTAAAAAAAAAATCGAAAGTTGTTTATATTTAAATGACAGTTTCCTTTAACTTGAGAATAAACAGCACTATTTTTCCAGTCATTGTTATTTTGTTTGCATTTCGATACAAGGCAGGATGTTGAAAATTAGATTACTGAATCTATTTAATGCTTCTAAGCAATGTACTATATGTTTAAAGGTTTGAATGCAAAATTTTCCAGTCATATTTTTTTTCAGAATTCGTTTATTAAGAACGAACTATAGTTTTCTCTTTAGTGTTTTTGAAATTTATTCGTGTTTCGTACTTATTTTTTGCTTTCTTTTATTATTATTAAAAGCAAACGATAATTGAATATTTGTGCTCTGGAAGAACAACTTATTTTTCTAATAAATAACATTTGAAAGAACTGAGCAAATGAATTGTTTTCTGTAGCAAAGTTTAAAGCAATAAGCTTTAAAAGCATTTAAAATTTATTTTCCAAAAAATGAGCATAATTACTTGATAGAAATGTAAAAAAAAATCAAATGGACATAAAAAATAATCCTGCATTGAAATTCCATCTTTATGATTATTTGATATAATGAAAATGAAAAAGAAAATTAATTCCCTTATTTCAGAAAGATTCTTATGTCGAATTCCAGTGAAAAATATTTCATAGGACCTTATTTCTAGTGACTATATTTTCTAATCAAGCTTTCTGCGCATACTGACATTCAATAAAAAATATTCTCATAAAAGAAAAAAGAAAAAGGGGATACTTAAATTGAGTGCAAGTTGAAATAAAAAAGTTTTGGGACCAAAATATATTTTAATTATAGTTTTACATTGATGGTAAAACTCACAAGGAATTTCACGATCATAAATGAAAAATTTTGATATTTTTTAGTTTGGAGAAGATGCTTTCAAGTAACTTTTGTTAGAATATTTTCAAATACTTGTTACTTTGTTACAATATTTTTAATTAAATGTAGTGAAGGTAGGTAACATAAAAATAAAGTTATAAAAGAAATTTAAAAAGAATCTTTAATTTTATGTTGTTTTTATCATTATTATTTTGGTAGCATATTATTATTATTTCCCTTCTGGAAAGATAAAATTTTTATCCTTTGACTTACGTTCAATAATATTGACTTCTCTCTCTCTCTCTCTGTATATACCGGGTGGCCAGAAATAAAACACCCCTATTCTGATCTCCCTGGATATCGAACTACTCAGTGTAAAGGCTTGAAAATTTGTGGACATACTATTCAAAAAATGGGGAAACGGATTTCACGAAAAAAAAATTTAGTTCCAGAAATCACCGATAGGTGGCGCTGTACCACTGGACGTATGCTGAAAAGACACAAAAACACGTTTTAAACACATTTTATTTGAAAGTACCAAGCATACATGAAACAAGGACGTTATCGATGCAGGGAATGCTGCTCAATATGGTTCCCTTCCTGAAGATGTAAAATGTGAAGTCTGTGGACAGCTTGTTCAACTGCGGATCGTAACTGGTCATCTGAGATGCTTCTCACATGCAGACTGATACTCTCTTTCAAATCTGCCAAGGTTATCAGACGTTCTCGATAAACAAGGTTTTTTAAGTGTCCCCAAAGCCAAAAATCACACGGATTAAGATCCGGTGAACGAGATGGCCAAGTTGTCGGAAACGCGCGACTGATTATTCTGTCAGTGGTGAAATGTTGGCGAAGAAACTGTTGCACAGGGAGTCCAATGTGTGGAGGTGCTCCATCTTGCATAAAAGTAATGGTGTCAAGGCATTGGCGCTGCTGCAAATGGGGTACAACAAATGTTTCGAGCATCCTTTTGTACCTGTTGGCCGTCACGGTACATGTCTCAAGGCCATTGGAAGTAACCTCTTCGAAAAAGAACGGTCCAAGGATGAATGTGGCTGTGAATCCACACCAGACTGTAACTTTCGGTGAGTGGAGTGGAATCTCTTGGAAGGTACGGGGGTTTGTCGTGTCCCATATGCGACAGTTATGGGTGTTCACTGTTCCACTGAGGTGGAAATGGGCCTCATCGCTCCACAGAATCTGCCACGGCCACGATGCATCCACTTCAACTCTAGCAAGAAATGTCAATGCAAAGGTCAGTCGCATCTCCCTGTCTGTGGCCAGCAATTGTTGATTAGGGCGGATTTTGTACGGGAAACAATGCACCATTTTTCTGAGTACGTTCCACACTGTGCTATAGGGAACACCCAAGTGTCATGACACTGCACGTGCACTACTGCAGCCTAAAACATTATCCATTGACTGTTCAACAATACCGGTGGCAACATCTTCAACGACATCTGAACGAACCGGTTTGCGTCCTCGACCAGGCTGAACTCCAAGATGTCCAGTTTCCTCGAATCGAGCGATCATTCTCCTGAGAGCTTGTGGAAGCAATGGTCCCTTACGCAAATCCTTAAGTCGGCGAAACTCTCGAAGTGCTGCTGGAGCATTTCCTTTATTCTCGTAAAACAACTTCACAAGCAAAGCGCGTTCTGGCAGCGTGACAGCCATCACTAATAAGAATGACATTCCCCACCTTTTAACTTCTTTTATACCCAGAACATGGCTTCTAACCATGCTTTATGCAAATTTTTCTGGTTACAGTATGAAATTGCAGTTACAACGGGAGTTCTAGCTTCTTTACTATTTTTATTTTCCATAAGGGGCAGAAAAATTAAAAAGGAAGCATGGAAGCATTCCATTCCGCATAAACATTTTAATTTTTATTATTATTTGTGTCTTTTGATCATAGTTCCAGTTGTGCAGCGCCACCTATCGGTGATTTCAGGAACTAATTTTTTTTTCGTGAAATCCGTTTCCCCATATTTTGAATAGTATGTGTACAAAATTTTGAGCCTTTACACTGAGTAGTTCGATATCCATGGAGGTCAGAGTAGGGGTGTTTTATTTCTGGCCACCTTGTATATGTGTATACATACATACATATATAGATAGATAGATAGAATTTAAGTCAATATTACAGCACTAGTCAATATATATATACACATATATATATATCACAACAGTTTCCCTTTTTCAAATGTTGTTTTATTTACAGAAGTTTCAGATTAGAACAGCAACATCTTGATACACAACCTTCCAAGAAAGAACACTTCCAAAATGATTGATGAAGGGCAACTTTCCTTCATCTTCAGAAAGTGAAAAAAAGCAATTTTTTTCGATCTTTGTGACACTTTTTTATCGCTCAAAAATATTGCCCCTTTTACTATCTTTAATCGCTGATGTCTTTTTAAGTTTTCATGGCTTTATTTGTGACATTGAAGCACTTGAATGGAGAAAAAGAAAATGTGTAGAAAAGATAAAAGCTTTCATTTTCCGTTCGAGTTCCCATCGGCTATTTTAAGAATAAGATTGACATAAAATTCCTAAGAAAGTCACATTACCACTTGTTTCTTTTTTCGAAAAAAATTAGCAGTCAGTTGTCAGGGTGTTTTAGACATGTGTTTCCTTTATCAAAAGAATTTTTATTTCAGGTACTATATTTTCTCTATATTTTCAAGTAAATAACTCATTCAAAGAAAATCCATTTTTTATAAGTTCCTTTAATAAAGGTTAAATCTTTTATAAGCTGACCTCACTAAAAATGGAAAGGCTATAAAGGCACTAGAAAAAATAGAAAATAGAACATAATTTATTTTTCAAACATCTGAAAGCCATAATGAAAATTTTAAAACTTAGGGTGCCTAGAGTACTCCTAAGTAAATACGAATTTTATTCAAATTTATAGCTGATATTTAACTGTTAAAGAATGTTTGCAAATGACCTTGTAATTCTCTTACGATTCAGATTTTTTTTTTTGTATTAATTTTCTTTGACTCAAGTTCTAACGAATTTGTTTTGAATTCTATTCTTTGATATAAATAATATCTTCCCTTCAGCACATTAAGATAAACGTGTGTTAAAAAACTTTTCACTTTATAATAATTTATTTTATTTATACATAATAATTCATTACCGTAAATATAAAATTTTGCAATTTGTTTTTGTTTTTTTGAAATTCTTTATCAAATAATTTCCCTGATTAATTTATAATTATCATTTGAAAATTCTATTTTGTTTTCTGGATTGCTTAAAATTAATACCGAATGTCCATTTTTGAAATATGAATAATATTAAATTAACAAAATTTAATATATAGCGTAACGAACGTAACTGAATAAATAAGAGCATAAAAAATAAAATGGCACCAAACGATTGATTGAAACTTTAAACAACTCATCATGATCATAATAGAAACAAATATTAAAATCGTTTGCTTCAGTTAAATGTCACGTTTCTACTTGATTTTCATTGTTATTACCATTCTTTGGTTATAATTACAATAATTTTCAGTCTAATATGAGACACATGAATGTCAAATCGAAAAATTAGCATTATAGTTTATTGATTCTTCTTCAATGCGACTTCATTGATTATTCTTCAATAGGTATTTTGAGCTTTTATTCAGTCTTAATTTTGATAAAATCACCATCAAAATAAATTTAGGATCGTCTTTAAATTTAGTTAAAATCATATCTCCATTTTAGTGATACATTTTGCATGCTTATTATTAATGAATCTTTTACGAATTTCAATTTGAATTTCGAAAAATGTTTTTTTGTGCCAAAAATAAATTATATAAAAAATGAAATCTACGATCTTAAATTTCAATTTATCATGTGAGAACCTTATTATTTTTTAGTCATTATTTATCTTAATTAATTTATATCATTAACCAATTTAAACCATTTTGAAACAATCACGAGACTTCTCTATGGATCTCTATCCTCCCCCCCTCTCTATATATAATGATAACTTTTTAAAACTTCGTTCGAGCTTGATCGGCTTTGAAATGGAAAAAAAAAAAAAAAACCACCGTTTTTCTAAATATCGACATTTATCTAATCAGATAGTCTCGTGATTGTTTCAAACCGGTTTAAATTGATTAATAACTTAATTAAGACAATTCGTAAGAATTCAGAGAATGAACAATTTGGAAATCAAGTTTTCCTTTAGGTGGCAATAAAAAATTGCCAAATATGATAACCTTCTGCATTATTTTCTAATAACCCTAAAAACGAAAATGGAATCCTCAAAAGCGATAAATTGCCAATTCGCGGCCCACGCATTTTCAGGCTTCAAAATTTTCAAATCGAAACAACAGCATGATCATAATTTTTACAAAGAAAATGCTTCATATTGAAAATAGTTTTATTTATTTTGATTTTCGACAGTCAAATATTCGTTTTTTTTCCATTTACATATTAGCTTAGCTTATAAATTATATCATCTGCATATTTAAAACCACCATCTTTCTCAATAAATAGTTTTCTCCCCAATATCAAGAACTTCTTAAAAATATTGAATAAATAATTTATTAAATCGTTTAATTAAATGTGAAATAAATATGAGTATTAAAATTAGAAAAAGGTAAGCAATTTTATATTTTTACATCAATAGAATATTTATGTAAGAATTAGGTTCTATTCCGAAATCCATAAGAATAACAGCCTTTCAGAATTTAATCTATTTAGAACTTTTGCAATTATTTTTCTAGTTCCTACTTCAATAAATCGTACTCGGTGAGAGAATCCAGAAGTTTTGGTATTGTTCCGAGGACTAATTTATTATGTTCTAACGAACGAATGAAAGAACAAAGCGATGTTCCGCATTCATCAGAATAATTCTGAAGAGTCGTGAAATGGAGATTCTGGTATATTTCCCAGCATTCCATTCAGTCATTTATTTTCCTCGAGTTTCCCGCCGAAGCTTTTCATCGATTACCATCGAATTTATGGATCTTCCGAGTGGAAAATGGAAGCTTCGATTGTACTATTGCGAAATTTCCCGCCACTCACAGCTGTAAATCATCGGTTCGATCTCAGAGGAGAACATTATCCGGCAGAGCGTGAAATTCCAATTTCACGATGATTCCAGACCATATTCAAAAGAGTCCCTCACCGTCAAGGTTGAAAATCGGTTTGACATTTGTCTGATTCAAGTAAAATGGAATGTCTCTCCGGATTACTTCGTTAAAATGTTAATTTTCTGAATTGATTATTCTGGGTGAAAGAATGGGCGATGATTGAATTTGTATTCTCTTTTTGTTGGGAACTTCATATCGTTGCATTTGAAGTAGCTACTTAAAACAGAAATAAATATTCATTGCTTTATCAGAGGATGGAATTTCTATTTAATATAAATTCCATTCTATGAATAATATAGTCTTTGACAAGTGAAGTTGGTGACACAAGGGAAGTTATATCGGGCGTAATTAAGTAACTTTGAATATTTTTAATATATATAACAGAAGCAATTTATGTATATGAGTGAAATTTAAATTTAAGTGTTTGTTTATAATATTCTGTATGATAAAATTTTGAATGAACGTTAATTTTGCTGAACTGTTTGTTTAATGTGAATAAAGATAAAAGCTCTATAATGATAACTGTGTTTTTTCAGCTTTTGCAATATTTTTATTTTGTATGTGTTGCAGCATTTTTATTCTTTGTATGTATGTTTTGTTTACAGCATTTCTAATAATATGCAATTAAAAAATTACTAGTGTGTGGTAGAATTCATTGAATTCTTGGATTCATTTTTTTTATGCCCTGGCATTGATAATGTTGGATATGGTATTACAATTCAAGTGCTTGACAAATATAGAGGAACATTTTATAAATTGTATAAACTTATATTTTAGACGTATGTTTTTGCCGATGGTATTGGCGGAATTGTGCCAATATGTAGCTTGAATTCCTCCAAGGATCGAACTACGATGTTTGGGTTTGAAGTCCAGAAACTTATCCCTTCGACAAAAGCGTACTCTCGTGTCTAGCTGCTATTACTGGTTTATTAAGATGTCACCACAATACCCCCTACCAGTGAGTCCGTAGAGACTAAATAAACGAAGAGAGTGTTTCGATACCACCAAGCGTTATGTCGAGCGAAGAGAGTTGCTGCTGCGTCAAGTGAGTCTGATGACTTAGTGTTAGTTACTTTTGCTGCGGGTAGGTGGCACCCGACATCTGTTTGAACGTTCATAGTCCGAGGTCACCAATGTGGTGATGGTAGTGTTGTCTGGATTGTGCCAATAGTTAGGTTGAATTCCACCAAGGATTGAACCTGCTATGTTTGGATTTGAAGTCCAGTGACTTATCCATTCGGCAAAAGCGGCTGCTTCTGGTTTATTAAGGTGTCTTCCCATGATTACTTTGGTAACTATGACTAAGAAATAGCAAAACATTTTGAATTCCGGAATTTTTAAAAGCTTTTTTTTTCCAGTTTCAGCAAAAGTAACAAAAAAATATAGAAATTAGTATCACTCAAATCGTTTAAGAAATAATAAATATACAAATACAATACATATGCAAATCCCATATACAAAGCATAACGAAAGTATTTTTATTCTTAAAAAATTTAGAAACGATATTTTAACAATTGGATTATTTGAATATATTTTTCAGACCTCTCCGAGTTCGAAAATCCAATTTTTGATGTTCTGATTTTCTGTCTGTGTCAAAGTTAAGTTGTACGCTGTTTGAGCTAGAAAAACGAAATTTGGTACAAATTTGCAGACTTCTTATAAATTTTGAACGAAATCCATTCAAAGTAGTTTTGTATACCAGGATATTCGAGTTCAAGTTAACGCAATAAATGCGAAACGGAGAGAGCTAAAAAGAAAAAAAATATTTATGAATTTAACCTCTATAGAGATTTACTTAAGACATTTGGAACCAAACACGTCAAGGAGTTGACCTTCTGTTCGTTTTTACTTTCCCAAGCACTTGTACTGTAAACGCGTTAATACAAAACAGCAATGATTTAAAAAAATGTGCAAAATTCGGCATGTATTTGTATATCTCTGGCAAATTTTAGTTTCAATTGATTGGAAATAAAGTAAAACAAAAAGTCGATTTTCAGAGCCCATTGTTAGAGAATTATAGACAAAAGTGGAAAAGATTCATACGATAGAACAGTAAAAATGCCAAATTCAAGCTAAAAATCAATATTTCGTAGCTATTATTCGTCAATGCCATACAAGAGTTCATGGACTTGCCCAAAGACCACAATTTACTGTGGGTGAAGGAGGCTAAAACCTTTATTAAGGAGTAGGGAAGAAATTTGGTAAGGCATCTTATGCTAGTTCAAATGATTGTTTTATACGGGGTTTTCGTTCTTGAGGCCTGGCATAGTTTTCTCACAGGAAAACGAAGTATCAATGGTTAAATAATTAGAGAGTAATGCGATTTGATTAAGGAATCTTTATCTTCAAATTATAATTATTTACATTTTGATATACGTTTTACATAATTTGAAATAGCATATTCTCTTTTTATTATCAGTTGAAATCAAAAATTATAATAACCAATAACGACATTTCATTTAAGAATTTTTTTTGTTACATTACGTATTTTAAAGTTTTCATCTATCGGTTGGTCATTTGAGATCTTTATGTAATTTTACATGATAATCATGCAAATAATTTACATAATAATTCATAACCTAATGAATTCGAAATTTTTCGAACTAGAATAAAATTGAAATGTATTATTTATTTACTGACAAAAATTTTAAATGATTTAATAATTACTTGAACTTCTTATTTCTGAATTAGATACTGTTATGAATCTCTAACTTTGCTTCCCAACACACTTAATTATAGCCTAGAAAAGATAATTTTACAGACAGTTCTATTGAATGCTGAACGAATAACCCACCTGGTTTATCGACGAATTTGGCGATTTCGGAGATAAAAGGGGTGGTACAAGAATCTTTAAGAATTTTGGCGATAGGAAGCGAATTATATTGATTGTTTGAGAACTTTATCTTCCATTCTGGAAGTTATAAAACGCTGGTAGTCTAATCCGAAGTTAGTCATGTAGTTGGCGAATTAGTTGGATCCGTCTAGCGAAGCGAAGAGTTAAGTGAACTCAACCGATTAGTGGATTGAAAATTGAATCTTGGAGTCAATGTTGAAGTAGCATTGAGTCGTGTGTTGAGTAAGTCGCATAGTAACTAAGCAGTTAAGTACATCTAAATGGAGGATATTGTAGGGAATAACGAGAGATCTTAATGAATAGCTACATGGATCCCCTCCTCTTGCTAAATTCTGTTTGGCCGTTAAAGTATCGGACTACGTTAAAAACACTGACTATCGACCACATTGGCGAATTTTTTTATTGTTATTTCTTGTGGTTCAGACTTTCCTCCTTCGTAAACAGTTTATTTTTTCTAGGGAAAGGAAGGTCCGACCAATCATTCAGGGGCACAGATTTTTCAACTAAAATTTGGCTTTCACTTCCATTTTCACAAAACTTTAATTTTCGTAAAAGTTCTCGACAGTTAACTTATCTCGAAAACTAACAGAGGTGCTTACATAAAAATTTCAGCGTGTGTGTAAAATAATATGGACAATGAAATGAATCAAACGTTGTAGTGTTGGTGAAATACTTTTTCATTTATGAGTGTTTTTAGAAAAATTAAGTCGTGAATTGATGGAAAAAAATGCATATATATGCATACTTGTACGCATAACTTCTTTGAATCTCAAAATTTTTCTTAGATTTTGGTTCATTTCATTCATCGTTATTATATTTTATAACTTGTGTTACAAAGAAAAATTAGAATTCTGCATTATCATTTTGCCAGAGTGTTAACCATTTTGGTTAAATTTACAAGAAAATTTCCTATTTCTCAAAGTATATTATATTTTCAAATAATTTTGTTATACTTGCAGTATTTTTTATTATAATTGACAATACATCTCAAGACCACAGTTTTAAATAGTTTTAAAAAAATCCAATTTTTGAAAATTGTTCCTTCGTATACCTTAAAAATGATTTTATGGTTGTTTACTACCTATTACTACTTTTAGGCTTCTGTGTATTGCTTATATACGTTTCTGCTGTGCTTAATCGCCTTTTTGTGATTTCGTGTTGATAGACGTTGTTATTTGTTACTATGACTTTTTGATTGAGTCACCACGTACATCCCCCACCCACAGCGGTTTCCGGCTACCTAATCTTTTATTCGGTAATGGAGCTCCTTTCTGCTCTAGATGCCAAGCGATTTTATCTGTTTTTCATCTTTTAATTGAGTGTCCTAATTTTGATCATCACCATTTACGATTTTTCGATGCATCAAAAGTGGACCTGCAAATGTTGGGGCCAACACAAATTTTTTAAAAATTTTTTTAAAAGCCATTGGTTTTTATCAGTTCATTTAGAATTTTTACTTGCTTCCAATTTCTTACAATGTTCGGATACATGGATTTGAAATTTTATTGATCAGTTTCTAATTTTACAGATTTTTACTTAAAAATGCTTGTTATATTTTAAACATATGACTGGTCATGGCTTTCGCCGCAAAACCCAGACAAATACAAACCATATGACTAGCGCAGTATGGTTAAATATGGCTCTTGCGCCACTAAATACCACTGTCCATCCATCCATCCCAACAGCGAATCTGTTAATTTTCGTAGAAATTTCTTTCCTGTAATCATATTTCTCTATTTATAATGAAATTACTTTGACAGAAATAATAAATCATTTATTGAACGTATGATCAACTCTTTACATTTGGACCAATAATGAAATTCCATTGACTGAAGTATAGTTATTTATTTATTCATTGAACTCATAATTAACTCATTGATTTTTTAAAGTTTGTCTTGTAATGAAATTCCATTGACAGACGTATAAAGACCTTTATTTATTCTTTAACCTCATGATTAGATCATTAAATTCTATACATTTCGACCCATAATAAAATTCCACTGACAGAAATATAGTAATTTAATTTCACTACAAATTTCAAATAGTATTGATTTGAAATTCAAGATCTCTATTACTCTAATATTTTAAAAAGTTAGGAATTGTTTTCTGTAGCCATTTTTCCTCTATTATTACTGTGTATTATATAATTTATAATTCTAGATTTTCTTTTTTCTGGAAAATTTTATGAGTAAATGGTGTTTCCCTGAATACTCCTTTATTTTTATTATTCAAATATTTACTTTAGGAGGTCGAATATATTTTAACCCAATCTTTACTTAAATTTCTAAGTTTACCCATCGGAGACCACCTAACTATCAAGTTGTTTCAAAATCTAAAGAGTTTTCCAAATACTTTAAATTTAAGAGCAAGTTTATGTAGACTGAAGTTTTCCTTTGTTAGAAATTTTTTTATTCTTAACCCCAATTCACTTACTAGAAAGAATTTTTTGATGAGCATTCCAAAGATATTAGTAGAGAAAAAAAAAGACTTTCAAAAAAGAAAAGAAAATCAACTTCCATTTTTTTTTTACCAAGCAAACACTTCTTTATGTTATTAAAAAGAAGTGCTTTTGAGCTTCAATTTAGAAAACGCATTCAACCACGAAATGGAAAATCTGATGTAAACTCTGAACTTAAAAAGATTGTTATTAAAATTTACCAACGAACCTGCATAAAAAGATATGGTTTTTTTTGGAAGTAAAACTTTTCCAAAATGCAAGTATCCAAAAGCATGACATGATTTAATGGCAGATTAAATTTTATGCAATCATTAAGAGTCCGAAAATCCTATTATACTTCGGTTTGATTCTCTTTGAGTCTTTTTAGGAAAATAAACAGAAGTTTAGAAATATTTTGGGGATAGAATGGTTGAATTAAATTTGTCTTTTTCTATAAAATTAAAAAAAGTCGGAGTAAGTGTATGCATAGTTTATGTTTTTCTAAAGTCAGGATCCTCATCCATGATAATCCGTTGTTCTACTGTAAAAAAAGTTTGTAATAAATATATTTTATCGCTTGCATTAAATTGATTTAAATTTTTTTATCCTGTATTATATTGATTGAGATTTTCTGTCACATGTATTATATTGATTGAAGTTTCCTGATTTGTATTAAACATATTTTATTGATTGGAATTATAAAGCTAGGATATTCATTCATAATAATTTGTTGCAGTGTTGTAAAATAAGAAGTATGTAATAAATATTTTGTATACTATGCATTAAATTGATTGAAATTTTTTATTCTGAATTAAATGCATTGAGTTGAAGGAAATTTTCTATCACATGTATTATATTGATAGAAATTTTCTATTGTGCATTAGATGCATTTTGCTGATCAAGATTTTCTGTTTTACGATAATGAATTAAAAAGAAAAGTTTTCTTTTAGTAATGTTTCTTTTTATGGTATTACCTTTGATTTGAAGATATAATTAATTTTCATTCGTTATTATACATAGTATACACAGGTATCCATTATAATCTTGCCTAAAGAGAGGGCTAGTATAATTAGTAATTTTTAATTTCATTTATTGTTTTTAGCTCTAAATATATTTCATTCTTCTTACAATTAGCGGAAATAACGTGATTAATTTTTAATTGTCTATTAAATGATTTGATTAATTGATCAATTTAGTAAGTTCTGGAATTATTAAATTATTATTATCATAGTGTTCTGGATATAACTGCTCTAAATTTAGTGTTTAATTCATCTTGATAAAAAAAGATATTTTTTTGAAAAGTTCTTTCTTTATAAAACTGAAATTTACAAAGATATAAAACAAACAAAGTTAAACAGAAGTGTCTAATAAAGCAAATACTAAATTTTTTAAATAAATACTAATGTTTAAAATGAATAAAGTTTAATAGACGCCAAAAAGCAAATTTGGTTTTCAGCTGAAAAATAGTGCACCAGGTTTTATATGTGCAATTCGATTGGCTTTCGAATTATTTTATTCACCTATTCATTTAGAGCGCAGTGAATGCCTCTACAGATAAATTTTACAACAAATTTGTTGTAGATATGTAATTTCAAAGTTAGGATGAATTATATTATAAATTAAATTCACGCAAATTTATTCATGTTTTTGAGTCCTAAAGTTATAACACGTTGAAAGCAAACGCGATGTTAAGAATAAAGCTTTTGGATGCCTAAAATGTGAAGATTCATACAAATTACGAACTCAAATTTCCGTTATTTATATATTTTGAGTATGAGAAACAGAAAAACGGAAAAGAATTTTTAGTCCATTGTTTTTACTAACTTTTGAAATAGAACACTACACATTGACGCTTTCCATGTTAAAAATCCCCTTTTATCCCATTTTTTTCTCATGTAGAGAAAGTATAGTAATCGTCAAAAAATTCAAACTCCAAATTTTTTTCGAATCTTCACGCTTCAGACCTCCTTGAGTTTGAAAAAGATATTGTTTGAAAAATGTCTGTTTGTCTGTGACAAAGATAAAAAAGTGCTTTGAGCTATGTGGTTGAAATTAGGTATACGGTCATGACATCAAATATATAGATTTACATCGAATTTCGAAAAATCTGTTCTGAGGAGGTCCGTCTGTCTGACTGTTCGAATATAGGTTAGTAAAATAATTACAAAATATAAAGCGATGAATAAACAAATTTCGGGATACAGATTTATTAACTGAAATGTAGACACTTGTCAAATTTTGAACCTAATTCATTCACGGGTTGATGCCTGTTGATCTGCGGTCTCAGAAATTCTCAAACGTGATAATTCAAAAAATCAATGACTTAAATATACCAAACTTGGCATAAGAATTTGGAAAGTGCAGTTTTGTGTCAAATTTTTGTTTAAATCTTTTTAAAAATTTGGGTACTAATAACACATACCAAGGATTAATCACCAAATAACTCAACAAGGTTGGAACGATAGATTCAATAAAAATGTTAAATTCTATTCCAAAGTTAAAGTTTCGTATCCTTGGCATGTATGGCGCTTTCTTGTATAAATTAGAAAGTATGTAAGGAAGATTTAGAGAAACCACTCCCTCTAAATTAGAGTTTGACAGTTTAAAATTAAATTTGTCCGATTCGAAAATAGTTTTTGAATTAAGAAAACCAGTTTTTTGGAATGCTTCAATATTCATCTTCTTAAAAAGTGAATTTTATCGGTTGAGACAGATTCTTTTAGCAGTTGACAACTCAGGACAAGGAGAGACCAATTTATTAACAAGTGAGGGTATATTTGAATTTTTGTTAAATGAACTAAAAATGTCAGCTCCGAAATAAGTTTGAAATTATTGTATGATTTAGAAGAATGAACTCAAGGATACAAGTAGAATTAGCAACTTTTTTGAAATATTTGACAAATCCGCAAACACATTTCTAATTTAATGAATTACTTTATTGTACTTTCTTTAGTTTCAAAAACTGAAATTATTAAGTTATCTGGAAAGACATTATCTAGAATATTTTCAAATTCTTACGTGGAAATCAATTTTGATGAAGAACAAATCGAAGGAACTATTCATCTATACTGCTTTTCTTTTTTAAAAAAAGGAGGCATAGAAAAATCCATTCATAAGTTTTAAGACCCTGAAGAAAATTTATAAATCCAAAGACTCTGAAAGCGGAATTTTCATTATTTGAAGCAACGAATAAAAAGACAAAAACTTAGATTTGTTATTTGAGTTATAAACCCAAGCTCAGTAGCTAGAGAAATAGCATTTTCAATTTCAGACAATATTGTGTCCAAAATAAGAACAAGACTGAACCACCATTCAGTGGATATTTTATGTTTTTTATAAATCCTATTTTCTCAGGAGAAACTAAAATCAAAGAAAATAATATAAATATTATTTGAAATTTTTGTTTGAGTTTTCCTTTTTTTGTGCAAGTATTATGTTTATGCTATCCTTAATTTTTTTAAAATTTAAGTTTTGACTTTGATTTTGATACTGATTTTATTTTTGTTAGTTTATATAAATTAAATGTTTTTTTGACAAAAATTCGAAAACCGGATTTTTGAAAATATTGAATTTGAAAACCCGTTTTTCAAAAAATCGGTTTTTGTATAAA